>CAJNDS010000301.1:80397-171054 GCA_905221605.1 Symbiodinium natans | reverse complement strand
TTTTAAACATACTTATCTCCTTCCTTTACAACCTTATAATATTCCATAGTTTCCGGTTTAGGTTGTAAAATTGCTCCTTCGTTTAACTTCTTAATATAAGCGTTTCTTTTGTTTGCATATGTTCCTTCAGGATTTGTATTTGATTTATATTTAGGTTTTTCAGTTAATACTTCAAGTTTTTCTAACACCGTTTCCATATCACGGGTTAGTTCTAAAACCATATTGTAAATTTTTTCACTGAATTCTTCAAATTGTTCATTTACTGGCACTTCTACTTTTTCTTCAACCTTGCTTTTACCAACTGGCATATATACAATATAATATAAAAGTTTTTTTAAAACTATATTTTTTTTAAAACTTTTTAAAACTTTTCTTTATCGCTGGCATTGCAGTTGCACCTCTTGCAATATGCTATGCAATTGCTTATTGTATGCGTCTGATCGTTAAATTTCCGCTGTGCGGTTAAATTCGTCCTTATATTTCCGCCTATTGATTTAACATAAAATTCTACGCTACATTTTTCACAGCTCCCGTTCAACCTATTTAACAGCCATTCTGGGGTAATATAGTTCTTATGATCTATTTTTCTTTTGGCGTTTCTATCTTGTTCTTTATATCCCTCTACCTTTCTCTTCAAATAGTTGTAAATACAGTTTTTATTAAAATCATTATCTTCATCGTTGTCATACTTGTAGAAACTTACATTATTTAAATCAGTAGACCTCGTTATTGCACTGTATAACCAGTTTTTATCTACCAGACAATGGTTATAATCAAATATTGTTATACCTCCCTCAATGCTTGAACCTTGGACGCTGTGGCAGGTAAAACAATAATTGAATATAAAATGCTTCCTCAACATATCCAGCGGTAACTGTTGAATTATTTTAGTGTGTTCGTCTTCTAACACCACCACATTTTCAACTATGTTTAAAATCTTGTATTTAAAATTAACTTGAAATTTATAAGTTTTTGATTTTAAATACTCTCTACATATCATTATTTCTCCTACTTCATATTCGCCTTTTCTATTTTGCATTTTTCTAATTTCATTCGCCACCTCCCTACAAGTATCGTTTAAATATGCTACATTATTACTGTTTAAATTTATGTCAGATGTGTATTTAAAATATTTTTTCACTAAATCCCTTGCTTTAATATTATTTTCAAAAATGTCAACATAAATATTTTCTAATTTTTTCCTATCCTCTTCTTTCCTTAATCGTTTACAAACTTTCAGATAAATGTTATATTTAAATATCTTGTCAACGCAGTTATCAGCGTATTCTTCGTGCTCCTGTAAATTAGTTAGTTCTGAGACTGGCTTTAATTGCTTACCGTCGCCGGTAGCTACTATTATTTTATCTTGGTTAGTTTCAACAAATTCCCTAATTCTGTTTAATACCCTTAAACCATTAAAATAAATCTCGTCAAACACTATGACATCATAACCTGAATAATCAAATTTTTCTAGCTTTTCGTCACCCACGGCTATAGAAAAGAATTTATTTACAGTGATTGCTTCCCTGCCGTATTTTTGAACAAGTTTATTAGTAGGACATACAAATAAAACATTCATACCCATATCTGCCATTTTTTCACATATATAACTCTTTCCTGAACCTGCATATTTTGCCCTGATCATAACATGTTTAGCGTTTATAACATTTGCTATTATATTTTTGGTGTCATACTCGTCTTTAATTTCTATTGCTACATTTTTGTAAATAGGTATTTTATTTAATTCATTTGGTTTTGGTTTGTATTCTTCAGGTGGTAAAATTATATCTTCTCCTTCTTTGTTTGCCCTCCATTCTCCTATGCCGGTTTTCATTTCTAAAATCTCTCGTGCTTTATCAACATCTCGCGATCTGATGACAAATGCGTCTGTTTTAACACTCATAACAGACACATAATTAGTCACTAGTTTATTATAATCTTGAAGCATTTTAAAATTATGATCTTGAAGTAAGAGCTCTTTTATATAAATATATCCATTATTTAACATTACACTGTCCGATAAGTTCACTAAATAATAATCCGTCCCACTTGGTTCATCATACATTTTTGAATAAATGTTTTCGTCTTCTTTATCTCCTATGAACATTATATCATGATGACATTCTACCTCTTCTATCTTATGGATTTTGCCTCCGTGTTTTAATTGAAAATTTGACGCCTCCTTTAAGTTTTTGAAAACTGTGCTTTTCTGCGAGGTGTTCTCGGTTTTTTCTAAAAGCCCGATATTAACATTTACAATAAGTTTTTTAATTAGTTTGTCCAGTTCATCGTGGTCACTAATGGATTTTCCCCATAATTCCCGAACTATTTCGTTGTAGTTAACATCGTGTATGAATGAAGGCGTTTTATAATACAATATTTTTAGATCGTTTGCTTCAATCTGTTTTAAGTATTTTCCATAAATTAAGTTGTATTTTTTATTAAACAAGTTGAGAAACACTGTAAAATTAGGCCTAGTTCTTTTACAATCTTCAACAAAGTATAACACATAATCTGACAATTTATTATAATCCATGTCATTAGTGTAAGGTCTCCAGATGTCAAATTGATTGAAAACCGGTATTTTATCAATGTTAATTAATCTACTGGTGTATGCTTTGGTGATGTCAATTTCTGTAACTTCTTTCGGTATGTATTCCCTAGGTTTTAAAAGTCCTGTTGGTGGTATGGTTTTTGCTTCTTTGTAAATCTTCAGGTCAACTTGATTATAAAATGACTTGTGTAATGGATTAAACAAAGCTTTGTTGAAATTAAACATTGCTTCGTTCATATTGTTATATGTTTTTTCGTCATCTACTGCTATGCATCCATCCGATGATCCCTTAATTAAATTTTGAGTTTTAATTATGAATGTGGTCTTCTTAAGTTTAAGCTTCACTTCTGTAATAATCCCCGCTTGAAATTTGATTTGTGGCTCATATCTTGAGTTCAAGAGTTCAAAAAATATTCTGGTCAGGTTGTTATGTTCAGGAACTAAATAATATGTTATGGGTTCTTTACCATCACTGACCATTTTTAAAAGTTCATAAGTATCATTAAACATTTTATATTCAGGTGGTTCTTCTTTTTCGTTCAAATGGTATTCGGTAGATGCTTTAACTATGTATTTTTGTTCTTCTGAATTTTGCTTCTGTTCAATGCTTTTAAGATCGTTATTCATTGTGTATATGTGGCTGTTTTTGACAATCGCGTAAAACGGCTTAATTCTTCTCTTGTTGTGTTCCGGTTCGTGTTTGTAGATAAGGTTGTTAAAGCTATCAAAAATTCTAGCTGGTATTTTAAACTCTTTAAATACCTTATCCATGTCTTCAATGCTAGCACCTTTGCTATAAAAATCCTCCTTCCCCGTGATCTCTATAATTTTTTCTCGTGTTAATTGTTTTCTCTTGTTGCCGTCCATTAGGGTATCTTGATAAAAGTCTATCAGTGCATTAAACCAACACTGATTATCTACATGTGTGTTATTTTCTATTGCTTGTTTGAGGTTTGTTAAGTTGCTGTTAATGTGTGTATATATGTAACGATGATACATTGATGAGTGCAGTATTCCGTCTGTTAAGTTTTCTTTCATTATGTCAAATTTCTCACCACTTTTGCTTATTTTTTCCACTTGTTGAATTTTGATAGCGTCAGGGAGGTCATCGTATCTTACACGAAAACTTGTTATAAAATTATCAAAATCTTTATCCGACCTTAGTATATCTAGGATTTTCTTATATTCAAGACTTACCAACTTATAATTTTTATCTCCTAAATCATAAAATACTAAATCGTCTTTATCTTCATGATTTATTTTAAAAATAATCTTCTTAATCCATTCAATATTAAAAGTTTTCGCCTTTACAGTTGCTTGTCTTATATCAAAGTTTTCAATATAAAAACTTTTTCCATATCGTTTAAATGCTGGTTTCATTTTTGTTTTTTCAGGGTCTTTAATAACATAAAGTTGAAAGTTTACTAAATATGTATCCTTACCTTTGTTTTCTGCTATTCTTTCGTTTAGTGGCTTTGACTTTTTTAGGTCTTTAATTGTTTCATTATATTTGTCCCTTGCTTTTTCTGCGGTTCTTTTATTGGCACTGGTAAGGTTTTTAATGAAATTTTCTGCGGTTGCTACATTTGCTATTTTTCTGTCCTTGTAAAGTGTTACTATTTGATTTAAACGGTTTTTAGTTGCTTGTGTGATTTTACTTGAAGCATTTATTCTATCCTGCTTCAGTTTGTTAAGTTTTCTAACATTGCTCTCTATAAACTTGGACATATAATAACCTATATATAATATATTATATTATTTTTTCTTTAGAACATTTTTTTAAGAAAATTTTTTATAATAAAACTTTTTATATATTTTTTAAAGTTTTTTATAATAAAATTTCTATATATTTTTTCCAAAATTTATTTTAATAAAAAAAATATTTATTAAAATAAATCATTAAAAGTTAAAAACATCCTCTATATATTCTCTTATCTCTTCCATTGTTATATTATAATAATCCCTCCTACCTACCAACCAAAAATCAATTATTTCAAATATTATTTGTTTTACTATGTCTTCTGTTCTTAATCTAAATCCATTAAACATGAATATTGTGTTTTTTATATTGTATTCTAATATGTTGTCTCTGCATTTCTCCAAATCATACAAATCATCTAGTATATTTTCTATTCAATCCTTGTGATTATCACCTCCTCCTCTATGGGTTATAAAATCTTGAACTTCTCCATCTCCTCCATCAACATATATTACTCTGTGATAAGTGCCATTGTGAATGTTTAAAAAATGTTTCATGACTTTCTTATGTTGATGTGACGATCTTTTTATTATGTATTTATAGCATGTATTATGTATATTAGTATTTATATCTGAATTGTGAAATATCATGTGCAATAAAATTCGCGATATTTTACTTTCATCCTTATCCAAAGCATTTTCAAAATACTCTATTTTTCTCCGGCATTTTTCACATGTATCATATTTACCTAACATGTTACAAAAATCATCGGGTAATATTTTATTCAATTTTTTTTGTTGTTCTTTGATTTTTTCACACTTCACACAGTAATAATTCTCATTCAAGATTTTAGACATCCTGTATATATAATACTATATATTTTTTTCTTTAGAACATTTTTTTAAGAAAAAAAATTATAATAAAAATTTCTATATAATTTTTTAAAGTTTTAAAAGTTCAAAGCGTAAATATGGACGGTTGCTACCTTTCACATAAAAATTACTCTGGTTGTTCCTCTCTTCTATTTTTTCTACTTCGTGAGTTTCTTTGCCCCATATTCCGACCCTTTCCTTTTCTCCTACTTTCCTTTTTCTGTAAATTCTTACCTTGTCGCCCACGGATATATTAGGATATTTTCTAGTTCTGGTAGCTTGGTTTGTCATGTTCTGTTTTGCCTTAAATTCGTTCTTCTCTTTCATTGCTTCCTTCGGTGTCATTTTAATAGTTGAATGTTCCATTTTATTATTATATGTTAATAAAATTTCAAAAACATAGTCTGTCCATTGAATATTCGTTTTACCTTTTTTTCGTCAGCTTCAACTCTTTTATAAAGCATATCCTTAAAGGTTCTAATGGCGCGCTCACTAAAGTTTGCGTGTGCTCTTGTTCTGTGATGTTGTATTCCTTCCTTGTTTAAATATTCTTGAATGCTTGCATTTTGTAATGCTCCCTCGTCGTCGGTATATAGTATTTTTGGTTTTCCTCCCATTTTGTTAAAGCCTTCAATCATTGCAGAAGCTACATTGCCCTCGTCTTTGTTTTTAATAGGGACTACCACCATAAACCGACTAAAAACATCAATCATTATTGCCCCGACCTTAAATTTTTGATTTTCAAGGTCAGTTATAAAAAATAAATCAAACTGAAACTCGTAAAATGGTTCTGGAGCTATAAATGAATTTTTCCCTCTTATCTGTTTCTTCTGTTCCACATTTTCCCTAAAAAAATTATCAACATCAGCCATTGTAATGGTTTTATCTTTCTCTCTTGCATCTTTTAATGTTTGCTTTTTGCTTGCAAAACCTGCCCTATCAAAATAGATATCGTTTATTATGGAATTCTTCTTATTATCATCGCCGTCACTCATAATAAAAAGAACTAGATTATATTTAGAAGTATAGTATTTCTATCAGTGTTTTTATCATAAACTGGGCTGTTTCATTATCGAACCTTTTAAGAAACAGCCTACTAAAAAAATCTAACGATAACCGTTTTAAATCTATATTTTCGTCCCCGTCTCTCCTTCTCTTTCTTTTCCTTATCATCTCTTTTACTCGTGCTTCACATTCATATCTGTATCTGTCTAAAGGTGTATGGCCATAACTTAAACAATGTCCGACATATCTTAAATAACCCATTGAATGCTTATTAATCCGGTGGTTTATGTTCCTGTTAAGTATGTGATTTTGAACACTGTATATCGTCCGACTATAATGAAGTATAAGCCACGGTTCAGAGTTAAAGGTCTCTATGAACCTTAATTGATTTGCTATATCCTCGCACCTTTTACATCCATTAAATGAATTAATTAAATTAAACATATCGTTTCTTAAAACCTGTTTGCATAAAAGTTTGCTTGTGACCTTCTGGTCAGCACATCGTGGACAGACAACTGTCATATATATATAACATATAAAAGTTTTTTCTTTAGAACATTTTTTAAGAAAAATTTTTATAATAAAAATTTCTTAATATTTTTTTAAAATTTTATTTCCAAAATTTCAGCTTCCAGTTACAGCGGGGAACCGGTTCCAGTTACAACGGGGAACCTCTTCCAATTATTAACTGGAAGCTCGCCTCCTTCGTTTTTTAAGGCTTCCCCAATACAGCGGGAACCGGTTCCAGATACAGCGGGGAACCCCTTCCAATTATTAACTGGAACCTCTTCCCGTTCAAAACTGGAACCATTTCCCTCTCCACCTTATGCATTTTTAACATCGTTGTCGGTTGATGTTTCTGTGTCTGTTTTCTTTTCTGTTTTCTTTTTTGCAGGTTTTAACATAACAACATTATCAAGTGTGTATTTTTGATTTTTCTTAACCTTAACGCCTGTTTTAGTTTCAGTGAGTTCTAATTTATCCATTATATCAATATTTTTATCATTTAATATTTTGTCTAAAGCCTTTCTTTTATGATACTGTCGTGCGCTTTCTTTTTTTGCTTCGTTGTATTTCTCTTCTGATTTTCTTTTATGGTAATAAAGTTTTTGATATAATGCCAGTTGTTCCTTAATATCGTCCATAGACAATTCGTTTAACAAGTTTTCTAAAGTATTATTTTCCATATATATTATATTATATTAAATTTTTCTTTAGAATAAAATTTAAAAAAATTATAAGAAAAAATTTTATATATTTTTTAAATTTTATTTTTAATTTTTATATTCTTGAATTTTCTATCAGTGTCTTTTATCGATGCTTCTATTGTCGGCTTGTTCCATAAAATATTTTTTGCCCAAAATCCAGCTGTGTTATAATCTTCCCAGACTTGATTAACTTTATGTCTTGCTATGTATCGTTCCTTTCTTTCTTCGTCCTTATGTTTTGTAAAGTCGCTATATCCAATAGCACCAAATGATACAGTCTTTTTACCATTAATAATAGCATCGTATTTTTTACCCTTTTTGTTAGACTTTTGTAAAACAACTTCAGTCATATATAAATAACACAAAAAATATTATTTTTAAAATAACTTTATATTTACAATGCACTGTAAATATAAAATTATGCATTCACACCAAACTAATTATACACTATCTTATGTAGTGCCAATTATGAGCAATGGGCGCAATGGGTTTTCCTGTTTCAGTTCCAAGAGGGGGTTCAAAAGTCTCTAGCGAGCTGTCATATTATATTACAAATTGTTTTTTAAATATATTAATCCATAGATGTTAAATCTTTCGTTTCCTTTATTGTCTCTGGTTTTTTCTTATTAGTTTTAATAATGTAATATACATCTTTATCTAACTTTTTCACATCTTCTTTAAGTTCCTTAATATCTTCTTCTGTTTTATAAATTTTCTTTTCTAACTTTTGTTTCAATTCTTTAATGTCATCGGCATTTTTCTCTATTCTTTCATCGCATTCTTCGGGGGTTGGTGTTCTGCCTTGTCCCCATCCGGTACCACAAATGGCGACACTTCCTGCCTGTTCTGGCATAAATATATTATTATCCGGAGAAGTCCCGCGTCCCACTTTATAACTACTTCTATTTTCAATTATGTATATGGTTTTACTGTCTTTGTCTCTTGTTGTTTTTGTTTCTTTGTGATATAAGTTTTTCTTACATCTACACGGCAAACAGTTTAAACTGTTGGGGGTTAATATGAAACCCCCATCTGGTTTTTGTTTTTCTTCATTCTCTTTATCGCTCATATTTTCAAGCTGTAGAAAATTATTTTTTCTTAAGTTTTAAATATTGTATTACTCCCTTACAAATTTCTAAAACAGAGTAACAACAGCGTCTATATCTAGGTTCAGTTATTATTATTTGTTCTACTTCTTCTAGATTATTAATAACGTCAATATATTTTTCATAACGCATTATATCATTATTTATAAAAAAATATATGTAAAAATAATGAATAATAACATTCCCATCGTCAAACCAATAGATATTCCAGAATATACATACAAAAACTCAAAATATGATATGATGCCGTCGCTTCCATTCCGTGGTATATTAGTTGCCTCTTCTACAGGCGGTAAAACTGTATTGATACAAAATCTCATATTGAATATTTATAAAGGCTCCTTCGAAAGAATATTTATATTCAGTCCTAGCGTTCATGTTGATGACACATTTAGGCCTGTTAAAAAATACATAAATGAGGTAATGAATGTTGACACTGATAAAGAAAAGGTATTTTATGAAAACTATGATCCGGCAGATCTACAAAAAATAATTGACACACAACATAAAGTTATAGAGTATCAGAAAAAGAACAAACAGAAAAACTTGCACTCAATACTAATCGTGATAGACGATCACGCTGATGATCCTAAAACGGTAAGATACAGTAATATATTACATGGTCTTTTTACAAGAGGTAGGCATAATGCAATTAGTGTTATAGTTTCTACACAAAAATATAATGTTTTAGCACCTATTATAAGACTGAATGCATCAGCACTTTTTATATTCCGCTTGAAAAACATGAACGAAGTCAATGCATTTATAGAAGAAAATAGCGCGTTAGTTGATAAAGAAGAATTGTATGAGATGTATAGAATAGCTATTAACGATGCTCCATATTCTTTTTTATACATAAATACAAATGCCAAGGATGTTAATAAGATGTTTTATATTCGCTTCGAGAAATTTTTAAAAGTTGAACATTCACTAGACAATCAATATTAATAAATAATATTATTTTTCATAATATTATTTATCAGAATAATGAAAAACTACACAAATTACACGGCATACATTTTCCAGAATTGCGACATTCGTTTGTGTTTTTTAACTTTTCTATTTCATCTTCCAATTTTTGAATTTTATCTGTTAAATCTTGAATTGTATTAAATATGATTAAGTCTCCTTTTATCTTTTGTAGTTGCTCGTCTAGTTTCTTTTCAATTGTCTCGTCAAGATTAGGCATTATATATTGTTATTTAGATTTATCTTTTTTCAATTTTTTATTTTGTTTTTTATAAACATTATCCCAGAATTTAGGATTAGCATTATAACGGGCTTCTACTAACTTTTGGTGTTCTTTCGTGTTGATATGTTTCATATTCTCCTTTTCTGTTTCGTCTGTTGGTCTCTTTAATCCACATTTACACATATAATATTTTCTTGTCATATATTATTATTTAGATAATAATTAGTTTTTACTTTTTGCTTTTGGTTTTGCTTTTGCTTTCGGGGATGCCTCGTCTTTTAATTTTCTAATTTCTTTTTTTAATTCTTCAACTTCATTAATTAAATATTGCAATGCTCCGTGTGTAATAACTGCTGTTTTACAATAATCCAATCGCTTATTTCCTTTATTATCCTCTGTTATAATTCCTTCCCATTCTTCCGGTAATACTTGTTCAAAATCTTGTGCTATACATCCTAAATGATTAACTTTATTTATTTCTTCATTTAAATGTTTAAAATTGAACGTTTTCGGTTTTACATACTTGATTATTTCATAACATTTCTTACTATCAACTTCTTTAATGTTTCTTTTTAATAAAAAGTCTGATGAATAACCAAAAGTGCCATCTATATAAACACCTCCTGCTGTAATTTCTAAAACTTCATTGCCCGCACCGACCGATCCAAAATAAAAAAACATCTCTCCACTTGCATCAGTATTTAAAAATTGTATTTGTTCGTATGTTGCTATTATGGTTTCCTGTGTTATTTCTAAATTACTATTCATTTTAACTTTACCATCAGTTAATTGAATTTCTGGTGTGCTACTTTCTAATCCAACAGTTAAATTAATATCACCTAATGTATCGCCATTTCTAACAAATAATTTATATTGTCCATCCAAGACTTCTTTAAATTCGCTACTATTCTGAAACATAAAACGCCCCCAACTAATGACATCACTTTCACCAACGATATTACCAATACTATTAAATGTTTGATTATTTGTAACTGCTCTATTAATAGTAATTCCGTTAGTGTCGTTTAGTTGTAACGCTATTGTTCCTGTTGTAGGATCGGTTGTTCTATTTGATTGTAATGAAAAATTAATTTCATTTGTTGATATTACATTTAATGAATTATTAGCGTCTGCTCGTTGAAATATCCTACCTGAATTATTAACATATATATCACTATTAAATGTTGATATATTTTGAAATGATGCTGTTCCACCAAAATTACTATTACCACCCGATACATTTAGTTTATTTGAACCTTGAATAACACCAATACCTAAACTTAAACAATAAACACCATTACCGTTTGCTGTATTTAATAAAAGTAACGAAGAACTGTCGTTGCTTGTGTTATAAGCGTTAATATTAAATGAGTTAAACCTAATATACCCTTGTGCATTTTTTATAGTTAAAACATTACTAGCGTCGGTTGTATTTTTATAAAATGTTAATCCATTAGCATTATTAATATTAGCATTTTCACCATCATAATTTAAATCGTTTGTTAAATCTAAATTACCATCCACTTTTAAATTTTGTCTAACAATAGCACTATCAACAACATCTAATGTATATCCTCCTGTTAATGTATTTGACGCTGTATCTACTAATAAAGAATAAGATTTAACATATTCATTAGCATTACTATTTAAATTTAAAATTCTTCCGGTATCACCTACTGAATTATAACAATCAATACTATCATTATTAAAAGTAATATAATTATCAGTATTTCTAACTGTAAATGATAAATTAGCGTCTGCTGTATTTTCTACTACTAGACCCCCTGTTGGTGTTTCTATTTGTCCTGACATTTTATACCCTGCGTTATTATTTGATAAATCTAATTGTTTTATTGCATCATCTGATGTATTATTACATAATATTTTATCACCTTTTAAAGTTATATAACTCGTTTGATTTCTAAAAATCGCTACATCTCTATCTGCTTCTGCTCCAAATTGATTACTGAAAATCAACCCTGATAATGGTTCAATATTAAATGTTGAATTTTTTATCGTTAGTCCTTGATGTAAAATAGAAGGTCTTGATAAATCAATTACTGGAAAAAATGAAACTTTATCAGTAAATAATGATAAATCCGCCTTCAATGCGAGGAAATTATCAATTTGTGTATCAGTGTATCCACCTCCACCTCCTACACCCGCTATTAATGTATCTACCTCTCCCTTGTTATAAAAATTAGTAGCTAGCAATGTGTTATTTTGATAATTTGTTGATAAATTTGTGTCTATCTGTGTTGATGTGTAATAATTAGTAAATGTAGCGTCTATTTCTGTTTTATTGTAAAAATTGGTAGCTAGAACTGTGTTAGTTTGATAATTATTAGTTAAATCAGTATTAATAGCATTAATACTATTGAAATTCTGTAATTGCTTTGTATTTAAAACTGCTATTGCATCAGTATTTGCTGTTACTTCTGTTGAAAAATTAAGGTTGTTAAGATCGTCTATTGTAGCGTATGTATCGCCTATTTCACTAACTCCTGTAGAAAATATTTTATATATTTCATTTGCGTAAACTGTGTTGAGATTATTTATAGATGCCATTATTATATTAAGTAGATTATATTTAATATAATAATGTATTCAATTTATTTAGTCAAGAACAGATATTGAAATTTTAAATTTCATTATGACCCCTCGATTTAATCGAGAACCGTTGAGGCACTTTCGCTTAATTCAAATACATGTTCTGAAACAAGCGTGACATAAACCTGTTCAATTCCTAGCGCGAAAGTTTGGTTAGCCCCTTTCAATTTAAAAGTCAATAAGCTTCCCATTTTAGTATTAGAACCAGTGAAATTCATATCGGGTTGCTTATCGAAATTTATTCCTCCGATAAACTTGTCGTTAGTGTATCTATAAATGTCAATTGAGAAACCATCATAAAACGGAGACATAACATTCACTGCACGACGTAAGAAATACATCGCTTCGGCTATACTTTCTATAGCTTGTTCTGGGAACTTTTTATTGGCGATCTGAACATAATACGAAATTTGTTTATCGCTATCAACCACACCACGAACATTATCAATAGTAACTTTCATAGGATGATAAAAATAATTCCATTTCTTGAACGTGAATTTATCCTTTACATTATTAGTTTGAATGTCTGAATTGCTTAAAGTAAAGAACATTTGAGATAATCTCGTTGAGGATTTAACAATATTCGTATTGATTTCAGAATTTCCAGCCGCGAAAGTTTGAGAGAAACTGTGATAGGCGGGATAAACCATTCTTAAACGGCCACCTTTTAGTAAATGTGAAACCACATTATTATTAACGGCATTGTCAACGGTAATCAACTCGCATCGAAGGATACAATTTTGAATTTTCCATTTCGTAGTGGTATTTCTTGTGGTGAAAAACAAACCGTTTACATCGTCTTCTGCTTGTGATGCTGCTACCGGTGTAGCTGGATTGATTACCGGTTCTTGTGGATCGGAACAAATTTCAAAAATAAATTCTAACGGACAATACCTAATTGGAGGATAATATCCAGATTGAACGAAGCCACATACAGGTTTATGTCCCATCCGCACGAATTTATTTTGTGCAATTCCTGTTGTATTAAGTCGTGTTAATTTTGGTAAAACAACTCCTCTATCATTTGCCGCACTAGTTGCTGTTGCATCATGTCCTTCAATTACAAAAGCATAAAGTCTATTAATCGTGCTGTCGTATCGTGTTAAACATCCTTCTTGAATAATCTAAATTTCTTACTTCCTCTGATTTAAAAGATTTTCATTTCTTCACATACTAAATTGTAATTATCAATGTCATTAATTTGCTGTCCTGCCGCGTTGCATCTATAACGAGTAAAAAATGCATGACTTTCACCTAATGGCCTTAAAAATTTGTTTGCGTCTGGGTCATCATTAACAAGATCGAAAAATAAACAAATACTGGACATATCAATATAATTATTGTCTTCTCCTGTGATAACAAACTTAATATATTTGTTGCCATTAGTTGATGAGAAAACGTTTCCGGATACACTAGGAAAATGAACCTGCTTACGATCTGTAATATACGCGGCGCTTTCTGGAAGTCCGAACTGTAAGGAATTTATCATATTATCTTGCGTTTCAGCTATAACTAAATCCATTATATATATATATATATTATTTAGATTTTTTATTATTATTACTATATTTTTTATGTGAATTTAAATTATTAATATTTTTAGAAATTTGTTTTTCTAGTTGTGGTTGCGCTACAGCAGTTGCATCAGTTTCTACAATTCCCCTGATCATTTCATAAGATGAGTTATTTATACTTTTTGTAATTTTATTTTTAAACTGGACGTTCTCGGGGATTTTTCCTATTCTTGTTTGTTCTTTTGATTTTCTGACCTTGTTAAGCATTATATTATATAGTTTTAGATAATTTAATGCATACCTAATATTCGTATTCTTTCATCAATGCCTTCTAACTGGTCAATATCATGACTTGCTATAGGATTTAAAGTTTTAGCATCATAACTTATAGCCGCGTTATCAAAAGCACTCACGGGGTCGCCTGTCATTCTAAATCGTTTGTGCTGTTCCGTCGGTTCATCTAAACCAAAAATAGGAGCAAAAAAACTTACCACAGGAGCATTATAGGTTCTCGTTTTATACTTTTTATCCTTAAATTCTTTGTTTAATTCTAAAACAACGCTACCTCCCATACTGTGCCCTAATAATGTATTCACTTGTGGATTTTCCATTAATACCCGTCTCGCTTCCTTGTAGCGATCCATATCTCTAATTCCGCCAGTTTTAAGATTTGTAAAATTTTGTCGCCAGTCTCTAGTAGATGTTGTCCCTGCCACATACATTTTATTCCCCTTTACAAAAATTTTATTATCACGATCATATGCATATTTTATACCTTGAGTATTTGATATTTTACCGTTGTGTTCCAACATCTTATTTAACTGTCCTTCAATCTTCGTCATTATATAAAAAGATTATAAATTATTTTTTGTCAATGATATATATGACGGAAAAGAAACAAGAAAAAAAAGAAAAGAAATTAGAAAAAGCAGGTAAGAAAATTATATGTGGAACATGTGGACAAACATATGTTGAAAAAACATTCATGGATAGAATAAAACATATAAACACCCCTTATCATCAAAATTTGTGGAGCAACGATACAAACAAAATCCTAAACTAAATGATAAACTCATAGAGAGGAACAGGAGAAAAATGAAAAAATGAAATATAAATTATCTAAACTAAAAATATAGTAATATGAGTATCAGACCATTAACATATAAAAAAGTTTATGTAAATTCAAAATATCGCACATCAAATAGTCGCGGTATCAGCGACTTTCAAATAGAATTAAGGGAAACATTTGAAATCCCCGACGGGACGATTATGCAAGTTCACGAGTTAGCAATTCCTAACACATGGTATTCAATAAACGAAAATAATAGAAATTTATAGTTTGAACACAGAGTATTAGCACCTGCAACACCAACAGGAACAACTTATTTAAGAATTGAAATACCGCTAGGAAATTACACACCTCCCGAACTGGCATCTACAATACAACAAGAATTAAATTTTTTCTTTGATGTTACAGGTAGACAGAATACATACACGGCTACATACAATACAATTTTAAATAAAATAACAATTGAATCAAATTTTTCAGAAATTATTTTTATTGTTCTTCCCGATAGCTTGATTGCAAATTTTGTAGGGTCTTTTTCAAATAATGTTGATCTAAACAATTTAAACAGTATAAACAGTGTTTTAAATACACCTATACCTCAAGATTTTTCAACTTCTGTCGTTCCGTGGGTTTCTGGATTTATAAATTTATTAGCACATCAAGACATTTATATCTCGTGTCCTGAATTATCAAATAATAATTTTCACAGTCCCTCAACATTTTCAAATGCCATAGTGAAAAAAATTCCTGTAAATGCTTCATTTGCTAGTATTATAAATGATCCTTACGGTGTTACAGATTATGATTATGTCAATGTCTCGCGTCGTTCAATAAGAAAACTAACATTTAGAATAACTGATGAGGTAGGCAACCTCATAAATTTCAACGGTGTTAATTTGTCATTTAGCCTCCTCTTTCATAATACTGATGCTATGTAAATTTGAATAGAAAATATATAGAATGTTATATATGTCAGAACAAAATTCAGAAAATGTTGTAACTAACGATGAACCTGAAAACGAAGCAACTGAAGCACCGCCGGAAACAGAAGTTGAAAAAATTGAACCTGTGAATGAAGAACAAAAACGAGTAAAAATTACAGAAGTTATAAAAAATCCTACGGAATGTAAAGACTGTAAAAAACCTATGACGACTAAAACATTACGATATAGTCATCCTAGCGTGTGTGAAAAGAAACCAAGTAATATTATTGATAAACCAGTTAAAAAATATGCACCTAGAAAAAAACAAAAATAAATGTTGAACCATTAGCACCAGAACCACAAGAAAATAATTTAGTAGAACCACAACAATATCAAGAACAACAACAACCTCTTTCTAAAGCAATGCCAGCTAAACCACAACAAATACAACAGCAACCCTCAAACCCTTATGCAAATTTAACGCAGCAGCAATTATTACAATTACAAATGAGATCAATGAACGCCGAAATTATGAGAAGAAGACAGGAAAAATCCGATAATATGTGTAAAGCTATGTTTCAGGCTAGAAGTAAAAAATCTAAATAATAATATATACAAATGGTTCTATATAATAGGTTTAAATTTCAAAAAAATAAAAAACTACATAAGAAAAAATCATTAGATAATCCTGTGGTAAATTCATCCGAAGATCTGGTATATCGTCAACATAATATTGACTATCTAATGAACTTGAAAAAACAATTAGAAGCGAGAGAGGCGAAAGAGAAAAATCTAGCGTTTAAACGGAGACTATTGGAGGGTCAAATGAAAGCAAATTATGAAACCGAAATAGCAAGATTGAAAGGGGAAATACATAATCCACGAATACCCGATGCTTCTGTAGCACATCTGAAAAAAAAGGGTTCAAACATTAAGCGAATTAAGCGAATCTATTTTCTAAAACAATATATAAAAAAGAATGGTAGTTAAAAATGCTGGAATACAATTTCACAGAAGATCTAGATATGAAGATATTTTGGAATTGGTCAATGATAACGAAGACGCGTTAAAACCCTTTCCGAATAGGGATGCTGTGTTTTATAAACAAAGCAATAAAGGAACACGATTTGATGGAAAAGATCATTTAGACAAATTGAAAATTCAAGAAAAACAAATCGCTGAAGCAATTGCTAGGGATCTCATGAAACGACAATATGCGGATGATAATGATTTAACATATAAAGCATTTACACAAAATGACAGACCACAACCAGAACAACCGAGAACACCGGAACAATTTAATATAGGGACTGACCCTGATGAAATGTCTGTGGTTGAAGAATTCGGCACACCGCCCGAACAACAATTGTTTCAAATCAACGAAACATTAGGAAACATAGCAACAGCACAACAAGGCAACCAACAAGCAATTTATCAAGCCCATCAACAACAGTTAGAAAGAGAAGAAGAGGGAGGATCGGGAATTTTAAGAAGTCTAGGAAGTGGGGCATTAAGTTTAGGAAGCGGAGCATTAAGAGTAGGTGGCAATGTTGCCGGAAATATGGTTTCCGGTATGGATTTCGGGAGTTCTCTTCTGGCCGGTATGTCACAGGAAGCAATAAGTCAATTCAATGAAGTGATAATGAATAGAATAAATCCGCCACCAAGACCATTATTAGATTTTACAGGAGATCCTAGAACAGGGCAATTTACAACATACGATCCAATGCCAATTCCAAATATGCAATATTTACAACCTTCAATAATTTTACAACCCCATCAACCTAATGTAGGAGCAACTCAACAACCTCTACCGATTGCATCGTCCAGTCAACCCACAGTATCGGAATTACCGGCGTTGCCACCAATACCACGACCAATACCACAGCGACCAACAGAACCAAGAGGCAAAGCAAGACCCAGACCATCACCGAAAACATCGCCCGAACCACCGCGACCTAATTTCCAACAAGGCGGGTCGCGAAGCTCGCGAGCCTCTGGCGCGGCGTCGTCAAGTTCAAGTGGAAATGCACCACCGCCGGAACCACCACAACCGCCACCATTTCAAAAAGATGTCGACATTAGTAAATTATACAAAGACTCAAAGGGTGTTTTATTTTCTGGATGGGGGACTAAAGGAGATACAGAAGTAATAGACGAACTATCTGAATTACCTCTTAACGACTATTCAAGAATAAACCCAAAAAATATTAGTTCACGAGCATTACAATCATTATTCAACATAGCAAAAGTAAGAAATCAATTATCAATAGAAGAAGAAGCAAAAATTAATGAAGTTATTAATAAAAACAATAAAGGAGGTTCTGTTCAAGAAAAAGAAGAACGATTGATAAATTTATTTAATGATATATTTAAGGAGAGAACACCTCATAATGTTCCAAGAAAAACTCCCTTAATTAGAAAAACAAATATGAAGGAAGGAACGACCGAAGAGCAAGAAATGTCATCTCCTACATTAATCATTCCCAGTAAAATAGGTATTCAAAAATTGAGAGAAGTATTTGAAGAAGCAAACAACAGAAATACAATAAATACTAAAACTTATAGAAGTTATAAAAGTTTATATAACAAATGGGTTAAATCTGCCGGAGACAAGGACATGAAAAAACAGCATTTACAAGAACTGAAAGGTTTATATAGACAACACATATATAAAAAATAAAAGCTTAAAAAATATTTCAACAAATAAATAATCTTTATTGAAACATTTTTTTAAAAAAGTTTTAAAAGTTTTAAAAACTAAAATATATAGTATTATATATATATATGAAAAAATCGGTTCAAGATGAATTATTTGAAATACTATACAAACAGGCAAAGCACGAATTAGAAAAACTAGAAATTATCAAAGAAAGTAGGGAAAACAAAATTGTAGAAATTAAACAAAAATGCGTTATAGAAAAAGAAGAACAGGAACATTTAGATAAGGAAATGAAGTATTTAGAAAAACAAATTGAACTACAAAGAGAACTAATAGAACTGTATGAAAATAATATTTCATAAATTGAGATATACAATACATACTTAAAGAAATGAAGATAAAATATATATAAAAGTTTTAAAAGTTTTAAAAAGAAAAATATATAGTATTATATATATGATAAAAACTATATATGAATTTGTGACTGGAGAAGATATTGAGAAAAGCGTATATAAAGAAAAAGCTTCATATCTTGAAATAGAAATGGACAATGCAAGAAATGAATTTGCAAAAAAACAATATTCATTGTTATCAAGAGTTGAAGCGTTGATAAATGAAATGGAAAAATCAATCGTTAAATCTTCAGCAGACGACAAATATATAAAAGATGTAAAACAAAGAAAAAATTATTTAGAAAAACGATTAAAAGAATGTCAACTGTTATAATATAAAAAATTATCACAAAAATTATCACAAAAAATATTACAAAATTTGTAATAAAATTTATGATAAAATTTGTTCAAAAATTTGAATAAATTTTATGAAAATTTATGATAAAATTTATGATAAAATTATTGTAAAATTTTACAATAATTTATGAATTTTTTATCATAAATTTATCATAAAATTTATGAATTTTTGATTTTTTTGACTGCTTGAAAAGTGACCTAAAATTTACAAAAAATAAAATTGAATTTATTATGCTGATTGAAAAATTGATTTTTTAAATTTTATATAATATTTTTTGTAAATTTTAGTAATTTTTTTGATGGAAAACGTGCGAGGGTATGATGTCAAAAATGAGGAAAAATATTTTGGAAAATGGAAAATGTATACTCCCCCCTAGGGAAATAATGTATGAGCTATCAGCGGACGGAGATAAAACATGGGGCATGGCCTATCCTAACTAGTTCTTGGGGGATTTAACTGCCCACTGGCTTTGGGCAGGCACTCGAACCCCTAAAAATCCTCACATCCTGGGCACCCTATGGCCTGGGGACAGGGTTTCATCGCTCACACTCGGACGAGCCAGGCGAGGCACACACTGTGCCATGGTCTTGCGTGGGGGCCCATGTGGGCATGCTGGGGCCTATCAAGGCACTAGTGTTACACTACTATGCTTCTTCCCCGCCACTAAGCTGACGCTGGGTTAGGGTTGAGGGCTTAGGGTAAGGCCTCTTTTCGGGACAGCCCAGAGTAGCTCGCTTTGGCAGAAGTCAACGTTTCCGGTCGCCAAACCCCCAAGGCCTGAAGAAACCACAACCTGTGCCCAGTAAATCCAGGCCATCAAGCCATCGACGCTCCAAGATTGCGGGTTTTGCCACCCGTCTAGCTAAGCCCAGAGGGCCACTCTGCAAGATTGCGGGTGTAGGGCTTGGGGTTTGGGGTCTAGGGTGTCCCGACTCCCAAGAGACGCAACAGCCACAACAGACTCTTGAACCTTATAGAGTCAAAAACTCAGAACCCTATAGATTTTAACCCTAGAACCCTGAACCTTAATAAATATCAGAAACCCTAAACCTTATAGAGCCAAACAGCTCAAGAACCCTAAAGCCCCAACAGCCCTTTCTGAGTTGCTGGGCTCATAAGCCCTCCCAAAAAAAGGTGTACACTTTCAGCTCAAGAGGGGATTGTACCCTCCCCAAAAGCGTAAGTAAGGTGTCTGCTCTTTCAGCTACTACCCAAAGGCTCCTACGTAGTACCTTTTTTGGGTAGTATACTAGAATCCCCAAAAACTAACCCAAAAAGGAACTGCATTGGAGCCTTTGGGTAAGTATTCTAGGGCACGCCGCGGGCCTGCTGCCTATCATCCACGGCAACGTCTCGGCTTAGCTCCATGGCGACC
This sequence comes from Symbiodinium natans, assembly GCA_905221605.1. Lineage (NCBI taxonomy): Eukaryota > Dinophyceae > Suessiales > Symbiodiniaceae > Symbiodinium > Symbiodinium natans. Next base: position 150,515 of record CAJNDS010000301.1, on the reverse strand, counting down.
CTGGGCGCTTGAAACCCCAGAATCGACAAGGACACCTCGGCAGCACTGTGCGATGAGGATCCCTAGATCCCTACATCACTGTATCAATGTGCCTGATAAGCTGCATGGAAGCTCTTCTCCTTCTTCTTGAGCCTTTCTGCGAATCGCGGCGAAGGGGTTCGGCCGGTGAACTCGGCCAGAAAGCAAAAGGAAGCGTGTCTGCAGCACGCGGCTCATATCCTAGGGACCAAATGAACCCCAAAATTGGGGTCACCTACCCTACACGATGAAAATTCTTATTAATGTACATGAACCCTGAACCCGTCTACTAAGGCGCCTGTATTGCGGGGATACATTTTCGGGTGCTCCCCGAAAAGAGGGGGTCGATGTCTTAAGTGAAGTGCTGTGGTCGTCATTGGGGCCCGGAAACCTGGCGCCCGGAAACCCTAAGCCTCTTGGAGTCCTCTTGGCGTGCGCTCAGGGGTGCGCTCGGAAAGCCCTCGGAATGCTCTTCGCCAGCTCTTGAAGTTGGCTGAAGCCTACGCCCGACATAGACATGACATGTAGGCAGAGAAGAGAAGGAAAGAGAGCGAGAGGAGCAAGAAAAGAGAGAGGGAGAGAGAGAGAGAGAGAGATCGGGGATCGCGGGGATTTGAGTGCGCAGTCGTGACAATTTTCCGACGCGGCGCGCGCACCCACACATCCTCACAGATGGAGTTGAGACAGGCCCGTGTGGCTTTGGGCTCCGCTGCGCAATGTCTCAGAGAGCATCCTCACACTGCACGTAGTTTTTGGCACGCAGGGCGGCCACCGCCACTGTTGCTGTGGCAAGGTGTTCGTACTAAAAATACCCAGAGACAACATATACTAGGCTGCCCAGTAACTTATAGGCTTAAAAAGGGGTGCCCTTTTTTTGCGTAGAGGGGTTTATAAGGGAACCTAAAGCCCCCCAAAAAGGGAATAAGGGTACTACTGGGCATCCTAGTATACTGTCAAAGGTGCCCATCTACCTGGAAATACCTCCTCGACCGAGCCCCACCTGTGGTCGAGTGAGTGGATCGCATTACAATACAAACCCCATACCAAACATACCCCCCCCTATGCTAATGCTTGTGCCTCTACTTACTCCCCTCTTCTCCCCCTAACCCCCCTCTCCACCAGCAAGTAAGGGGTGTTACTCTGCAGCGTGGGTCCAGGACACCCCAACCCTAAACCCTAAACCCTGAACCCTAAACCCTAAACCCTAAACCCTAAACCCTAAGATGCACTGTAGCGCCACAGCCAAGGGAAGCAGCAGCAGGCATCCGGCGCGGTGGGCGCGTCTGAGAGGCCAACAAACACTTTGGGAGACATAAGCAGGGCGGGGGGGGGGGGGGGGGGGGGGGGGTGGGGTTTATAAAGAGGTTTAGGGTTTAGGGTTTAGGGTTTAGGGTAGGTGGGTAGATTAAAGGGGTATGTAAGAGGGCAATATGAGGGGCCGTGGCAAATTCAGTCAGTTCAGTCTGTACCCAGAAAGGTTCGTAGGGCCTATGTTAGGGCTTGGAATCTGCTTGTCGATTGATTGGGCCTGGACTTCTGCAACACCCTTTAGTGCCCTCTGAATATACGCCTGTTGAATGTTAGTATAAGGTGCCCTCTATATGTACCCTTGGAGGGATCATATAGGGTTTCTAAAAACTCGGGCCCTCTATATACCCTTTAGGGGGGGGGGGGGGGGGGGGGGGGCGGTTGGTTCAGGATCTCTCTCATTTCTGGATAGATGATGCAGTCCGTAGCTCATAGGCACTCGAACAAATGAAGCCCCCTGAACCCTGTTGATAAACCCGAAACTCCCGAAAGCCTACCCCGAGCCCTCAACCCAAAGCCCGAGCCCCCACCCCTAAGACCCTAAACGGCAAAAAAGGGACATAAGAGGAGCCCTAGGCCTCCACCCTATAAACCCTAGAGCCTGAACAGGGTCCAGGGCCGAAGAAGGACCCATCCCCCCTAAACCCTAAACCCTAAACCACCTAGACCATCAACGATGCAGCTGCGCAGCGGACTTGTGTTGGAAGCCGAACCTGGCGGGCTTCTGGGGTGTGTTGTTTTTGTTGAGGGTTTGGGTTTGAGGGTTACTTAGAAGCTCTTTTGACTTCCTAAGTCTACTTAGCAACCCCTAGAAACCCCTCTTATCATCCCCATAACCCACCTTACTAACCCTACCTACTAAGTAAAAGGGCTTCCAAGTTGGGTTTAGAGTTTAAGGTTTGGCTAGACCCGGGAGTAACCTAGGAATAAAAAGGGTACCCTTTTTGGTTTCAAGGGGATTATAAGGGAACCCCAACCCTAAAAAAAAGAAAAAAGGGCCTACTCCCGGTCCTAGTTGGGGTGGTAGGGATCCGGGCTCGGGTTCCTTTAAACACGATTCGAAACTCCACACATCCCCCTGGCGAAATCTCGACGTCCCTACCGCATGTACTTTGGCCTCTGGGATGGTATTGAAAACTTAGAGTTCTTGTCCTTACTTATTGAGCTTAAGTACCCTTAAACATGCAAAATTCCAGCGCCACTATTACAAAGCTTGGGTTCATAGAGTCTTCACAAAGTGCTGCCTCTCTCGCCGAAGCAAGAAATAAACACTCCCCACATGCGGGGGCTCTGGTCCCCTAAACCCTAAACCCTAAACCCTAAACCCTAAACCCTAAACCCTAAACCCTAAACCCTAAACCCTAAACCCTAAACCCTAAACTCAAACACCCTACATGGGATTCTAGCTCGGGCCCCTACGGTTGCACCCTTGGGTTTGGGGACCCTTGTTCAAGATCCTCCAACGGGATATAAGGGCCATATCAGGAGTAGATTCAGGGAACCCCTTAGGGGTACATCGTTACAGGTGCAAGTTTGATTTTCTTGATAGACCCTTGACGAACCCTAAGCCGGCATTCCTGTTCCTGGAACATGGAAATGGTTGTTGAAACCCTAAACTTGGGAGGCTCCCCCCTTATACTGACGTCCTTAATAGGTATTAAAGTTAGCCGTTTAGCATCCCCATTACGGACTGTGAGTATAAGGGGATACATGCCAAGAAATGGTTGTTGAAACCCTAAACCCTGGATCCTGAACCTAAGGGAGGGCTTTCTTCCGAGCAGGCTGGCCAAAAAAGACAAGACGTAGCATGCAAAGCTTGACCATTCGTAATCGCAGTGTGCAAAGGAGAAGTACACGCCACAATCTTCAAGCAACGTTCCCCCTTATACTAACAGTCTTAAATGGGATTACAAGAGGGGGTACCACAATCCCCATGAAGGACTGTTAGTGCAAGGGGGAACATCCAGCCCTAAACTCAAGACCTTGAACTGCTGAAGTAGACCGTCAAAACCCTCAACAACAGTCTTAAACCCTAAGCACTGTAGCCCTAAAAACACAACAAAGCACCCTATAAACCCTAAACCCTAAACCTTCCAACTCAAGGGCTCGCGAGAAGCAAATTGCACCCTCCCTTAAACCCAAAAAACAAGATGGCGTGTTTACGAAAATACGGGATCCCCAATAGAGTCCCCCACACATCGTAGGATTCTCTCACAATAAGGGCCCCAGTAAGGTGCCCCTAATTTCGGAAACCCCCACATGTTGAATATTCCCTTGGGCTTTTTACAAAGCAGAAAGCTTCCAGCACGTCATTCCGACGGGAGCTTTAGGTAAAGCCCCCGCACCAAAATCTGCCGTGGTGCGGGGCTTTCGGGTGCGGCATCCAGCTCGTCGTGCGGGGCGCGATGGATCACTAAGCGGAACCTGGATCGGCTTTGGGTTGGGATGTTCCTCCTTATACTAATCGTCCTTCATGGGTCTTATAGTACCTCCTATAATCCCCATGAAGGACTGTTAACATCCCAAGCTTTGTTTTTTTTTTTTTTTTGGGGGGGGGCGGTTTCTGGTTTGCTGTCTACAGGTTTACTGGGCACTCTAAGCCCGGAACATCCCGAAGCCTAAAGGGTTTAGGATTTAGGGGTTCAACGCCCCCCCCCCCCCCCCCGGCCCAAAAAAAAATGGATATTCTTTCCTATAAGGATAATACGGATATTGTCTTTTTTTGGGGGGCAGGAAGACAAGCTAAACAAAACAACACAAACATGACGCTTGCTTGTTTCAGAAGGATCTAGAAGGGATCCTGAATTTAGGGTTTTTGAACGTTAAAAGGAACCATCTAGGGTTTGTTGACGTTAAAAAAACCCTGCTGTTTCATAAGGGGATCTAGAAGGGATCCTAGACGGGTATTTGCTACTGGCCATGCAGGCATATCATGTTTAGGGGTCAGGGTTTAGGGCTATCACTGCCACCTGTCTGAGACGACCCGGGTCCAAGTGGCAAGTACTGCTTGTCACGCACTGTCAGTGGGGAGCGTTCGACGCCGGGGCGCTTCTTGTACACCTGCGCGGCCGTGCCCCATACAACTACTGGACACCTAATTAGGAATAGAAAGTGTTGCCCTTTTTGGGGCCTACTCTGGGTCCTAGACTAATTTATCCGCCTGCGTGAGTTCACAAACTTTTTGGGGGCTCCGACTGAACTTTATCTCCGGGGTGCAGCCAATCCTTCAGGACATCTCCTGGCTGACAAAAATGGTAGCTTGCTAGGCCTCCCGAACACCTCAACTACCAGCCTATCCAGAAACTCCCCATCTGGGACAGCGCAAGGAAGGCGTACCCTAAACCCCAAACCCTAAACCCTAAACCCTCTTTTATCCTAAATGGTTCCGACGAAGGGTCCCGACTCCGCTTGCTGTGTTTGCGTGTCGTGCCTGTGGGGTTTAGGGCTCGAGCCCTATCAACGCCACAAAACAGATTGAGGGCTTGATTGGGAGTTTAAGGTTTTGGGGTAAAGGCCGGTGCGTCCACCCCTCCCTATACACCGTACCACCCCCAAGCCCCTAGACACTCCACCCGGTGCCCCGTAGCTTTTCTGGCCCAGGCACAACAAAGTTGATGGGCTGTGGGCCATGGAACACGTCCATCTTGTCCCCCAGCCCTGCTGCCGCTGCCGCTGAAGCCCCGAAAAAAAGCGGGGGGGGGGGGGGGGGAGGGAGAAGGATATTCATGGCTCAGACACCCAAAAACCCCTAAAACCCGAGAACCCTGGAACCCTAAATCCCGAAAACCACAAAACTACCCCTAAAACCCCAAAAAGCCGAGGCTTTGCAGATAGTTTTTGGTTTGCAGGGGTCGGGTCTTCTCCGGTGTCTACGGGTTCTCAGGAGGCCCAGGGCCAAGGGCCCCAGAAGGCACCAGATGATGGGGAATCTTCGGGGTGGCGGAGGATGAAAAAGTTCTTTTGCACTGGGGAAACTCAACCCGAAACCCCAAACCCCAACCCCTGAACCTATCACTCTCTTAACACTAGCCAAAAGCGAACCCTAGAAAGGCGGCGAGCTAACAATGAGGCTTTCGATGCAGGGGCACCATGCTCGAAGCTGTCACGGGGCTGCGGCTCCACACCCCAAACCCACAATAGCTGTAAGCTCAAGCGCGGCTAGTTCTCTAAATTGGTAGCACCCTGTCCTTCTTACAAGGGGGCCAGATTGTATATAGGAACCCCATATGGAACCCCCGAACAAAAGGGACCCTAATTTGGAGAACTCTCTGAAGTCTGAGGACGGCCTAGTGGCAGATTGACCAGCTCCCATCCTGGGACATGGACAGCCGGGGGCGACTCATCATGGACTTAGGGACTTAGGGGCTGAATACCCTATCCCCAAAAAAGGTTAACCCTTCAATATATATATATATATATAGAAGGGTTTAGGGTTTAGGGTTTAGGGTTTCTATACAGCCAAAAGAAGGTTGAAGCTTACCTGCCCAGTCCCTAATTAAGTTGAAGATTTTTCGGCATGTGGCCGGGGGGGGGGGGGTAGCTGGTCTTCTAAAGCAACATTGGTCCAGGAAAAGTTTCTAAGGGCCTACCACGGAGTCAGGGACTGCTGCCCATGCTTTTCACGCTCCGACTCCTTGAGCTCCTCTCTCCTCACTACCCGAACCCTGAGTAGCCACAGGAGCAGCTCAAAATAATGGTCCCATTTAAGGGTTCCCTGCCGAAGTACTGCGGCTTCATCTGAAATTTCTGGTATGACCCGCCTCCCCTCCCGCAAAAACCATTGAGTGCATGGACCACTCTGCGAGTGCTTTGGTGAGCACTTAGGGTTTATTTAGGGTTTAGGGTTTAGGGTTTAGGATAAGAAGATTCAATGACAAACCTGTTGCTAAGTCAGGAACTGCAGCCGTGGGCACGCTGAGCGCGTGCCTTACCCGATTTCACTTCCAAGCCAAGCCTTGTGCCGATCCGAATACAGGGGCCTATTTGATTAGACGGGGCATTTCGAAGAGGATATATTCTAACTAACTGTATATCTCGAAGAGGATATATCCTAACTAACTATTCCTAACTAATTATAGATGACTGTAGGAAGATAAAATTGGCAATTGTGCAGGTTCCCGTAGTAGTATGCGACAGGTCGTCAACTCAACCAAGGAGCGGAGGAAGTCCGACCGGTTGGTCCAGAAAAGGAAGGTGAACGTGTCCTGCAAGCAAGGGGTTCAGGGTTTGTGGCTTAGGGTTTAGGGTCTGTGGTTTGTGGAACCAGAGAACTCGCTGAAGCTCTTCCGTAGCATTCACGATAGTAGAATACGCAAAGACACCCAAAACCCTGTCTCACATCCATGTTACTTTGCCTTGGCGATTTCGGGGAGGACAAGCTGCGGACGCAAGAAACTCGGGTTGTGTCCTCCACGAGCGCATAGAAGTACCGAAAATGGAACGCCTTCCCCCAGTACTGTACATACCCTGAACCCGAAACATGCGTTCGCTACGTGTTTGTTGCGACCCGTGGAAAACCTCTCCCTTTGTGATGTTGCCCCAGTTTGGGGTTTAGGGCCCCTAAATAGAGGCTGCGTCCGTGGTGTTGAGCTCCACGGCCATCTTCTCCTGTGACTTACCAGGGCTTGGGGCTTGGGGTTTAGGATGTAGTGCTCAGGGACTGTAGGGATTGAGATCCAAAGCTTCTTTTGCCGCCCGCCTGACTGAGGGATCAGAGTTTTGGGGCAATCGGGAATGTTTGCATTCCTTGCGCAGGTCTCTTGGCTTGGGGAGTTGGACAGATTGCTATCTTGTAGCGCACTTTCGCAAAAGCTGCTTAAATCAAATGAAGCAGGCCATATCCTGCGCCAAAACATTCATGGCAACAACATCGGCAACTTCAACCAAAGGTCGCACGTAGCCAACAAAAGCAGCCGGTGCAGCCCTCGGCTACTCAAAAAGGAAATTAAGCTGAACATGGATATCTAGGATGGCCCCGTTCAGAGCCCTCTGAACATCATTCCTAGATATGGTCCTCTTAAGCCCAGTAACAATGAAGGGCACACAATAATGAGTCACTTGAGTGGGGCCTTTCTTTCTCCTAAACCTTAAACCCAAAACCCTAAACCCTACGCCCAGAATTCTAAACCCTAAACCCTAAACCCTAAACCCTAAACCCTAAACCCTAAACCCTAAACCCGTAGTATGGGCCCTGACCTGGGGACCGCTTTTCTACCCCTTATAGACCCTGTCCACCGTAAGACCCAAGGGCCCAGACTTCAGAACCCTTATTAAGGGACCATGGAACGACCCCTCTCTAAACCCTGTACCCAGAAACCTGTATTCAAACCTCCTGAACCCTAGTTAACAAACCTATATAAGCCCTAGTTATAAAGACTGAGAACCCTAAAAACTCTAAAGAACCCGAAAAATTAAAAAAACAAAAAACAACCTAACACGCCTAAAAGCCCTAAAAACTTTAAAACAAAATGAAACCCTTAACACAAAACAACCGATCGCATCCGGCCTCTGGGGTCATTTTCTCAAAGGGCTCCGTCAGCGGGGGCGGCGCCGCCCCCTGGCAGCATTTCTAGGGCCTCGGCCCTTGGGGTTTTGGGCTTAGGGTTTGGGGTTTAGGGTGTAGGGTTTAGGGTTGAAAGTTGAGGAAATCTAAAACCCTAAGCCCGAAACCCTACAAATATCTAGAACCCTGGCCCTACTCCCGAAACCCCCCAAAGTCCCAAATCCAACATGAGTCGACCCAAGCCCAGAGATCCACAGAGCTCACAAATACGGGTGTTGGGGGACGGGTGTTATAGGTCTGTCTAAAGGGTTTCGGGTCTCGGGTCTAGGGGTTAGGGGTTTAGGGTTTAGGGTTTGTCGTGCACCTGCGGCGTCTGCCGAACCACATCTGCCCCAGCCAGCGGGCAGGAGAAGTACGGCAGGATCTGAGCGGCCCGGTGCCAAAGGTTTAGGGCTTAGGGCGTAGGGTGTAGGGTTTAGGGTTTAGGGGGGCACGAACGTAGCACACGTGACATTGGCATGCCCAACCCCAACTCTCATAGCGGACAGTGCATCTCATTCAGCTGCGAGCAATCTGGAGACCCTTCACAGACTCCAGGGCAAGAAACAGCAGGCTCTTCCTTAAACTCTGAACTCTAAAGGTAACCCAGGGAAAAAACAAAGCAAACCCTAAACCCTAAATTCAGGGCCTAGGCCGCCCCCCTACAGAAGGGGGGGCGGCGCTTAAGCCCTTCGACGTCTATGGCGGAAGTCGACCCTGCAGCCCGGAGGTCGGTAGCACCCACGATGGGCCCGGTACCGGAACCAGTACTGGTCCCTTTTCATAAAGTAAAGGTGGCTGGCATTCTCAGGGGGCCCCAAGGCCCCAGGGCAGGAGGACCCGGACCCCCTCGCCGCAGCGTGTCCAGGGATCAGGGGGCCTCAGGCTGGTCCAGGCAGGGACCGCCCTGACCCCCCCCAACAAGGGGGAGCCAGACCCAACCAAGGCTCCAAGACTCCGGCATAGGCTCCGGGACCCTCCATGGCCCGGCGTCCTGACCCTCCCCGCTCCCTCCTCCTGACTCTGCAAACCTCTCCTTTCCTGAGGACCTAGCCTCAAACCTTTCCCTTGGCTGAAAGTGGCCATGGTGACGGAAAGGCTTTTTTTTGGGGGAAGTAAGCGATTGTCATGAGTTTAGGCCTAAACCCTACAAGGAACAGGTTTGGGTGGTTTTGCCGCCTCGGACGGCGTGGGGTGGGAGACAAGTATTAGACGGCCCTCCACAATCGGGCCAGAACTGCTCTTCGCACCTGACGAGGCATTCGAGCCGCTGCTGCATCCAAACCTTCACAGCATCTACGCCCTATCACAGCAAACCCTAAACCCTAAGCCCTAAACCCTAAACACCTCGAGCCCGGTCTCAATCCGGGAATGCCGGAAGCAAAAGTCTCAGCCCGACCGCAGCCCCGCAAACTTTCAGTACCGACTCCGGCGCAGAGCAGGATACACACCAAAGAACACACACACACACACACACACACCCACGCACGCACGCACGCACGCACGCACGCACGCACGCACGCACGCACGCACGCACGCACGCACGCACGCACGCACGCACGCACGCACGCACGCACAGACGCACAGACACGCGGACGGGAATGCAGCAAGCTCCTACACCCCCAAACAACCCCGCAATAAGAATAAAAAACAACAAGGAAGAGGGCGACAGCCAGCTGAGGGACGAGCCATGTCCCCATCTTCCCTCTCTTCATGCCAAAGGTTGTAGTCGAAGACCACGCCCCGCAACTGAGAGCTGTGGCTTGGGGCTTAGGAGGGTTTTCAAAAGGTTGAGGGTTTAAGGGGTTAAAGGATTTACAGGGTTTTTAGGGTTTAGGGTTTTGTGGATATCCCTCTGTCAGATGTCCTCTGGGTACCATGAGGCTTGAAGCTTGTGTCCCGTTTGGTGGGGGAGGAGGCAAAAGGCATTCCGGCCAAAGACCCTTTCGCCGCTCACATGCGATCCTCATAGGGGCCCAGCGGGCCGTAAGGGAGGGAGGTGCGCGGGGCCCAATTCCACGAATAAGGCCTTGATGTGCCGAACTCCCGAAACGCGTGCTGGGGCCTCTACAAATAAAGGCATAAACGACCATTAAAACAAGTAAACGCGTAAATAAATAAATATAAATAAATATAAATAAATATAAATAAATATAAATAAATATAAATAAATATATAAATATATAAATATATAAATATATATAAATAAATATAAATAAATATAAAAAATATAAATAAATATAAATAAATATAAATAAATATAAATAAATCAATAAATATAAATATATATATACATATATTTATTATTTATTTATTTATTTATTTATTTATTTATTTATGTGTGTGTAGATTCTGCAGATGTGCAAAGATCAAACAGAACATGAAAAGCACGACTTGGTTGTCCCAAGACCTGCAGTTGAGGATTAAGGGCTTCACTAGGAGGTTCATGGTACTTATTTAACCATTTATAGCTTCTAACCCACTCATAAGCCCGTTGAGTGTCCTGATGGGTTATAATTGGGGGATAAGTGCGCTTATAATTGGGTTAAATGAGTACCATGAACCTCCAAGCTGGGCATGTCGTGCGTTGGCCTCGGGGTGTGGGGATCGAAAGCAAGGGCAGCTTTAGAGGCCGCCTGGTTGGAGGTTTAGGGTTTCGGGTTCAGGGTGCAGTTCACATGGCAGCAGAAGACCAAATTGAGCCCTGCCCCCCCACCCCCTCCACCGCCCCCTTCTTCCGGGAGAATTTGACAGTTGCAGACGAGGAAACAGATGGCAGCAGCACGTGGTTCTGAACGCTTTGGGGCTTCAACCGCCGGGGCCATACTAAGGGTCCATGAAACTACCGTCACTCACGAAACTCAGGTGGCCAGCACCCTTACCCATCCCCACCTTCAAGTTCAGGAGTCCCGCATGTCGTGGCCCTAAACGCTACTACTACTACTACTACTACTACTACTACTACTACTACTACTACTACTACTACTACTACTACTACTACTACTACTACTACTACTACGACTACTACGACTACGACTACGACTACTACTACTACTACTACTACTACTACTACTACTACTACTACTACTACTACTACAACTACAACTACAACTACAACTACAACTACAACTACAACTACAACTACAACTACAACTACGACTACTACTACTACTACTACTACTACTACTACTACTACTACTACTACTACTACTACTACTACTACTACTACTACTACTACTACTACTACTACTACTACTACGTGCTTATGAACGCCCTAAAAATAGAAGATTAACTCCCTACGTATTGCCCTTATTGGGAAGAGTGTCTAAACCCTATACCCTAAATCCTAAACCCCTTTTGGGGGTTCTTAAGCAAATAGTAGTCTAGGGTCCAGGCTGCGGTCATCGCGTGCGCGAAGGCCATGATCATGTTCATGGTCACCTGGCTTACCCAGGATGGGCTCCCCTTTAAAAAGCTCTTTATACCCTATCCTTCCCGTAAGCGGGCTATTATACCCTATAATCAATCCCTTAAAAGGCCTAAGTGCCCCCCCCAGAAGAGGCCTGAAGAGGCCACGAGAGGCCGGAATTCGCGCGAAACCACAGCGGGAGCATCGAAATGCAACGGAATTCGCGCGAAACCACAGCGGGAGCATCGAAACGCAATGGAGTTCGCGCGAAACCACAGCGGGAGCGTCGAAACCAAGGCACCGTCTCACCGAGCGCGCCGTTGCGGTCGGCAACCTAAGTGGCCCCCCCAGAAGAGGCCGGAATTCGCGCGAAACCACAGCGGGAGCATCGAAATGCAACGGAATTCGCGCGAAACCACAGCGGGGGAGCATCGAAACGCAACGGAATTCGCGCGAAACCACAGCGGGAGCGTCGAAACCAAGGCCCCGTCTCACCGCGCGCGCCGTTGCGGTCGGCAACCTAAGTGGCCCCCCAGAAAAGGCCTGAAGAGGCCACGAGAGGCCGGAATTCGCGCGAAACCACAGGGGGAACATCGAAATGCAACGGAATTCGCGCGAAACCACAGCGGGAGCATCGAAACGCAACGGAATTCGCGAGAAACCACAGCGGGAGCGTCGAAACCAAGGCCCCGTCCCACCGCCGCGCGCGCCGTTGCGGTCAGCAACCAATTCCTTTACTCTGAACGAAAGAACCCCATTGTGCAAGCACTGTTTGGGGAATATACATATATATATATATATATATATCTGAATTCATGTAGGGATCCTTAATCTGATTTTAAGGTATACTCCTTGATCAAGGAATATACCTGAATTCATGATGTAGGGATCCTCAATCTGAATTTAAGGTGTACTCCTTGCTTAAGGAACATACCTGAGTTCATGTAGGGATCCTTAATCTGATTTAAGGCATCTTCCTGAGTCAAGGGGTATTGGGCTCTTTGCTTAGACGACTTCTGTGACATGCGACCGTAAATACTACAGCAATCCGCCTGATAGGGCCAACTCCCGACGTCCCAGGGTTTAGGGTTGGGGGCCCTGAGTGGCTAAGAATGCGACACTGATTGTCAATAAGAATAGTACTAAGAGTCCAAAAAGCAATAGCGATAAGACCCTTTTGAAAGAAAAATGGTTCACTTGCAACGTCTATCACAGGATTCAACCACCCCCCCCCCCCCCGCAAACCCCCCCTTGCTCAAAAATAAGGCCTAAATAAATTTTAATAAGGCTTATTTTTTGATGCAAAGCGAAAGCGCCTTATGTTCTGGCTATTTCCTGGTTGTTTTCCGGTTATGAGAAGTTTAGGGCACGTGTTGACTGCAGGGCAACCCAACCCGCCCAGAAACCCACGTAACCTCTGTTGGGTTTATTTCGGCCTCTTTGGGGCTTATTTGGGTCTTATTTCGGCCTTATTTCGGTCTTATTTCGGTCTATTTCGGCCTTATTTCGGCCTTATTTCGGCTTATTTCGGCCTTACTTCGGCCGTGTTTCGGCTTTGTTCGGGCCCAACCCACGCCCAGAACCCCACCATGTGCTTCTGTCGCTCAGAAACTTTGTCCTTATCTTCCGAAACAACATCCCGAAAAATAAGCCTTATTAAGCCCTATTTTCATGTTATTTCTTCAAGCCCCTGCCCTGCGCAAATAAGCATTAATAAGGCTTATTTGTGCTTTTTTTTGTTCCTCTTTGTTTTTGTCCTTATTTTCTGGCTAGGGGGGTTTGGGAGAGGGGGGGGGTCTTGGTTTCTGTGAGTCTATGTCGGTGATTAGCACAATGCTTGCTGACCTTATTTTGGTGTGACTTTGGTGCATGTGGCGGTGCGGGCGGATGAGGGCCTATAGGGTTAGTGACCAGAGTGAATGTTTAGCCGCCGTGGTTTTCTACACGCTCTGAGAAAGTTTCGGACGAGCCGGGGCATTGAACAACCAAACCCACTCAGCCACAAATCATTGATGACTGGACCTTGCCTTTTGGCCTCTCGACGGACACAAGTTCGGAAGGAACTTTCACGTAACCAAAAACAAGGTGCCTCTGCTTGCAAGCTTGGAAATCTATCGGCAGCAGGAGGGAGGGCCAGCAAGCTAGCTTCCTACTACCCTGCTCCCAGGCCCACTCCCTTGCCTACCTACCACTCTCCTTTGCCACCCGCATCCTGCTGCCATCCTACACCCCAAGCCCAGCCTCACCAACGCCCAGCCAGCATCTCCTTCTCCCACTCCCATCCCACGCCCATCCTACTCCCAAGCCTACTTTCTAGCCGACACTGCCACCGCCAACCTACTCCCACCCTACTACCCATCCTACTTCCCAGCACATCCAGCCTCTCCTTCGCCCACTCCCATCCTACTCCTACTTTCTACCCACCTACTATTCTTCCTTGCCACCCAGCCTAATCCATCCTGCTGCCCACCCTACTCCCAAGCCCAGCCAGCCTCTCCTTGTCCCACTCCCATCCTACTTCCTATCTTTGTCCCACTCCCATTCAACTCCCATCCGGCTGCAGCCCGCTGGGCAAGTGCACAGCAAAACCTGCCCAGCAAAACCTACGAAAAATCCTGACACGCCACAGCTCGCTGGGTTGCATGCTCCAAAAAGTAGCTTACATCCTACCTCCTAAAGACATCTATCCTTGGAAGGAGGATATACCTGCTTCTAGACTATACCCCTACAACCCGCACTTACTGCTCACCCGACATAGGAACCTGGAAGATACAGATACAAGAAAATCCCTTGAAGGCGTTGTCTTGGCAAGCCCGCGAAGAAGCAACTTTGCACACGCAAGAACCGATTCACAGGGTACAGAGAACCCCAAGACGTCCCAAACAACAACCCTAAACCCTAAACCCTAAACCCCAAACCCTAAACCCTAAACCCTAAACCCTCACAAAGTCAAACCCTGCTACACCTCTGCTGGGTAGCGCTCGACTCACCGAAGCTCTTTGAGCTCCGGGCCTATCTGGGGGTTTTGCCTTGGACCCTTAAGGTTTAGGGTTTAGGGTTTAGGGTTTAGGGTTTAGGGTTTGTACCCTTGGATTTTGGGGGTCCCTTTGTTACGGACCCCGAAGAGGCTGGAAGGGCCATATGAGGAGTATATTAAGGGAAACCTCTTGGGGCCCTAAACGGCCCTAAGCCCTAAACCCTAAACCCGAATCCCACCTGCGTCGTCCAGCTGAGGGTCATCCTCAGCGTGTGAATTTTGAGTGGGAAGCCTACCCTCCACATGTCCAAACTCAGGGTTTAGAGGGTTTCAGGTATATAGGGTTTAGGGTTTGGGGCTTGTAGGCTTGATAAGCTTTATAGGTTTTAGGGTTTGGGGCTTATCGGGTTCACAGTGTGTAGGGTGGAGGGGGCAAGCCCAAAACCTTTTTGCGTTCAGGCTTGGGCGATTGTGCGGGGAAAGAGCTTACGCTGCCAAGGCTCGTTGTGAACCCAACGCAGACAAGCACAACGTGCGAAGCAGACTCTAACGCACGTGCACGTACCGTACTTACCCTAAAGTTGATAGTAGGGTTTTTAGGGTTTAGAATCTCGGGATTGATATGGTTTATAGGGTTGACGGCCCACTTAGTCGGAGCAAGATCATGCGAAATCATGTCAAAACACCCTATCGCGTAAGAAGGATATTGAGCCAAGCGAGCCCCAGGCACGACAAACTCCGATGAACCCTAAACTACCCTAAACCCTAAGCAAAGGGGGCTAAGGCTCGGCTTCTCCAGCTCCACCGCAAAGTGGATATCCCCAGGATCTGAGACGAAAACGCCTGGCAAGGGCTTAGGGTTTCTAGGATGGGCTTAGGATTTAGGGTTAGGGTTTAGGGATTTGCCGTTCTGGTACATATAAGCTCTAAAACCTAAACCCGCCTGCATCCGGCCGTCAGTGACACCCTAACCCCTAAGCCCTAAAGCTTCTGGTGCTGGGTTTGGGCTTAGGGTTTAGGGTTTAAGGTTTAGGGTTTAGGGTTTAGGGTTTAGGCTTTAGTGTTGAGGGTTGAGGGTTTAGGGTTAGCCCGGAATCCCGAAGATTGCGGCTGCCGGCAGGCGGACAAGCAACGGAGTGCTGCGGACTCTTCCACTGGCCGAGGCACAACAAGAGCATGCCGTGTTCCAATGTGACTACCTGCATAAGCACAACGGAAAACACAACTAGACCCGGGAGTAGCCTAGGAATAAAAAGGGTACCCTTTGTGGTTTTAAGGGGATTACAAGGGAACCCCAACCCCCAAAAAAAGGAAAGAAGTGCCTACTCCCGGTCCTAGTCAATAGTAGAATTGCCACTGCCAGTGCCAACTGCTGCTAGTAAGAGTACTGAAAATGACGACAATAAGTTATACTGTAAGAGAAAACAATGTCGACAAGCAACAGTCCTTTTAGGGCCCAAGGGTCTTGCTTTGACGTCTCGGTTAGGATGACCAGCTGACTATAGCGAAGCCTTGGACGCGCAGCTCCCAAACTCGCGTCTTGCCCTCGAACTGCCTGTGCTCTTGGGTTCCCATTCCAGGCATTAGGGTTCATGATATATTACTAGACCCGGGAGTAACCTAGGAATAAGAAGGGCACCCTTTTTGGTTTTAAGGGGATTATAAGGGAACCCCAACCCTACAAAAAGGAAAAAAGGGCCTACTCCCGGTCCTAGATGATAGGTTTAGGGCTTTTAGGGGGGGTAGCTTGCGGCGTTTGGGATTTTTCGGGGAGGGGGGGGGTTTAACGGATCAGGGCTCATGTTCCGAACTTCCCAACATGAGAGGTTGGGGGGGATCGGGGGCTGGGTCGGCTCGCCGTTCTTCCAGCTTCGTTTGGGGTATAGGGTTTAGGGTTAGGAGGGTTTAGGGTTTAGGGTTTAGGAGGGTTTAGGGTTTAAAGTTAGCTAAGGGGTAGTGCCCTTGGACCTCCTGAAGGAACCTGACGCCGTTCCAGTTCTAAGGGCCAGTGTCTCCGCCCAAACGCAGCTTTGAGGGATTTAGTCAGAGAGGCTTTGCATTTCGACGAGACGGTTTCAAAAAGTGACATGGTGTCAATAGCAGTACGATGTCACGCTGCGGCTGTTCATCGCAAGTAGTACTTTGTAGTACTTTAGGGTTTAGGGTTTAGGTTGAGGGTTTAGAGGTGCAGGGGTTCTGGCGTCGAGGGTTTCAGCGGCTATAGCTTCCAAACCAAAAACATCTCTGCGGTGGCAGGAGCTTTTCGTATGGCCACGGCTCGCTCTCGTCGAGTGGCCTGCGCACCGAGAGTGTGGCATTTCCTTCCCAAAACCCCATAACCCCTCTACCTAAACCCCATAAACCCGATAAACCCGATAAACCCTATAAACCCTATAAACCCTATAAACCCTATAAACCCTAAAAACCCTAAAAACCCTATAAACCCTAGTAAACCCCATAAACCCTATAAACCCTATAAACCCTATAAACCCTATAAACCCTATAAACCCTATAAACCCTGTAAACCCTAAAACCCTAAAGCCCTAATCCCGAAATTGGCCCCACAAAGAAAAAATGTTAGAATGTTTTGGGGGGGGGGGGGATCGAAAGTAAATCGTAGCAACTGAAGCAGTATTTCGGGGTTGGTCTAAAGGTACTTCTGGGAAATGTCGGCTTCCCATCTACCAGAGAAATGCAAGGTCTTTTTGGAGCAGGCTTTTGTTTAACACCCAATTAAGGGTGATGGTTTAGGGCTTTGTGCACGGCTGCGTCGCCCGCCGTGCACAGCATGACCCTGTTTTGGGTTATTTTTAGGGTTTAGGGTATAGGATTTAGGGTTTAGGGTTTAGGGCTTAGTCTCTAGGCGACTAGAACCCATGCAACGTAGACTCGGACCATGAAACTGGGAGACCCCGCAGAAGGATCGCTGGGATCTTCACCACTTTCTGAGATATATGGGACCACGCAATTGTCCCCTAAACCCTAAACCCTAAACCCTTTTGCAACTGGGCTGGGGGACTAGCCAGTCTGAGGAGCGCACATACCCTAAACCCTAAACCCTAAACCCTAAACCCAAGCTGTGACTCGTGTTGCGGGTTCCCGGAAAGACTTGCTGCCCCAGGAGGTGGTCTTGGTTCCCAACCGATGGGGTTTGGGTCCATGGGGTTGTGTTGCTTCGGCTTCGCAACCCCCAATCCCTAAACCCTACAACCCCAATGGGTTTAGGGTTTAGGGTTCAGGGTTTAGGGTTGGGGTTCAGAGTTTAGGGTTCAGGGTTTAGGGTTCAGTCCTCTAGGAGCGGTCTCCAGACACTCAGCCCTAAACACTATAAGTTGGGATGTTCCCCCTTATACTAGCAGTCCTTAAAGGGCCTTATACTAGCAGTCCTTAAGAGGGGTTATAAGAGGGGGTACTACAGTCCCGACGAAGCACTGTTAGTACAAGGGGTAACATCCCAAACTATAAACCCTAAACAAGCTTAGGCACCCAAGCCGGTGCCTGACTGAGGCGCTTTGGGCTTCGGGGGGGGTGGCTTTGGAGATCTCGAGTTCTGAGCTGCGAAAGCTCGAGAACCAACCCTGCACCCCAACTAGCCCCATCCCTGCCTGCGGGCGGGCGGACGTGTGTGTGTGTGTGTGTGTGTGTGTGTTTACTATATGTATATGTACGGAAAGTGCGTGTAGATGTGTACTTTTTGTTTATGTCCATCTAACTGTTTATACTTTATCTACATCTACTTATCCGTGCACATACTACTGCACGCTATGAAGAATATGACTGGATATACTATTAGATTACATTTTAATGTGACAGGCGTTTTTTAGGGGAAGGAGGACGGGGATAGGGCCCCAGGGATTATGGCCTGAACCCTAAACCCTAAACCCTAAACCCTAAACCCTAAACCCTAAACCGGCGGAGGGTTTTTTTTTTGCAAAGGTGTGGCTCGGCCCTGTCCTCTTGCAAAGGTGTGGCTCGGTAACCCCCTTCCCCTCCACATCCCACCCACCCCCCCCCCCACCCCCCCCCCCCCCCCCACCCCACCCACCCCCCCCACCCCCCCACACCACCCCCCCCACCCCCCCCCCCCCCCACCCCCACCCCCCCCCACCCCCCCCACCCCCCCCCCCCCCACCCCCCCCCCCCCACCCCCCCCCCACCCCCCCCCCCCCCCCCCCCCCCACCCCCCCACCCCCCCACCCCCCCCCACCCCCCCCACCCCCACCCCCCCCCACCCCCCACCCCCCCACCCCCCCCCCCCCCCCCCCCCCCCCCCCCCCCCCCCCCCCCCACCCCCCTCCCCACTCCCCCCCACCCCCCACTCTCACCACCCCGACTCCCTCCCCCTTATTTGCAAACTCAATGCTTGCCTCTAGGTTTCAAAAAAACTCATATGCTTTGAAACAAGCTTGCACGGCTTTCAGAAGCGGGGGGTTGGGGGGGGCGCAGCCCCCCCCCATTTGAAAACTCAATGCTTGCATCATGGGTTTCAAAAAGACTCTTATGCTTTGATGCAAGCTTGCACGGCTTAAAAAAGCGGGGGGGTTGGGGGGGGCGCAGCCCCCCCCATTTGCAAACTCAATGCTTGCATCATGGGTTCCAACACCGGGGGGGCCATTTGCAAACTTAATGCTTGCATCATGGGTTTCAACAAGACTCATATGCTTTGACGCAAGCTTGCACGGCTTAAAAAAGCGGGGGGGTTGGGGGGGGCGCAGCCCCCCCCATTTGCAAACTCAATGCTTGCATCATGGGTTTCAACAAGACTCATATGCTTTGACGCAAGCTTGCACGGCTCAAAAAAAGCGGGGGGGTTGGGGGGGGCGCAGCCCCCCCCATTTGCAAACTCAATGCTTGCATCATGGGTTTCAACAAGAATCATATGCTTTGACGCAAGCTTGCACGGCTCAAAAAAAGCGGGGGGGTTGGGGGGGGCGCAGCCCCCCCCATTTGCAAACTCAATGCTTGCATCATGGGTTTCAACAAGACTCATATGCTTTGACGCAAGCTTGCACGGCTTAAAAAAGCGGGGGGGGGTTGGGGGGGCGCAGCCATTTGCAAACTCAATGCTTGCGCATACTACATATATACACTCCACGTATTTCTACCAGCTACAGCTACATCGCGGTAAAAAGAATCTTTGCGACTGGGGAGAACAGGGAAATCAAAACGAAGTCGGCACCCAAGCCAGGCCAAGCCGAGCCAAGCCGAGCCAAGCCACGCCGAGCCAAGCCAAGCCAAGCCAGCCAGGCCAAGCCAAGCCGAGCCGAGCCCACCCGAGCCAAGCCAAGCCAAGGAGCCAAGCCAACGAAAGCCAAGCCGAGCCAAGCCAAGCCAGAGGACAAGCCGAGCCAAGCCAAGCCAAGCCAGGTCAGAGGACACGCCCAGCCAAGCCAAGCCAAGCCAAGCCACACCTTTGCAAGGGGACAGGGCCGAGCCACACCTTTGCAAAAAAAAAAACCGGACCCCCCTAAACCCTAAACCCTAAACCTTGTTCATGTTGAGGGCTTTGGGCTTTAGGCTCTTGGCAGCTGGCCTGTGGAGGAACAGGATGTGGCCGCGGAAGTTTTCAGTTTCGAACCTGCTTTGGGGCTTACCCTAAGGGTCCATGTACCTAAATAAGGAGTACTTGGGCCTTAAAGCACCTCCTATATAAGGACTTTAGGGCCCAAGTACATAAATAATGAGGTACATGGACCCTTAGGGTTAGGGCATTAAGTCAGGGTCCACATCCTCTTAGGCAGCCCAGAAGCCATCGTATAACAAGGGCACCCCCTTTTTTGGGGATTGCTTACACCTTTTATAAGGGAAAACCCAGAACTAAAAAAAGGGAAAGGGGTACCACTGGGCTACCAAGTATATATCCCTAAGGGTCCATGTACCTCATTATTATGTACTTGGGCCCTAAAGTCCTTATATAGGAGGTGCTTTAAGGCCCAAGTAATGATTCCTTATTTGGGTACATGGACCCTTAGGGTATCTGTGGGATGCCTCAGAACTCTTGGGGGATATCTTGGCATCGCTCCCAAACCGCCTCAGGGGTTGTAGGGTTTCTAGGCTTCGCGGTTTAGGGTTTAGGGTTTAGGGTTTAGGGTTTAGGGTTTAGGGGGTTGAAGCGCGATCGGTTTATCATACATTTGCTGGTGTCCATGCGCACTTGCTTAAGAACCCTAAACCCTAAACCATAAACCCTAAACCCTAAACCCCAACAAAATATTCTTGAAAGTTGGCAGATCCAGAGACACAAAGGGAGACATCTGGGGACTAGCCCAGTAGCCTTGTTGAGGTTTAGGGTCTAGGGTCTAGGGCCTAGAGTTTAGGGTTTAGGGTTCAGGGTTCAGGTTTTTTTTTGCCGCCCGCTTAGCTGACCTCTCCGACACTCTGCAGGGAACTGGCGGGGGTTCAGGTTTTAGGGTTTAGGGCTGGTTGCTTTTTTGCGAGGGGAAGCCGAAACTAAACAGGGCAAAAGGATACCGCAGGGTTACCATGGGACTACAGGCTACTTACTTTACTCACCCGCCCTGAAAGTCCCTAAACCCTAAACCCTAAACCCTAAACCCTAAATCCTAAACCCTAAACCCTAAACCCGAAACCCTAAACCCTTCGAAGCCTAAATCCGACTGAGCCCTGATGACCCGAAGAACTGGCGGCCTGGTTGGCTGCAGGCTGTTCACCTGCAAAATGGTTAGGGTTTAGGGTTTAGGGTTTAGGGTTTAGGGTTCAGGGTTCAGGGTTCAGGGTTCAGGGTTTAGGGTTTAGGGTTTACGCTTCGGTGGCTCTACCGCTTCAATGCAATTTTTACTAACCAATATCCTGACATTGAAACATGCTTAGCCCATTCTGATGTATCTCTCTAAACCCCAAACCCTGCTCCCTAAACCCTAAACCCTAAGCCCTAAGCCCGAAACCCTAAACCAAACCATACTTGAAGGAGGGGCGAATCGGCTTCGCGTCTCAGGCTGCTCTTCTGGCCCCACCCCCTCCGTAAACCGAAATTAAACTGCTTGCTACTCCGGTCCTTCCTCAAAGTATTTTAGGGTTTATGGTGGGTATTTCAGTCCTATATAATCCCTTCAAGGCGTACATAAGGGGATACTGTAGAAGTACGGAACTCACTCATTCCTACTTTTAGAACCAGCTGGGCCATGCATTCCTTACTCTTGCAGGGCTTGAGAGTCGGGTTTTGCAATGAGGCCGCCCAACCCCAAGCCCTAACACAAACAGAATGAAGCCCGCAGCCTCTGCAACCGCAGGCTTCAATGCTTTCTCACTCGGTTTAGGGTTTAGGGTTTAGGGTTTAGGGTTTAGGGTTTAGGGTTTAGGGTTTAGGGTTTAGGGTTTAGGGTTTAGGGTTTAGGGGTACATCTGTGATCAGTGCTAAAATAGTAGAAGTGACCAGGAATCATCACATCCCAGCCTGGATGGGAACATGTAGGCCATGCCATCCGATGTCCTGTCGGACTTCTCTTGGGGTTTGGGGTTTAGGGTGTAGGGTTTAGGGTTTAAGGTTTAGGGTTTAGGGCTTAGGTTGATTTGGGATTCCGGTGGCATGTGAGTGGGGGAATGCTAACCTGTCGGGAGCACCCAGAGAAACGGCTTGCGCGCAGCTACGTCACGGTTGCTGGTTCATAATAGGCTCTTCTTTGCTCTTGCCTATACTCCCCTTTAACCATAAGAAAGAATCAACATTTGAATCCATCCCATTGGGATTTGTATAGACCAAAACAATCACATAGTACAGTGGTCGGAATAAGTAGTAGTGGTATTCCCTTGTTGCGCCAAACACATTCATACTATAATAGCCCCCAAAACCTTATTCTAATGATTGGGGTTTCGGGGGGTTTAGAGTTCAGGGTTTTGCAACTTCAACTGATCTGGACAGAAGCGCCCACTACTGCCTCGGATGCAATGACAACAACACTCACTTGACTTGCAGCCCTAAACCCTAAACCCTAAACCCTAAACCCTACACCCATGATCGATAGTTGCGAAGGGTTTAGGATTCAAGGGCTAGGGTCCACACGTCTCCGTCACCATGCTGGATTCTTTCCAAACGGTTACGTACCCAAAGGTCGGCAATGGGAGCTTCATTGATGGTCAATGCACTATGTTGCCCCCGAGCCTTGTGGTCATAGTTCGGAAAAGCCCCCCCCCAACAACCCCCCCCCCCAGGCTTGCCAGGTTGCGGCGTAGGAACGGCCCAAATCTAATAGCACCGGCACGAAAACTTACACCTCTCGCAACCCTTATGAAACCCCGGACCCCTAACCTTTTAAACTACCCTGCGAGTTTGAGGGCTTGGGACGGTTTTGTTATCTCAAACAATGTACCCCTTCTCTGAGTCTCTCTATATAACAGTAGTCTATCAAATACCTCCAAGCTGAAGCGTTGATGCTGCGACTCTTTTTTTTTGCACCACTCTCCATGCTCTTTAGATAAACCGCATACGGCTTAAGCATCCGCTTCCACATGGAAGCGGATGCTTAAGCCGATGCGGTTTATCTAAAGTTGAGGGGTTCAACCCCTAAACCCTAAACCCTAATTAAACCCAAAACCCAAAACCCAAAACCCTAAACCCTAAACCTGAATGTCTGGCAAGCGCAGACCTCACGAGGTAAGTTGAGGCAGCACCAGAGCTTTCGATAGGACAGCTCTGGCTGGCTGCGCGAGGGAAGACCTCGACCGCCAAAGCACTCGCGACTCGCTGTCTTGCTCTCTCTCTCTCTCTCCGTCTCTCTCTCTCTCTCTATCTTTTTTTTTTCTCTCTCTCTCTCTCTCTTTTTGTTTTCTCTCTCTCTCTCTCTCTCCTCTCCGAAAATCCAAAAAACCCTCGGCCTGTTTGGGCTCCAAGACTTGAACCGGCAGCCCACACATTAAACTGCGCGAACTAAGCCTCAAACCCCGAAACACCATAATTGGCTCCAACGCTTGGAACACTCATTTATGGGGTTTCGGGTTGCCTAAACCCTAAACCCTAAACCCTAAACTTTAAAGCCTAAACCGTATTGTCTCAAACCCTCTGTCTGTCTTGCTCTCTCTGTCGCTCTCTCTCTCTCTCTCTCTCTCTCTCTCTCTCTCTCTCTCTCTCTCTGTCTCTCTCCCAGTCACCCTAAACCCTAAACCCTCAATCCAAACCCAAAACCCGAAGCCTAAACCCGTCCGAGAGGCTTGATCCAGATTCCTCTTGCCTCTCGCCGGCGGTCTGCCCAAGCAGCTCCGCCGTGTGCCTGGCAGGTTAGGGTTTAGGCTTTCTGGTCTAGGGTCTAGGTCTAGGATTCAGAGTTTGGGGTTTAGGCTTCTGGGAGGGCGTCCCCCCCATAAGCTCCATGAGCTCTTCAACATACAATGCGTTTCTGTCTTGGAAATTTCTAGAGTATAGGGGCGGAGACGCAATATCCCTTGATGAGAGATTATCCTGTTGAGTTGCAACAGGCGGCTTTGGGGTGTAGGCTATAGTCCGTAGGAAAAACAACAAAAAATGAATCAACAACTTAAATAATATATATATATATACATACATATACGAGTTACGAGAGTCTTATAATGGTATTGGAGACTCTCGGATCTATACCTTCCACCTCCGCAAAGTGCTAACCCCTAAGCCCGAGGGTTTCTAACCCTAAAACCCAAAACCCTACGCCCTAAACCCTAAACCCTAAACCTAGCCCGAGGGTTTCTAACCCTAAACCCTAAACCCTAAACCCTAAACCCTAAACCCTAAACCCTAACCTTTTGTAAAAAAAGGGCCTCGTAGCATCTTCTGGCAGCTCGGCGATGATCTCGCCAGAGAAGATGCCACCCATTGCACGGGCTATGAAAGGAATCAGGGTTAGGGTTTAGGGTTTAGGGTTTAGGGTTTAGGGTCTAGGGTCTAGGGTCTAGGGTCTAGGGTCTAGGGTCTAGGGTCTAAGGTCTAGGGTCTAGGGTCTAGGGTTTAGGGTTTCGGGTTTAGGGTTTACGGTTTAGGGTTTAGGGGAACCTAAGAAAGAAACGCTACCCTTTGGGTTTTCAAGGGGGACCTGGAAGAGAACCTAAACCCAGAAAAAAGGAAAAGGGGCCTACTCTCGGTCCTACTTTTTAGGATTCAGGGTTCATGCTGGGTATATCTTGGTAAGCCTAAGCCCTAATCATCTTTATAGGGGGGGGCGGGGGGGGTGGGGGGGAAGTAAGTATAAGCTAATTCAACATGGGGGGTTTACGATATTAGGGGCACCTTAGCGGGGTCTTATTCACAGGGGATCCTACTACTTGGGGGTCTTTCTTAGGGG
Organism: Symbiodinium natans; assembly: GCA_905221605.1. Classification (NCBI taxonomy): domain Eukaryota; class Dinophyceae; order Suessiales; family Symbiodiniaceae; genus Symbiodinium; species Symbiodinium natans. Next base: position 125,997 of record CAJNDS010000301.1, on the reverse strand, counting down.
GTCCCCGATTATCGTAAACCGCCACATGGCACAGACACGTGTGAGAGTTTTGGACTTGGAGTTTATCTAGGGCTTCGGGCTTGAGGCTTATGCTGCTTGATCTCTGCATGGAGCCCTTTGTATAGTGCTGCGGGGTACCCCGCCAGGGAAATGATAAGCAAACAACCCTTCGCAAAACACCTTGCCTTCGACAGCAAGGGTGATAGGCTTCTAGAAACAAGAAAGCAGGGTCACTTCAGAGGCGCAGCAGAAGAGGCAACTTGTTTAGAACATAGTTTGGGGATGTCCAATGAGGCAAACCCTAAACCCTAAACTCGAAGTTGCGAAGCTCGCGAGGCTCGTGCCTCGCAGCTGAAATCGTCGGACCCTGTTCCTGTTTGTTCTGCTTCATCTCCGACACTAGCTAAGACCTTATCATTAGGGAGCAGTGGAATCTTGCTGAGTGCCTCACAGTTGATTTTGTGTATCATATTTGCAACTCACTTAGGGTAGTATATGCTTCGTTTGTCTACTATTCGTCAAACAGCTTGTTCCCTGAATGTTGATGCCGGGGGGTCCTCATGGGTTGGGTTTCTAGCGTTGCTGGTTGTTGCGCACATGGCTACAACGATATGGCGTTCTTTGCTGCATCAGCTATCGCCATCGTCTAACTGCTCTGCTTGCATCTAAGCAGCTCTTGTTGCTTCTTTGCCCAAACAGCAACTACCCCACATCCCCCGCACGCTAGGGTTTAGGGCTTGGGGGGATCTCTCGATGTCACGCTCGTCGGTCTTGAGTTGCAGGCCTACCAAGGTCTAGGGGGCCGTAAGCCCGTGAACACCCCACCTGAAAGAACCCAAACCCTGCCCCAGAATTCCCTCTGCGGACCCCCAACCGGATTGCGGAAGAGGTGAGGAAATGCCTTTATAACGCACTAAGCGTCTGCAACCTACTTGTTTCGCAGGCCGAGGTTCAACCCCCTTGAATTACGAGGTTCTTAAGGCAGGTAGGCTTGGGGTCTCTAGGTTGCTTACCTGGGCGGTCTGCTACATACCAAACCGAAACAACCGAGCTCAAACTTCAACACCACTTTTGCTTCTGAAGGGGGTTTGGTCATAAGGGAGCCCACCCACCGATCACCCAGCCTGTCAAGGTTCAGGGTGTTCGGGGTCTTGAGGTTCTACTTGGACGTTCATGGTACTTATTAACCCATTACGACTGTACTTATCACCCACTCATAAGCCCCTTAACTGCCCTAATACGGTTCTATTTGGCTTAGAATTAGAGTTATAACTATTGGGTTGATCAGTACCCTGAACCTCCCAAGTAGGTATAGGGATTTCCAAACACCGGAGGTGTAGCAGTGTGTTGGGGGGGGGGGGGGGGGGGGCAGCCTGAGACTACAAATGGATCAGACCCGCAGATCTCGGATCCCTAAAAACCCCTAAAACCCCCTCAATCGGGATTATATATATATATGTATGTATATATATATATATATGTATATATATATATATATATATATATATATATATATATATTTTTTTTTTGGGGGGGGGACCATAATCCTTATTAAGGACGAGTGAGGAAAAGGGGGTACTTCCCACCCCTAAAGCCTAATCCCCACAAAGCAGCACGTTGGCCCTCTTTCTGAGCCATTCAAGACTGGAGCTTTGGTCGCCCTGCACTCACTCTTTGGTGAGGGTTTAGGGTTTAGGGTTTAGGGTTTAGGGTTTAGGGTTTAGGGTTTAGGGTTTAGGGTTTAGGGTTTAGGGTTTAGGGGAGAATCCAGAGCACCCCTTTTCCCCGAATTTTGAAACCAAACGCTGCCCCATCAGAGTATATCAAAGCACCACGAAGCCCACATAGCAAGCATCATCGTAGATTAGACTACGAAAGGGGGGAATAGTCAGTTCGAGGGGTGAGGTTCTCATATGCAGGATGCTCTACATTTGGTTCCCTTTTATGGGTACTCTAAATAAGAGGGGCCTCCCTGCAAGTAAGGACCCCCAAAGGGTCCCCGATTGTAGTGAAGTGACCATGCAACCCGTTTTGCATCCAGGTCTCTTGCAGCCAGCCGGGACCATGCAACCCTAAACCCTAAACCCTAAACCCTAAACCCTAAACCCTAAACCCTAAACCCTAAACCCTAAACCCTAAACCCTAAACCCTAAACCCTAAACCCCAACCCCTTACGCCAGCATTTTCGAGGGAGGCAAGGGGGGGTCCTAGGCCCTTGAAAGATCCGCAATAGACCCATGCTGCACAGTGGCCAGCAAGCCCAAGGAAGCCAAATGCTGCTGGCCAAGCTCGCAGGACAGCACGGCCTCCTCATAAGCCTGGGCTGAGGGCTCTGAATCCCTGAACCCTAAACCCTTTTTTACGGCTAGGACTGCTGCACTACCTGCCTGGGACGAAACCATGCCATTCAAGGCGGGCAACGCGGACTCTGCCGCGCTGATCACTCACAAAGTGTGACAAGGAAAGCATCGGGTAAACCCTAAACCCTAAACCCTATAAACCCTAAACCCTAAACCCTAAACCCTGAGTACTGGTAACAAGCCCAGAAGCGTCGAATGAGGCCCGCACGAAACTTGGGACTCTAGGCAACATGAGGTCAAGATCAGTCTTTTCGGGTTTAGGGTTTAGGGTTTAGGGTTTAGGGTTTAGGAGTTCTACTAGCAAGGGCCTGTCGGGGTCCATCTGCATATGGGAGACAGCTTTGGGTCGGTGTGGTCACCTGCTGTAGCCCGAACTCTCTCTGCAGCCAAACAACCTGAACCCTAAACCCTAAACCCTAAACCCTAAACCCTTTTTGTTGCTTCAGGTGTCCTGGAATGTGCTGCCTGCAGTTGCGGGGTGGAAGGCTCCTTTGCCAATGAGTAAACCCTAAACCCTAAACCCTAAACCCTAAACCCTAAACCCTAAACCCTACGATGTCTTGGTCCAAAGCCCGCGGGCTCCTTCACACGACCAAAGGCCCAGGAGTCATGAGGAAACGTGTGCCAAGCCGATGCCTCTTTTGGATGATGACGCGAGGATAACCCTAAACCCTAAACCCTAAACCCTAAACCCAAGAAAGTGAGCTTCTCAAGGGCATGAACCTGGAGACTACATGGGACCTGTTTTGGGGGTGGTGTTCCAGCATCCCCTATAACTAACCCAAAAAGGAACTACATTGGAGCCTTCAGGTAGGACCCTGAATCTTATTCCGCTAAATAACCCCTATATATATATATATATATACCTTAGATCGTCCCTAGAAATACCTCAATAGCCTCGAAAGAACCCTTAGTCCCTTGATAAACCCTGTAAACCCCCATAAACCCTGCAAACCCTACAAACCCTCTAACCCCTAAATATCCCCCAACGTCCCCGATAAGGGTCCTCCTTTCGTCCGTTGTAGGTTCAGGCCGGCTCAGGGTATTCATGAACCCAATTATAACTGCACATATCATCCAATGATAACCCCATCAATCAAGGCACTTAAGGGCCTTATAAGTGGGTTACAAGTACAGCTATAGTAGGGTTAATAAGTACCCTAAACCCTAAACCCTAAACCCTAAACACTAAACCCTAAACCCTAAACCCTAAACCATCTCCAAGTGCTTGTAGGTTTCCAGTGGACGTCCAAGCTGCAATGACGTCAGCTTCGATGCCTGGACCCCGCGTGGTGCATCATCTTCTTAGCTCCCTAAGGGCCCTTTAGGTTTAGGGTTTAGGGTCTAGGGTTTAGGGTTTAGGGTCTAGGGTTTAGGGTTTAGGGTCTAGGGGTTTAGGGTTTAGGGTTTTGGTATCTATATGTAGAGTATAAAATTTAGCCCTGACGCTACTATATAGGAACCCCTTTTAAGGCCCCAAGTATCAACTATGTAGGTACATGGACCCTTTTTGGGGCTGTGTCAACATTGAGGTTTCATGATCGATTCTTCTGTTCTGGCAATCCATGATCTTCCACTACCTACGGGACAAGGCCAAATGTGCGGCTGGAGGCCAACATGTATATGGCCTGGCAAGCTTACTTGTATGGCCGTGGCTATGGCACCCCTAAACCCTAAACCCTAAACCCTAAACCCTAAACCCTAAACCCTAAACCCTAAATGATGAGGGCACTCCGTCCAGCAATGAGGTTGCAAGTGAGCGCACAGCAAGTCGCAGTGGAAACTCCCTGATCCCTGAACCAATGTCCCGTCGTGATTGAAAGGCCACTGCAACCTTTGCAATATGAGCAAGAACGTTCTGCCGCCCATCTATCTCTAGAGCTGTTCTAAACCAATGGAGTTCGATTTTTTGGGGTTGTTGGTGGCTTTTGTAGATTAAGGTCTGCAATAAACCCCCCCACCCTTGCACCCTGAATTCAGACCAACTGAACCCTGGGGGACCACATGAACCCAGCATTTATTGGGGTCATATACCCCATACGACTATACTGCTCATCAAGGCATACTATGAACCTTACCTAAAGGCTCCTCTGCAGTACCTTTTTGGGGTGGTGTTCTCGAACCCCCCTAACTAACCCAAAAAGGACCTACATTGGAGCCTTCAGGTCGGATCCGTACTCTTATTCCCCTACACAAACCCCTCTGCATACCCATCTCTCTCTATGTATATGTATCCCTATACATACTATGTAACTAGGTAGCCCCTAACCCCTCCATAAGGTATATGAACGCTACACCCCTTTCAGGGTTCATTGGTCCCCAAGAAACCCTAAACCCTAAACCCTAAACCCCGTACCACCACGAAGCCGAAAAGCTCCCCCAAAAAGGCCTGAGTGCCGCATCTCCACAAACATGGCCAGTGCTGCCTGCCACCTTCCGAGGGTTTAGGGTTTAGGGTTTAGGGTTTCGGGTTTAGGGGCCCCCTTAGGGTTTACCTGGGACTCTTTTACCTGCAGTTTAGTATAGCTACTACCCCTGGGCATAACCCACTAGGCTGTAGGTAACAAGGGTCCCAGGTAGGGCTTAGGGTTTAGGGCTGATAATTTGGGATGTCCGGAACAGAACTCAAAGTCTTTGGGCCAAGTAGAAGGAACGCCAGAAGTCTTCCAGGCCCCGAGAGCCCCGCAAGGTATGCAGGGACTATATAAGGCTTTTTCAGGGTTATAAATAGAGGGGAATAAGATTAGCTTAGTTGCTGAGTTCACATATAAGCCGCCAAAAAAGGGTACACTTTCAGTTGCTTGGGGGATTACAGTACCGCAAAAAGTGTAAGGTGTACTCTTTCAGCTACTAAGTAAGGCCCCTTTCAGGACTCCGGCTACTCCCTGACGTTCACACGGCTTTCGAAGGAGGACTTCAACCCTAAACCCTAAACCCTAAACCCTAAACCCTGGCCTGCGTCCCCTTCACGGGACCCACTTAGTAAAAGGGTCAAAGGTTGGTCCGCAAGGTATACTTGGAGGTTCATGGTACTGATTAAGCAGATTGTAACTGTACTTAGAACCCCCTTATAACTTATAAGCCACTTAAGTGCCCTAAAATGGTTCTACTTGGGTTATGAGTGCAGTCATTGTTGAGTTAATAAGTACCCTGAGCCTCCAAGCAGGGCTTAGGGTTTGGTTTCAGGAATAGCAAGTTACGGTTTGGCATCAGGGGTTGACGGCTTAGGAGTTTAGGGATCTCAGGTGCAGAGGACATTCCTTAAAGAAACTTCCTGAAGATACAAGAGAGAACTCAAAATCCCGCGCAAACTGTTGGGATGAAGTTCAGAGAGAGGGGAAGCAGGGCTGCCCATGCCAAGTTTTTTGAGGCTTAGGGTTTCAGCTTGCATATCAAAGGGGAACACCAGAAGCACACACACGCTGAGGCAACCGAAGGCCCTCAACCCCTACACCTACACACATCTTGCGCAACCCGTCTTGCCGCCAGGCACCCAAGGAAGACTGCGTGGAGTTCAGAGGCTCCGGGCCATGTGGCTCAAGATTCAGGAGTGCCCATCGAGCCCGAAATGGAAACCTTACATATGCTTTCCCAAGAGAGAAGGGCAAGGCCCCCGAATCCCTAAACCCTAAACCCTAAACCCTAAACCCTAAACCCTAAACCCTAAACCCAGCGAAGCTGCTCGCCAGATCTGCTGGCAGCGCTGAGCACGCCGCAGCAAACGATGAGGTTGGGCTGCAATCCTCGCGGTTTAGGGTTTAGGGTTTAGGAATCTTCTTTGACTGCTTTACCCTGAGAGCCCAATACCCCTGCATTGAGGAAGATACCTGAAAATCATATGTAGGATCCCTACATGAATAAAGGTACATTCCTTAACAAAGGGGTATTGGGCTCTCTGGGTACGCCCGAAGATCGGCTGAGCAAAACATAGATCGAGCAATCCAGAACATGGATGGTCTCCTACCCCCTAAATCCTGGATTCACCAATTTCATTTTTAAAGCCTGGACTGCCTCCCCCCCCCCCCCCCGAAAGCCCCAAAGTTAAATTTCATCATTGTTTTTTATGGGTTCGAAATTTGCCAAATGTTTCCCACAATTTTGAGAAAATGTCTTAGTGTCTCGCTGAAAGGATTCTTTTCTCAAGATTCGACTTCATCTGCTTGTGGTCTTGTCTCGACTATGAGTTCTGTTCATACTTGATTTGCTGGTATCTGTGTGAGGCATGGTGCTGGTGTGACCTGCTGGTATCTCTGCGAGGCATAGCAAGATGGAAGATTGAACCCTAAACCCTAAACCCTAAACCCTAAACCCTAAACCCCAAGTCACCCTTGTGCGCCATCCGGCGAGCAATGTCGAGGTCACCCCGCCAATCACCTGGAAGCTCCCAGGCCAAGGTGGGCGTCCAGTTGCTTATGAGCACAGTAAACTCCAGAAAAGTTGGAACATGGTTTAAGGGTTTAGGGTTTAGGGTTTAGGGTTTAGGGTTTAGGATGATACGCGCTGGGATTCCCTTTGGTATACCTTTTGGGGTATGGGGATAGGGACGTTCCAACTTTCTGGGGTTTACTGTAGGACAATGTGGTCTTAAAGATGACCGCGAAGGCAAGAGGCATGGCAATGGAGCCAGTGTGGCATTTGATGTAAGGTTTAGGGTTTAGGGTTTAGGGTTTAGGGTTTAGGGTTTAGGGTTTAGGGTTTAGGGTTTAGGGTTTAGGGTTTAGGGTTTAGGGTTTAAGGTTCCGGAGTTGACAGCTTCGATCTACAGCCATGGCCAGCTCCTGGTCAGATTCGTCGGCTCACCAAGTCCGGAGCTTGTCCCATGACATTTGCCATAAGGTTGTGGGTTTAGGGTTTCTAGGTTGCCCAGTATCCTGGGATGAAAAAGGGTGCCCTTTTTGCTTAAAGGGGGCTTGTAAGGGAACCTAAACCCCACAAAAAGGGAATAAAGGTACTACTGGGCATCCTAGGTTTAGAGTTTAGGGTTGCATCAGAGTCACGGAGCACTTGGCCCTAACCGCATGCATGTGCGTCTGGCTACGCCAAGAAAGATCTAAGCTTACGCAGAGTCGCTCACTAGCCTGTAGAGATTCCCGGCATATGGCCCTACACCACAACCCCTAAACCTTAAACCTTATCCCTGCACACCCTGTAAGCCCTGCAAAACCCTAGAAAAACCCTATACCCTACAAACCCTATAAACCCTATGAACCCTATAAACCCTACAAACCCTATAAACCCTAAACCCTTCTGTATGATCCCTATAAAACCCTATTCCTACATTAGCGCATCAGAATTGGCACGTTTAGAGCGAGGCCCGCCCCTCGAGCTGGAACCTACTGTTAGAGAATACGACTGAATACCTCAACTCTAAACCTAAACCCTAAACCTTGGGATGTTCCCCCCTTGTACGAGCGGTCCTTAGTAGGGATTCTAATAGGGGGTACCATGATCCCTACTAAGGACAACTAGTATGAGCGAAATATCCCAACCTAAACTCTACAGATTACTACAAAGCCATACAACTCTGCAACAACGAACTGATCCAAAATGGTTTGGGCTCCTGGACACTAAGGCCCAAACCCGAAACCCCACCCCCCCCCCCGGCCCCGCCCACTTCCGAAGGGGTTTCTTGGCTTAGGGTTTAGGGTTTAGGGTTAGGGTTTAGGGTTTAGGGTTTACGGTTTAGGGTTTAGGGTCCTAACATCCCGGAACTTGCGGAACTGCAAGTGTCCTCGCCCGCACAGCTCCGCAAACAAGGCCAAGGCGTGCTCCCAACGTCGGCCCTTTGGCAAAGCAGCTCGGCCCCAGGTTACAGTGCTAAACCCTAAACCCTAAACCCTAAACCCTAAACCCTAAACCCTAAACCCTAAGAACCTAACCCAGGTTCAACGGCACTTATGAACCCAATGGCAAGAGGGTTTAGGGTTTAAGGGTTAGGGTATACCAATAATGGCTGTACTTATAACCCAATTATCTCCATAGAAAGGGGCTTGCAAGGGGGTTTTAAGTACAGTGACAACTGGTTAATCATCATAAGTACCATGAACCTCCAAGCAGGGCTTTGGTGACAACTGGTTAATAATCATAAGTACCATGAACCTCCAAGCAGGGCTTTGGTGGTTTCATGGTTGGTGTTTCCTCGGGGTTGGTGGGGGGAGCGGAGGCGTTTAAGGCTTCAGTTGAAGAATGGGTTGGCTTCTTGGGTTAGGGTTTGAGGGTCTCTTCGGGGTTGTGAGTTTTTGCTACGGGCTTCTGATGCTTTGAACCCTAATCCCTAAAGGTCTCTTTGGGTTTTTGTTTTGGCCGGGGGGGGGGGGCTCCGCGGGGGACCCATACAGGGTTTAGGGTCTCGGGGCTGGGGCTTGGGGCTCTTGAGGCTCTAGGGTTGAGGAGTTGGGAGTTGGATCTCAACTAAACTAAACCCTGAACCCTAAACCCTAAACCCTCGCTGTGCATGAAACCCTAAACCCTAAACCGAATGGTTTGAAGCCCGACAGTCGCAGCAAACCCTTCCCCTTCAAACTTATCTACTGATAATTAGGGTTTAGGGTTTAGGGTTTAGGACATTCCAGACCCAGCTAAACTGAAAATTCTGACCCCCGGCCATGAACCCTCAGCCACAAACCCTCAACCCCTAACTCCCCCTCACCCTAAACCTAAACCCTAAACCCAAAACCCCTGACCCCTAAACCCCTAAACCCTAAACCTTAAACCCTAAACCCTCCTGATCCCCCATCCCAAGTGGCCTTTTCACAGGCGCTGACGGCGGCGCCGAAGGAAACGATGTCGGGCTCTTGGCCCTATAGGGTTCTACAAAAAGAGGGACTGTCTGAATTGCCTGTCAACTTCCGGGACCGTCCCTAAACCCTAAACCCTAAACCCTAAACCCTAAACCCTAAGCCCTAAGCCCTAAACCCTAAACCCTAAACCCTGTCATCACGTGGCCTATATATCTAGTGCGTCCCAAGCCGTCATTGTAGAGCTTTGACCCTCGCGGCTTGAATTTTAATTTATGTGCCCGGTGTGACTCCAACACCCCCTTGGTTGGGGCATCCTACTCTCCATCATAGGTAGGAGTCGTTTTGGCAACTTGAGGACAACCCTAAACCCTAAACCCTAAAACCCTAAACCCTCAACCCTAAACGCTAAACCGTGCTACGAATTATTACGACTCGTATTGTAATGTTGCCAGGACAACATCTTCGGGCTTCAAGCAGAAGTCCGCAACAGAACTCCTGGGCGCTTGCTAGCAAACTCAGCCCAGCTGAACGAGGAGGTGAGGGTGAATCGTGGTGTCAATATTCCCGCGCCCTGGTCGGGGTCTCGAAAACCTGAAACCATGAGGGCTTGGGGCTTTACTTGGAGGTTCAGGGTCCTTATTAACCCAATAATAGCTGTACTTATAACCCAAGTGTATCCACAGTGGGGCACTTAAGGGGCCTATACGTGGTTTTTATGAAGTACAGATATCAGTGGTTGAATAAGTAGCGTGAACCTCCCGGTAGGGTGCAAACCTCCACACATCCAAAAGGGACTGGGCAGCATTTGTTTGCAGACCAACAAAGACAAAGAGAGTCATTAGTAATAATATCACATAATATAGCAATAACAGAAGTATCAAAAGAAGAATATATATACATAGTAGAAAGGAAGAATATATATATATATATATACATATATATATATATATACGTATATATGTATATGCATAGTAAAAAGAAGAATATAGAAGAACGAGAACAATAATAATAACGCGATGTTGCGCCGGACCTCCTGCCGGAGCTTCGCAAGAAGCAGCAGCGCCAGTTGCCATTGCGCTGCCTTCCTGGGCCAAAACATCGGGAATCTTGGGGTGTTCCCCCTTATGCGAACAGCTCCTTAATAGGCCTTATAAACATCAAACTTCGGAATCTTGGGAGAGATCTGCAAGGAACCGGAAGACCCGAGCACTACTCTGAAGAACCAAATCCGTCTGGCCACGAACCCTGGTTAGGGGCCGCGGAGACGTTTCGCGGTGTCTTGGTGAAGCGGGGGGGGGGGGGACGAAACGAACAAACAGGAGTCGAAAACGCAATAAAGCGAAACAAAAACGCAAAGGACGCGAACAACAAAACAGGAAACATGCGAAACAAACAACGCGAAAAACCCAAAACAGGCGTGCCAAAACTTGCTTGTGTTTGTTCATATTTTTTGCATTTGATAGCGTTGTTTGCGCCGTTTGTTTTGCGCTTTTCTCGCTTGTTTAGTTTTCTAGTTTTTGCGCGTCTCAATGCAAAGTCCGGTACGCCACGAGGCGCGAAAGGTTGCCTTAGGTTCGAGTTTTTTGTTGCCGGGGCACAACAGTGACCTACAGGAATAACAGGGTGCCCTTCTTGGTGCTAAAGGGGGTTGTAACTTGGGGACGAAATGACCAAAAGGGTTTATGGTTCACATACCTTAATAGGAGTTATAGTAGTCAGGGTATATGACCCAAATTTTAGGGCTTATTTCGTTCATTTCGTCCCCGACCCTAAACCCTGAAACCTAAACCCTGAGCAACGGACTTTGGAGGCTGCCAGCAAACACGCAACTTCGCAGAAGTCACCTCACGCAAGCCTAAACCCTGAACCCTAAACCCTTTCTTGTGATGCTTTGTTGTTGCTTCTTGTGTTTTGCTTTAACCCTAAGCCCTAAACCCTAAACCCTAAACCCTAAACCCTAAACCCTAAACCCTAAACCCTAAACCCAAAACGAACGGAACCCTGACATCCTAGTCCCAGGCCGAGAAGCTCACAGGCGCTGATGGCCTTGGATTTTAGGGCTGAAGGGTTTAGGGTTTAGGGTTTAGGGATAAAGGGCTTGAGAAACTTTAGGGCGAATGTCCAAGACCCCTGGGGTTTTGGAGGGTGTGAGCTGGGATGCTCCCCCTTATACAAATCGCCCCCCCATTGGACCGCAGGGTTTAGGGTTTAGGGTTTAGGGTTCAGGGTTAGGGATAAGGGTTTAGGGGTTAGGGGTACGGGCTTAGGGTTTCCATAGTGGAAATGAAGTGCCTTCCAAGTTGGTGCCCTAAGCCCTAAACCTCATACATCCCGGACCCGTTTCGGACCTGGAAGCCGCGTCAGTCAAAGGGTAGTCACATGGTCTTAAAACGGGTCTCCCCTTGCATAACCTCTTGTATACCCTACAAAGCCCTAAGGGCCCATGCAGCAGAACCCTTTAAAGGAGGTACGGCACCATGTATTTAAGGGACCATGTAGCCTACCCTAAGACCAAACCAAGACCTCAAACACTGTAAACTCTGAACCTTGAAAACCCTGACTATCCCAGAACTGTCCAGGGGCCCTGGTGCGAAACCCTCAAACCATAAACCAGGGTTTAAGGTTTAGGGAGGGAAGGAGGTGCAATTCAGCACGAACTTGCCAAGCAGCCGCGTTATAGACGATCAGGTTTGGTTGCAAACCTGCCCAAACCCAATTCTAAGCCTTGAGCCCTGAACCCGCTAGACCCTGCGAATCCAAGCTGGATCCTTGCCAAACAAGGAGCTTGAAAGCACCATCACAGGGTTTTACAAAAGTGTTTCCCTAAGTCCATGTACCTGAATAGGGAATACTTGGGCCTTGAAGTACTTGCTGTATAGGGACTTTGAGACCCAAGTGTATAAAAATGAGGTACATGGACCCTTGGGGGTTTTAGCCTGGTCACTCAACCTAGGCTGGTTCTGTAAGCCAGCCCTTGCTTAGGGTTTAGGGTTTAGGGTTTAGGGCTTCTGAAAACAGATTCTCGGATCATGAGGGAAATACCGGAACATACAACATGTCCCAAGGCCCTATTTAGGCCGGATCTTTGTCATTTCTTCATTTCTATTTTTCCTTGTTTGGGAAGGGGGGGGGGGGTGGCGGATAGGGCTTTCTAGCCAAGCCAAAACGAGCCCTAAATGACTTACTCAATGATGCCTTGTGTTGCATGATCTGAGGGCCTCGCGCGCGCGATCCGTGAAAGAAACAAGCCCAGGCACATAGGCTAGACTCGATCAACAACTCTCAACCACCCCTTCGGGAACTGCAGGCACATGTACCACTACATTCCGTCCATTCCAGCTCGCAATCATGGCGTGGGGACTCCCAATCTCAGACGTTCGCACCATTTAGATTCTAGGGTTTAGGGTTTAACCGGACTAACTCGAATCTCGGCAAACCTCTTCGGGAGAGGTCGGTGAAGAGGTAGATCGCCAAGTCCCACCGCTCCGCTTTCCTGAGGAAGTAGCAATTCGCCATTGAAGATTCGATCGCATAGTGACATCCTGCGACTCTATTTACCTACAGTTTAGTGGCAACCCCTTAATTCGTAGATAGAACCCAGGGGCCTACATCTCACGTTAAGTTTAGACTCAGAGCTTAGGCTTGAACGTCTGAGTCAGAATAGGGACTTCAAACCCTAGCCATGCGGGTATTTAAGCTCCTGTACTAAATCGAACTGAAGCAATACCCCAAGGCGCGCCTAGACGCCCGTGCAGTTTCGGGCTTGATATGAGGTGTTAGGGTTTAGGGTGCGACATCCCGTCTTTTCATGCTTTGACTGAAGTTACAAAACCCTTTTTGTGCATCCAGCTGTGATGTCCTGGCCGGAAAACTCAGCAACACTCTCAGGCCCGTGCAGTCGTGGCTACGACCGAAAGCGTTGAGAACCCATTAGGGTTTAGGGTTTGGGCTTAGGGTTTAATTGGGGTTTAGGGATGATTCAGACAGCAAAACCCTCAACCATATACCCTCAACTCGACGTCAGGGGCTCGGATGTTTGGCTACACGGGATGCCGGGGTGGAGAGAAGCAGTGTTTTTTCTCGAGGGATGCAGAACCAAGAGTAACCTGGGAATGAAAAGGGTGAATGGCTTTAAAGGGGCTTATACGGAAACTGAAACCCCAAAAGAAGCATAACAATCCCCAAAATCCTATTTAATTCCCTAAACCCTAAACCCTAAACCCTAAACCCTAGACCCTAAACCCTGTTCTAATTCTCAAGGCCGCTCTATGACTCTGGGCCCTTGGAAGCTTCCAAAGCCCAAGGCTTGGAATTGCGGCTCGGCTCTGGGTGAGGGTTTAGGGTTTAGGGTTTAGGGTTTAGGGTTTAGGGTTTAGGGTTTAGGGTTTAGGGTTTAGGGTTTAGGGTTTAGGGTTTAGGGTTTAGGGTTTAGGGTTTAGGGTTTAGGGTTTAGGGTTTAGGGTTTAGGGTTGAGGGTTTAGGGTTGAGGGTTGAGGGTTTAGGGTTTAGGGTTGCTTTGCAGCAGCCTTTCAGCCACACCGTCAAGCCACCCACTCCAAAGTCTACAGAAACCAAACTAGGGCCCTTGGGGTTTAGGGTTTAGGGTTTATAGGGTTTTAGGGTTTTAGGGTTTCGGGTTTGAGGGTTTTAGGGTTCAGGGGTTTTTGAGGTTCCGGGCTTTCCCTGCCGCCGACTGTCTCGCAGGCTGACATAGCAGCGCCATACCTTGCTTACTGGGGGGAAAGCAAGGCCTGCGACCCCCAAATCAGAAGACCATAGCCCCAGAATAGGGTGTACACTTATACCCCCCCCCTCCTTCCCCCAAAATCCAGTTCTTTGCCGACCTATTCCAAAAAACAAAAACACGCTGCATGCAGTCTACGGCTTAAGTACTTGGTAGCCCAGTAACCATGTCAATAAGGGCACACTTTTTGGGTTGGTTGCTTTATAAGGGGACCCATCGGAACCCACAAAAAGAAAGGTAAGGGTACCACTGGGCTACCAAGAGTAAGACCACGAGAAAAGCTGACCAACTGAAAGAAGAGAGCAACAAAGTAGTGACGACCTTGCTGGCCCGCAACATCCGAACGTCTTTGCTGCTTGGAGATTCATGGTACTTAATGGCCAATTATAACTGTACCTGTAATCCCACTTATAAGCCACTCAAGTGCCCCAATAGTGACTACATGGCCCCGGCAGGGAAGCAAAACCTTTTGACCGTAAACCCTCAACCCTAAAACCCTATGTAAACCCTAAACCCCAAACCGCAAACCCCCAGCCCAGTAGGATCGGGCATGGGGCGTGACGATATTCGCCCGAACCTTCTCCCGGAAGAGCCTGGGCTCGGTGCTTCATGGGGCTTCCTCTACCCTAAACCCTAAACCCTAAGTTGCATCCGGGAGCCCTACACCCTGTTGGAGTCTACAGTAGGCTTTATGGTTTAGGGTTTAGGGTTCTGGAATCTGAGCAACGGGTTCGGCGATTGGGGTTTTGGGTTTGAGGGCCGCGAGCTAGTCGGATCATTCCCCGCCATAGCACGGGCCCCTTAGTTGTTTAGGATACAGTGAAAGCTGAATTCAATGCGTACTCCCCATCCCCTCAAGAAAAGAAACCCTAAACCCTAAACCCTAAACCCTAAACCCTAAACCCTAAACCCTAAACCCTAAACCCTAAACCCTAAACCCAACCCGTCAAGTTCATAACTTCCCGCCCCCCCCCCCCCCCCCCCCCCCGGCATCCAGCCCCTCTACTTCCTCAACTCGTTTAGGGTTTAGGGTTTAGGGTTTAGGGGTTAGGGTTGAATCCAGCTCCTCGATTTCTTCGTTTGGGCGGCGGAGGGACGGGGACGGGAGCTGCAAACCGTCAGATTCTGAAGTCAGTTCAAGCCAATGCATTTACCGTTACCAGCTCGCTACAGAATGGTTCGTTCCCTTCCCATCCCCTCAAATAAGAAACCCAGGCCTCTTCTCTAGGGAGGAATTCAGAAACATAACTCTTTGCTGGATTTCCTATTCGAGGAGCAGGGGGGACCCCCGGAGCAGAAATGCTAGATTTCATTCATACCTAGGTCACTGGATAGGATCGAGCCCGACATCTACTGGGGCCACTCTGGCTCGCAGTGGAAGATTCGCAAAAGTAGTTCTCTAAATTAGGGTCCCTTTTGAGGTCCTTATAAGGGTGCCGTACTATGTACCCCCAAAACAGAGACCCGAACTCACAGAACTACACGCATCATACACCCTCGCAGCCCACCGATGGCGGAGCCTTTGGCATCTCGTTTCCCCGAGCCCTTTTGCCAGAGGACTCTCTTACCTGGGCGACCGAGCTGGCCTCCAGGCTGGCTTAATTACCCTGCAGAGGCAGGCACAGGCCGAGTCAGCAGTTGTCACTATATTATATTACATTATCCTAACCCCCAAGCTGTCCGCGCACATTGTTGGGTCCTGCATTGGAGGCCCCCTGGGACCCCCGTCCGCTGGGCTGCTGTGACCAGGGCCCGTTTTGTTGGGGCAGGCTCTGGCCAAAAATTGCTCCGCTGCCCAGGGACCTGGCCCTGGAATATTCCTTATAGAAGATATAATAGGGGGCCTAAAGTGATTTTCCTTAAGGTATAAGAGGGGTTCCGTATATGATTAAAGGAATATTCCTTAGAATATCATAGGGTTCCTAAACCCTTTCCAAGAGACTTCGCCCGCCTCGATACCATCCCCTGTGAGCCAAGGCCGTTAGGAACCCTAAACCCTAAACCCTAAACCCTAAACCCTAAATTTAAGGAATACTCCTTGAATTAAAGGGTATTGGAGACTCTGAGGGGGCAAGCCGCTCCGCGAGAAGGAAGAGAGCCTGCTGCCACTGGCCGCCCCGCTCACAGGCGCCTCAAGGATCGAATTTAGGGTTTAGGGTTTGGGGTTTAGGGTTTGGGGCTTGGGACTTGGGCTTGGGGTTTGAGGTTTGGGGTTTGGGGTTTGGGGTTTGCGGTTTAGGGCTTAGGGTTTAGGGCTTAAGGCTTTAGGCTTCTTCAGGTGTGTTGCTAGCTCAGACCCCTGGCAGGATCCAAAAAGTAGATCCCCTTAAGGGTTCCTAAGATCACAAAAAGTAGTGTAGGGTACTATTTGGGAGGCTATACTTTTCGGATCTGGGCGGGTGGCATCCAGACCACTTCTCAAGGGCTTTATCTTGATGCTTTGTAAACTTTAAGCAGTATGGCCCTCTCAAATCCCCGAAAGCTTAGGGCTTGTTTGGGGGTTTGGGGTGGGCTTCGCTTTTGTCCCTGCAGCGCACTTTTGCTGTCAGGCACAGAACTTTGGGCAACCCTGCAAGGTATCGAAATCTGTCAAAGACGCCTTGGCTCCTCGCAACCTAATACCCCCCATACCTCCTCCCCAAAAGAATTGTGTTCCATCGTGGTTTGTTTAAGGGCAGTGGCGTAGGGTCTCGACTAACTTTGGGAAACCATGTTGCCTTGGGCCTCTGCCTTCTCAAGTTGCAGACAATCGCATCGAGGGCTAGTTACTCCCAAGCGGGGCTTTCGGGGTTAAACCCTATACTGCCTTGTTCTAGTTGAGGTTGTACAATCCTGAAAGGAGCCCCTAGAAAAAGGGTACCCAGATTTTGGTACTGAAACCCGCCACATGCCGATGTCCCAAGCCCGATGCTAATTGCGGAGCTGTAGGTGACGATGGTGCGCTGCAGCCTCCTTGGCGAGAAAAATATGTGTATACACATGTGTAGGCAGTTTCTTCATTTGCTGACATAATTATTCCATATAATGTTGTGTATGCGCTGCCCACACCCCCCAACCATACCCCCCATGGTCCCCCCCTGTGATCCTCTCCGTGGTGGTGGTGCTGGTGGTGGTGGTGGGGGCGGTGCGTAGGACATGTTGAGGCTTTAGTTTTTAGGGCAGGTTCTATTCACTCACTACATTTAATATAATACAGTGAGCTCGCGAAACCAACCTGTGAATGAATACCAGAATGACAGACAGGTGTTCTCTCTTCGTATTCACATTCATTTCATGCGTCTGTCCATCAAGAAATTCATGCGTTTACACGGGGCTTATAAGGGAATAAGATAAAAGCCCCTACAAATATATTATTATGGCCCTTTTAACCGTATTATTATCATCACCAAGAATTATTGTGCTCTCTTCGTGGACAGGATCATTAGGGTGGATTTGTGGGTTTCGTTCGCCCCTTTAATACATTTCATGCGCTCACTAGTTCACTTATAAATGCATTAAAGAAGCTCTCTTCACAGTTATAATATTATAATCCTGTACAACATCCGGGCTTACATTATCTTCATTTTGCCCGGTTCATATATACGGTATAGGGTTTGCGTGAGGGTCTTGGGGGTTGGGGGCGGTGGGGTTCGGGGCGGGCTTGCTGAGAGGTGACATGCTCAGTGAGTCTGCTCAGGATTCATGTCGCTGGCGCAAGGGTGGAAAGGACCAATCAAAGGGCCCTGAGACTCTGAACCCTAAACCCTAAACCCTGACGTGCTCCACCCTCGAAAGGAATCGGAACCCTGAGCCCTGAGCCCTTGTTGAACCCTAAAGCCCGCCCAAACCCTTTTTAAGCCCTAAACCCTAAACCCCCTCGAGAGCCCAGTACCGGAGGAATAAACCTTGATTTGTATAGGGATCCTTACACATGGTTTAAGGCATATTCCTGAATTGAGGGGCCTTGGGCTCTCTAGGGGCCCCTAGCAACCTGAACCCATACGTGCCTCTGCGCCCCTTCCAAGACGGGCTAGTATACCCTATGACCCCTTAAAAGGGCCCTTTATAGGGTTGAGAAGCCCTCTTTTGACCCCGCGAGCTCTGCCGTTTTCAGCCCTAAACCCTAAACCCCAAACCCTAAATACTAAACCCCAAACCCCAAACCCTAAACCCCAAGCCCTAAGCCCTGAGCCCATCCTGGTGACGCCACTGCGTTCCGAACCGCTCCTCATCGAGCTCGCCCAGCAAGGTCAAGACATGATGGAGCTGGCCACCTGGCCGGCTGGCAAGCTTCAGAGCTTGGGACGCAATTATTGGGAGCTTAGGGGGGGGAGGGGGGGTTAGGGTTTACTCGGCGCCATCTCTGAGTCTGAGCAGGGTTTAGGGTTTAGGGCTGGGGGAGTTTTAGGGTGGGGTTTAGTTTGCTTTTCGTGCCGCCCGCAAAAAGCATCGGCACGGTATGGAAACTCTTGTCGCAAGACATCTGACGTCTCACAAGTGCCGCACCACTTGGCTACTCTGGCCTCGCTGCTTACGGAGTTGCGAATCTTAGGGTTTAGGGTTTAGGGTTTAGGGTTTAGGGTTCTTATGGACTCTCAAATTGCCCTCAACCAAATACTCCTTAATAGGATCCCCTTGAACCCCAAAAAAGGAACATTAAATTGTCCCATAAGTACTTTTTGTCCAGCAGACCAAACAGCCCACAACCAACCCGCAGCAGGAACCAGTGCAGGTCCCTTGGATAAGGTGTACTCCAGGGTACTCTTATGTCACTTATATCATGTAGCATCTCCCCCCTTGAGGCACGTACCCTAAATACACCTGACCTGTCCAGGATACTGATGCGCTTTGGTGAACCGTTCCCTTCGCCTCGATCGCAGGCAGACATCGTGGCATTGAAGGACCTTAGATCCGAGGATCTATAGGGTTCTTTGGGTTCAGCAGATACACACCAGGTGCAGCAGATGCACAGACGTTTACGGGGCCGCTCGTAGCTCCCTATAAGCCGGGTGGGACCTCATGCATTAACGTGGTTCCCTTTCCCGAGCCCTTAGCCCTAAACCCGAACTCCGGCAAAAAAGCCTACAGGAGTCCCCCCAAAGGACCATGTGCGGAGGCGATTCATGTGCGGTCATAGGAGGCCTGGGAGCATGTGGGGATATGAGTCGTAAACCATGTGCGCAGATGGTCAGTTCTCCAAATGGTGTTCCCTTTTGGGGTTCTTATCATAAGGCGCCCCCTGTTATTTCGGATACCAAAAAGGGACCACGAATTTAGAGAACTCACCAGATGACCCTCCTCAGCCTTCTGACTATGGCCAAGTCAAGCGGCACGACGTCCGCGAGCGATGAGCTGCGGGCCACGGCGAGGACGTCCAGGGCCTGCTTCTTCTTGGGTTTAGGGTTTAGGGTTTAGGGTTTCGGTCCACCAGTTCGGGGTGCGGGGGTTCAGATTTCAAGGATTTGTTGCCACGTGTCTAGTACTCCTCCACGGGGCAACTAGGTTGTAGGGATTAGGGTCTATACAGGGTTCGGGGGTTTCGAATTCTGGGGTTTAGGATATGCGGTTCGTACTATCGGCACAGGGAGGGCCCCTACGCATCTGATAATCTGTAGATCACCATCGACTCGCCATGGCCATCCGGCACGCTACCGCAGTACTGGCACTCCCCAGGGCCCCGCATTTTAACACATACTCTCCCCTCCACCCGGTATCAGGCGCCCCCAAGAGTAGAGTAGCGAGGCCATACCCTGCATGAGCCCACATGCCGTACACATAACTGCACCAGAACTCTAAGCGCACGCCAAGTCACCCGCTGCCATTGCTGGCTGCAGTCGTGGGCTGTGATCAAGGTGTTGTAGGTCACCAGGCTCGGCCGCATCACTGGGTTCAGGGATTCAGTCAGCTTAGGGGGGTGGAGGTCGATAAAGCCTTCGAGAACTACTCTGCATCCTCAACGATGCCCCTACGAACCATTGCAAACCTCTCTCCAGATCGAGACATCACAGCATCAAGGGGAAAACCGGATCAGGCTCTATGGATCGGATTTAGGCCATTCTAGGGGCTTCACCTCGTTTAAAAGTCCTCCCCTTAGAACCAATGTTCCCCTTGGGAAATTATGTAAACAAACAGCAATGAAGAGCGTACAAAGCTCTAACGAGACAACAACTAGAACACCACAAACAAGCAGCCGCTGCGCCTCGCTCGAAGATCCTGAGCGATGACTGCCGGTACTACGGCTGGGCTTCGTCTTTACTTTGGGGTGGTTCAATCAGGTCGCCATGTAGCAAACATCTGGCATCCCAGATGGCCGTATGTCAAAGACAAAGGAGCGCATGCACGCGTGCGTCTGCTGCTCGACCCCACCTCAACTCACCCTAAACCCTAAACCCCAAAACTCTGGACCCCACACCCATTCCTACCCCGAGTTCTACGCACAGCAACACCAGCAAAATCAGCTCTCAGCGCTCACCACCCAGCATAACATGGCATCCTCAAACTATGCCGATAGGGTTTAGGGTCAATAGGGCTTCGGGAGTCCCAGAGTCTGACAACCCCGAGAATGCTTAGGTCTGCCTATGGGGATGCATTTAGGGATGGTGTTTAGGGATGTTTGTTTGGGCTAGGGAGAGTAGGGATGTTCACCCTAAACCCTTTTTGCCCTAAACCCTAAACCCTAAACCCTAAACCCTAAACCCTAAAGCCTAAACCCTAAACCCTAAACCCTAAAAGAATGTTTCGGGCTTCTCAAGGCGTGTTGCGCACGCAGCAGCGCGTCCGCGACACCGCTTCGGCCGGCGCGCGCGCAGGCGGCCGCCGTCGCGTTGAAGGAGATCACATCCTCGGGCGCATTTTGGTTAGAATTTAGGGTTTAGGGTTTTTAGGGTTTTTAGGGTTTTTAGGGTTTAGGGTATAGGGTTTAGGGTTTAGGGTTTTTAAAGGGTTTAGGGTTTCGGGCTTCGGGGCCACCCGCTAAGCAAAGGAGCCACCCCTGCAGCTCGGGGCTGAGGCTTTAGGACTTTTTTAGGCTCGGGCGCGTGCGGTTTCAGGGCTTGGGGCTGGGGTCTCGAACCCTAAACCCTAAACCCTAAACCCTAAACCCTAAACCCTAAACCCTAAACCCTAAACCCTAAACCCTCCTGACTCCGGAACACCCTGCATCGCGAGCCGGCTTGGAAGGGCCAAGGGCCACAAGGTTTTTGTAGGTCCCTCAAGCTGAGGTTCGGGTTTACAAGGTTCCGGGGTGCAAAGTCGCAGCCCTAAACCCTAAACCCTAAACCCTAAACCCTAAACCCTAAACCCTAAACCCTAAACCCTAAAACCTAAAACCCTAAACCCTAAACCCTAAACCTACTAAACTTCCCTAAACCCTCAACACCGATTTGCAGAGATCTGCCGGGGCGCGCGCTCCAATCTCAAGCGCCCGACGTCACCTCTGCGGCCAGAGAAATCGGGGGGGGGGGGCACATGAAAACCCAGTCGCCGGGGAAAAGCGGAGCCCTCAGCTTACAAAAACCCCCTGGTTCTTAGTAGGGAATGAGGGAATTAGTGCCCTATATTTACCGTTTAAGGGATGATATAGGATACCTCATTCCCTCATTCCCTCCAAAGAACCAGCCAGAAAAAGCGCCAACCCGCCAGGCACGGGCCCGCCAAACCCTTTTGCAACTGGGATTTGGTGACTGCCAGAACCTTGGGGACGAAATGAATCCTAAAAGGATTTACGGTTCACAGACCTGAATAGGAATTATAGTAGTCAGGGTATATGACACAAATCTTAGGCTTCATTTCGTCCCCAAGGAAAGGAACCCCCACCTCACACACCCGCAAACCCAAGCCCGGCCTCATCCACGCCGAGGGGACCCTAAGACCAATTTTTTTTTGCATCCGGGCTTCGGGAGTCGGCCGGGAATAAAGGCAGGGGCCTAAGACCCTAAAACCCTAAACCCTAAAACCCAAAGACAGCATCCAAGCTCCCTCAGAATGTTTCAGCGCAAGCGGCCAAACAGCGTCAGTGCTGGCCTCCAGCTGCTCCGCTTCCTTTCTGGAAGAGAGGGGATTGCGCTACCGTGGGGACGAAATGAACCCTGTAACACCTTCTAGGGATGAACAAGAGTTCTCAAGGTCCGCAGACCCTTAATAAGGATTATAATTGCGTAGGGGGTATGACCCCAATTTTCAGGTTCATATTTGGTCCCCAAGGTATACGTGGTGAAGAATGGGCACCCTAACCCCTAAACCCTACCCCCTAAACCCTAATCCCTACGGTTTAGGGTTTAGGGCTTCGGGGTTTTAAGGTTTCAGTGTTTGCAAGTAGTATACAAAATATCTATGTAAGGCATTCTGTGAGAATCTTAAACGGCATTCAAGTTTCAAGGCTAGAGAAGGAGTCAACAAACAGTGGCCACCTGCCCATCTGGACAGAGCACCATGACAGCCAGAGGACAAAGCCCATGAGTTCAAAACAGCCCCACAACCTGTTACCCTTATACTAGCCCTATGCCTTAATATAGCCCCTAGATACCCCAATGAGAACCCCAAATATATACCCCAATAAAACAGAAACCCTACTTCAAGAGACCACGAACCCATGTAACCCATGAGTCTGTCACACACACACACCCACACACCGCACTGGTCACCACACCTCTGAATGTTGCGCGAGGCGTCTCACAGACGCTGATGCTGCTGTTGAAGGTGATGAGATCTGGCTCAAGGCCGTCCTGGCCTGCCGGGCGATGCTTGTGGGAGTTTAGGCGTAATTAGGGTGCCAGGGCGGCTCTTAGGGTTTCTGGCATAGCTGGACGAACCACTCTCAGGGTTGGTTTAGGGTCTTGCGATGCTTGCGGCTCTCGGACATGAGAATGTTCAGCTTGAGAGGTTGCGAGGTTGAGGGTTTCGCAGATGAAGCCCTTCTCTTATGTAGTCAATGCACAAACGGGTGGATTATCTTGGGGGAGGTATGAATTCCCGGAACAACGTGTGAACCTCAAAACAGAATTACAGACAGAAGCAAAAATCACGAATAGTTAAAGATTACCACCCCCACAAACACAATACATAAATGCATACATAAATAAATAATTGAATAAAACAGAATATAAACAAATACATATATATATATATATGTGCATGTTACAGATACACCTTGTAGATATAGTCCTTACGAAGGGTGTCCCTCCCAACAGTCCGTTCAACAACTAGGTATTGCAACGCGCCATAGTCTACTAATTGCCCATTTTCCGAAACAATATTCTTCCCTATTCAGGGTAATATAGGGATTATTAAGGGTAATATAGGGATTAATGTGTTTTTTTATTCTTTTGTACAGGATCTGCGTCCTATCTCGGCGATGAGCTGCAGCGCATGCTGCCAGCTGGCCGCCCGGCCGCAGCTGCCAATGGTCCTGCCCGCATCCCAAGAATGCAAGCCGCGGTTTAGGGTTTAGGGTTTAGGGTTTAGGGTTTATAAGGCTAAATTCTCGACATCCCTTAGTCCTGAACTAGATTGATCAGGGTTTAGGGAGGACCTTCTCAAAATGGCGGGAGGGGGGTGGGGGTGACCTATACACCCAATATAGTACAATCCCCCCTGATTCAGCACCCCCCCCCCCCCCCCCCCTCTCAAATATACGGAAACCCTGAGTCGGGGAACACCACCCTCCCCATCATCTACACTGCTCCTAAATCCCGAGAGGAGCCTGTAGACCCTAAACCCCAAACCCTAAACCCTTTTTGTGCCCAAGTCACTTCCGCCCTTTGGGACCACCCTACACACGCAAGCCACAAGTCTATGCCCCTAAGCCCCTTCAGCCCGAAACCCTCAACCATGAATCTTAGGCTAGTTTCATGGTCCCTTCGTACTGGGACCTAAAAAGGGGGGCCCCTTATATACCCCTTTTTTGCCCTATACAAATTCGGGGCCCTTGCAGAGCAGAACCCTTTCAAAGGAGGTAAGGGACCCCCATGAAACTACCCTTAGAATGAGCCCTAAACCCTAAACCCTAAACCCTAAACCCTAAGCCCTAAGCCGTAAGCCCTAAGCCCTAAGCCCTAAGCCCTAAGCCCTAAGCCCTAAGCCCTAAGCCCTCACTCCCTCAACCCCTCACTCCCTCAACCCTTTGGGTCGTGTTGTACGTGACCAGGTCTGGCGCAATGCCGGCAGCAGCCATCTCTCCATGCACAAGCTGCGCCCTGGGGGGGTTTGGGGGGGGGGGGGGGGGGGGGGGGGGGGGAGTTTTTTTAGGGTTTGGGGTTTAGGGTTTAGGGTTTAGGGTTTGGGGTTTACATTGAGAGGGTTTCGGGGTTTAGGGTTCGGGTCCTGGGCTTTTGGGCGATTAAGGGAATGGAGGGCGGCAGAGCTTGGGTGGAGGGTTTGGGCTTCACACTCGCACGCCGCCCGAAAGCCTAACCCTAAACCCTTGTCCCGAAACTTCTGCAAGGGGTTTGGGATGTTCTCCTTATACTAACAGTCCTTCATAGGGAGTATAGTACCCCCCCAAGATATATCCCGATGAAGCTGTTCGTATAAGGGGGAACATCTTAAGTAGGGGGTTTGGGTGAGAAGCCCGGGCCCCACAACTTAGCTCCAACACTCCACCCGAACCCTTGGACCCCCCTCCCCCCCTACTCCGAAACCCCTGCGATACCTACGCGTAAGCCCATAAACCCCCCTTTAACCCTAAACCCTAAACCCTAAACCCTAAACCCTAAACCCCTGCCTTTTTGAATCTGGGGCTCTAAACCCTCAGCCCTGGTGTGCTGGAAGAACTCAGGGTTTAGGGTTTAGGGTCTAGGGTTTATTCAAGAACCTACCTTAAAACTTCTCCGGGAGCCTTGCTATCAACATCGCTACGGTTTAGAGATCAGGGCTTAGGCAGGTTGGTATGATAGGGTTTCGGGTTTTGGGAGGTTGGGATGATAGAAGACGCAGAACCTCAGCACCCTACTGTGGAGTAGGCCTTGAAAAGAAGTGTATACTTTTTAGGTATAAGTGGCGATAATAGGAACCCGGAACAAAAAATATTTAAGTATACTCCAAAACCCAGAACACAAGGTACTGGATTTGCGGGGCGACCGCGCACCAGAACACAAGGTACTGGATTTGCGGGGCGACCGCGCACAGCTACTTTGGTCGCATGGTGCCTTTGCCACTGGCAAGCCCTGTCGCAGGCGTTTAGGGCCTGAGTTACCGAGCTGGTTTGGGGCTTGGGAGGTCTCAGGGCCCGAAAACAAAAGACCTTCAGTGATAGTGCCCTAAAATATACAGTACCAATGTCAAAGAGATAGAAGCTCCAAGGTGCAGCTTTCGGAGAGGGGGTTTAGAGGGTTTAGGGTTTAGGGGCGGGGGAGGGGGAGGGGGGACCCTCTTGTTTGGTGGGGTGGAACCCTTGTCTCTCCGCACTTAACCTAAATCGTATTTCTGTTGCCGTACCGCCTCTTTTCGGCCATTACATTCGGTACCCTAGGCCCTCTAGACGAAACCGAAGCCCCCCTCCCCCACCGTTTTCCTAAACCCAATATAGCCCAAAACTGGCACAGAAATCAGTCGGAAGCGCGAATTTCGGCAGGGCTAGCACAAGGTTCACCCTCAACTCTAAACATCGCGCCTTGTGGCGGAACCAAGTGTTCAAGGGGGATGTACCCCTAGGAGGTTCCCTTAACATACTCCTACCCTAAAATGCCCTGAAATGATATTGAAACAGGTCCCCCCAAACCCAAAATTATCCAAGGTAGAGTCCCATGAAGGGTGAGATGGAAAACCCTAAACCAAAGACCTAGCCCTAAACCCTAAACCCTGAACCCTGAACCCTGAAACCTAAACCCTAAACCCCAACATCCTTGAATCCGAGAACCCCCGAACCCTGAAACCGAAACGGTTTAGGGTTTAGGGTTTAGGGTTTAGGGTTCAGGGTTTAGGGTTTGGGGTTTGGGGTTTAGGGTTTAAAGGCCTATCATGAAACCCCTGGCCCATTGCTGCCCTGTCAATCCACGATGGTCTGAAGCATAAACTCGACACCTCCCCCCCCCCAGAAGCGCTTTTGAGCCCTATGCTGTGTTGAAGCTGAACACATCCGCCAAGCGCCAGGAAGAAAGCTCCTTCTTGACACCGTAAAGGGTTAGGGCTCAGGGTGAAAAACCTTATTTCTAAACCCTAAACCCTAAACCCTAAACCCTAAACCCTAAACCCTAAACCCTAAACCCTAAACCCTAAACCCTAAACCCTAAACCCTAAACCCTAAACCCTAAACCCTAAACCCAATCCCTAACCCTAAACCCTGAAACCATAAACCCTAAACCCTAAACCCTAAACCCGAGTTTCCGAAGTCCACCATCAAGCGGAAGAAGTCGCATCCGCCATTTGAGGGTTGCTCCACGGCGCCATGCATACGATCCTAAGACCAACACATGCCTGTAAAGAAACCCTACCGGGGTTGGGGTTTAGGGTTTAGGGTTTAGGGTTTAGGGTTTAGGGTTTAGGGTTTAGGGTTTAGGGTTTAGGGTTTAGGGTTTAGGGTTTAGGGTACAGGGTCTAGGGTTTAGGGTGGGACCCTCTTTACCTACAGCTTTCACTAATTAAGGGCAGTTACTATTCAACTGTAGGTACCCCGAAACCCTGAACCCCTCCTCAACCTTAAACCCTAAACCCTAACCCTGAACCCTAAACCCTAAACCTGAACCCCTATAAGCACTCTATAACGTCAAGTTTGGCTATTCAGGACAGGACGCTTTGCGGGGTGCCCGACAAAATCCCCTTATTCCGGGGAGTTGTGTTTTTGCATCTTCCGGAACTAGGGTGCTGTTTAGAGGCCCCGACCCAGGTCGCACACAGGTTAAGTTGTTGTTACCTTTGCCTTTGCCCTTGCTGGGTGGGCGTTCTGGTGTCGCTGTCAGGCTTACTTGGAGGTTCAGGGTACTTATTCACCCCAACAAAAACTGTGCTTATAACCCCATTACAACCATATTAGTGCACTTAAAGGGCTTATAAGTGGGCTATACGTACAGTTGAATTGGTTTATAAGTACGATGAACCTCCAAGTACCCTCGTGCTCCTGGAGGATGGCGAGCGAAAGCGGCCAAAGGCTTCGGCGGCCGCATGCCGCGATGGCAACCTTGGCATATTTAGGGCC
Organism: Symbiodinium natans; assembly: GCA_905221605.1. Classification (NCBI taxonomy): domain Eukaryota; class Dinophyceae; order Suessiales; family Symbiodiniaceae; genus Symbiodinium; species Symbiodinium natans. Next base: position 99,045 of record CAJNDS010000301.1, on the reverse strand, counting down.
CCTAGACCTAAACCCTAAACCCTAAACCCTACACCCTACACCCTAAACCCTAAACCCTAGACCAACTCTAATCCCTCAACCCAGGCAGGTTTCCCTAAACCCTAAACCCCAAACCCCAAACCCAGTGAAGGTTTTTTGTGCTTTGCCACCGTGCTTTTGGCACCCGCACAGCTGGACGAGCCACTCTGCAGGGACTCTGGAATCGACGCGTGACTTGATCCGACCTCATTCCACCCTCAACCCTGGTGGGTTTAGGGCTCAGGGGCTTCTGGGTCCTTGCTTGGACGTGCCAGTAAGGGGGAGTCTGCTCAATGTTATATTCTTTTGGGGGGTGGGAGAGAAGGTAACCCCCAACATTGGGGTAGCTAGGGTGGCAGCAGCACAGGATTCCGTCCGATCCATCATAGTCAGAGTGCCAGCATATTATCATCAAGTTGGGATGTTCCCCCTTGTACTAGCAGTCTTTCTTAGGGATTTTTCGTGCCCCCTATTACAATCCCTATTGAGGACTGTTAGTATAAGGGGGAGCATCTCACTCAATCATCAGGCTACATGTTAGGGTTTTAGGGTTCCAGGGCAGAGAGGGTCAAGGGCTTTTAGTCTTTTGGGGTTGGTTTAAACGCAAACTCCGTCCTGAGCCCTGAGAAGCCGGGGTGGTGTTTTTTGTTTGCAACCCGCCGAGCTGACTGTAAGCCAGGCTTGAAGGTTTGGGGTTCGGGTCCAAACCCTAAACCCTAAACCATAAACCTAAGCCCTAAACCCTAAAACCCTAAACCCTAAACCTAAACCTAAACCCTAAACCCTAAACCACAAAAACATGTTACACCCTGCTGGGTGCATTGGGTCCCGGGCGTTGGCAGCAACTTGGTCGAAGTGCTGCGACAGTTGGATGATGGCTTGGAGCCACCTTGGGGGAGGTAGGAGAAAGCACAAAACAAACCAGCAACAAAAAACCGACTGCGCTCATTAATCCAACCTTTGCCTTTTTAAACCTTGGGATGTTCCCCTGACACTAACAGTCCTTAATAGGGATGAAAATGGGGCACTATAATCCCTATTGGACTGTTAGTATACGGGGAACATCCCAATTTAAGCCCTACAAACCTTAATCCCCGCACCCTAAACCCTAAATTCCCATAATTAGGACAAACAATCCCTACACACCCGCAACGAAACTACACCGAACTTTTAACCCTAGCAAAAATGTGTTAAACGCGGGTCCCCTAAACCTTAAAACCTTAAACCCTAAACCCTAGACCCTAAACCCTAAACCCTAACCCCCAAACCCTAAACCCTAAACCCTAAATCCTAAACCCTAAACCCCAATCGAAGTGCCATGTCCCGACTTCAGGGGGGTCTTGGGAGGCGCTCGAGGCTTGCGTAGCTCGAGGTTCTGGCTCTTGGGCGCCCCCGGAGGAGGCCATCGCAGGCCATGGCCGGGGCGTCCGATGCTCAACGGCTTACCCTAAACCCCAAACCCTACACCCGAAACCCGAAACCCTAAACCCTAAACCCGAACCCTAAACCCTAAATCCAGGTGAACTCGCGTTGTTCTTTCTTCGGCGGGGGGACTGGCTAGGGTTTCGGGCTTGGGATCGTTTCCGAGGGAAACTACAGGGTTAGGTTTTGGGGCTTCTGGAAGATTCTCTTCTACCTACTTGACTGCTGAGAAAGCTGGTGCGGATCAACGGTTGAGGATTTGGGCGGCTAAGCTCATCAAACCTGTCGGTCCACACCGCCCTAAACCCTAAACCCTGAACCCGATACACCCTCTCAAGGCTGGTCCAACCTTAAGGGACAGGGTTTCCATACTCCCACTAGCGTTATGTGCACCGTAAGGGTTCGAAGTCTGCATGAGGAAAGGTTCGTGTCTTGTTCCATCGAGTGAAAGACTTGGGGCTTCATCTTTTGTGCAAACGGCTTACGGTTTAGGGTTTTTCTGCTTCATAGTAAACTCCAAAAAGTGGGAACATCCTTATCCCCATACCCTGCAAGGTACACTAAAGGAAATCGGAATCCGAGCTCTCCTTAAACCATGTTCCAACATCTGGAGTTTACTGTAGGGTTTGGGGCAAGGAAGAGTGATCGAATAGCTGATGCCAGCCACTAGGGATGCCTCGCCATTTGTTGCCGAGCTACGTAACCTTGGGGGCTGAATGCCCTAGCCCAAAAGAGGTTAGCCTTGTACATGTAATGTGTGGTAGGATTCTGTATAACCAGAGACGTTAAAGGTTACCTACCCCGTCCCGGAGAAACAAAGGGTAGAGGTATACCTCCTGGCGAACCAATTGACAGATCCAACGATGAGATTTCGGCAACACTGAGGTGCCCAGGTGCCAGGTCGCCCTACGCTCCCGCATTCTTTCAAGCTGCTATTTGTATTGCTATTTCTACATACTATTATATTCTATTGTATGTCATACTGCAAATTGTATCATACCACACTATGTATAAGTTCCCATGCTATTGCTGCAAAGCTCTGATCCAGCCAACGCTAAATTCCTCCGGTTAAAAACCTGCTTTACAAAGCACCCGGGCCCCTCATGTCGGGTTTCGGGCCGGGCTTAGGGTATAAGAGAGAAGACCGTGTGCCCTCAACCCCCACATCACCAGCTCTCCCTACTCCCCGACCCCCTACCCCTACCCCGCTGTGCCCATGAGCTTCTTAAGGGGGAGTCTTGAGGCGCAGGGCCCGAGCGAAAAAAGGGAGTCTGGAGGGGCAGACTGAAGAGTCGCAAGCATGCAGATTTTCTCAGCGCAGCGTCCATAATGGAGTGGACCCACTGAATCACGATCGCAAGTACAACTCGTAGTGTGGTAGGGATGGTCAGCAGACCGAGGTGCCTGCGTGGCCTGAAGTGGACCTTTCTCTTCACCCCAAACAGGAAGCCTGCGCTGCCACTGAAGACGCAGATTCAAACGTCGACTCGACCCCTATAAGCCATCTAGGCTAACAGATTGGTCCTTCCTCAAGGCTGCATCGACAAGGTCCTGGCTCTTAAACCCTCGGACGGGTCATGTCTGAGGGAAGGGCTCCTGGAACCAGAAGCAGGATGGAGCGGCAGCGCTCCCGGGGTAGTCCCGCGAAGCATCAAGGGAGCCCCCGGCGTGTTCTCATCCGTGAAAAGCCTTAGACCCCCGAAACCTCTAAGTACGGTCGCAAGGTTTGGGATTTCGGGTCTGGGCTCCTTGTCCCTCGGTTTCATGGACAGTCTTTGAGCGGGTGTTTGATTCGTAGGCCCCCTAAACCCTAAACCCGAAACCCTAAACCCTAAACCCTAAACCCCAAACCCTAAACCCTAAACCCTAAAGGATGAAAAGGGTGATCGCACTGCTGCGGTGGGCCTCCTCCAAGAGCAAGCGAGGTCGCTTCGGGGGTCTCTTCTTCGTGAGGTTGCTTATAGCGTCAGAGATGGGAGGGGTCTTCCCAAAACAGGATTCCACTACCACTAAACCCTAAACCCGAATCCCGAAACCAAAACCCCACAATGTGCTTAGAAACAATGCGGAAGTAGGGAGGGATGTGAGGGGCCTTCTTTTCTGTGTTGGGCTCACCTGCGACCCTTAGCCCTAACAACCCCGATTCTGAGACCCTAACACCATAAGCCCCAAAACCCTACAACCCTAAACGCTACAACCCCTCACCCTTCTGGGACCCTGCAATCCTAAAGCCTGAACTATACGAAACTTGGAACCCTGGCAAAAGTTATCACACGTTTGAATCAAAACCTAGACCCGGGAGTAGCCTAGGATAAAAAAGGGTCCCTTTTTGGTTTTAAGGGGATTACACGGGAACCCCAACCCTAAAAAAATGAAAAAAGGGCCTACTGCCGGTCCCAGAAAAGACATCTATAGGTTGCCCAGTAACCTAGGATTACAAAGGGTGCCTTTTTTTTGCTTAAAGGGGTTTCTAAGGGAACCTAACCCCCCCAAAAAGGGAATGAGGGTACTACTGGGCATCCTAGACATATTAAAACAAAAAAACCCAAGCCTAAACCCTAAACCCTAAACCCTAAACCCTAAACCCTAAACGCGAAAACTGGGCGCAAGCGAAGGTAGGGTCCATGATCGCACGTCTTTTCTAGGGTGAGGCACCCAAAGGCCTCCAAGCCCCTTAGGGTTTAGGGTTTAGGGTTTAGGGTTTAGGGTTTAGGGTTTAGGGTTTCGGGCTTAGACACTAAACCCTGTTTGGTGTCAGTAGAGGCACTGAAATCACTGAGGCTCATGGCATGTCCTCCCAGTTGCGGGCTTGCGGGATTCGTGGCGTAAGGGCTTCAGGATGCTGTAAGGCCCTAAACCTCAAAGCCTAAAGCCTAAACCCTAAACCCTGAGCCCTAAACCCTAAACCCTAAACCCTAAACCCTAAACCCTAAACCCTAAACCCAAAACCCAAAACCCAAAACCCAAAACCCAAAACCCAAAACCCAAAACCCAAAACCCTACACGGATGGAACCTCCAGGGTCCGAGGGTCCCATCTGTGCATCGTCGTGGCCGCATGGAGCGCTCCGACCCGCAAGCTGCGCGATGCGCTTTGCCCTAGTTCTTTCAGGGTTTAGGGTTTAGGGCTTAGGGTTTAGGATGTTCGACCTACTTGAAGAGGGTTTAGGGTTTGGGGCCTAAGGCTTAGGGTTTAGGGTTTGGGGCCCAAGGTTTAGGATGTCCATGGTTCTTTTGAAGCCCCAACTCTAACTGGGGGTACGTAACCCAAGGATTTCGGGTTTAGGGTTTAGGGTTTAGGATTTAGGGTTTAGGGTTTAGGGTTTAGGATTTAGGATTTAGGGTTTAGGGTTTAGGGTTTAGGGTTTAGGGTTTAGGGTTTAGGGTTTAGGGTTTAGGATTTAGGGTTTAGGGTCCCTAAGTACTTTCAACCGATCTGCAACCATATCAGAGGGCTCTGATAGGGCTTATGATTGGGTCATAGCGTACACGGTGGTGTTACAAGTGCAGCCATAATCTTGGTACCCCGGTAACCATATTATAATAAGGGCACCCTTTTTTTGCTTGGTTAGTTTCTTAAGGGAACCTTGAACCAGAAAAAAGGGAAAAGGGTACCGCTGGGCTACTAAGCAATTGGGGTGTGAGTACCATGAGCCCCCAAGTAGAATGAGGGAATTGGCACCTTCTATCCCTCTATATATGCCCGTTAAAGGCTGCTATAGCGTAAGTCTCTCATAAGGTAACCCAAACCCTACTAAAAGAAGGAAAAAAAGGGCCTACTCCCGGTCCTAGTGTATATGTAAGTGTCTCATTCCCTACTAAGAACCAGTAAGTGCTTGCGGTGCTTGGCGCGCTTTTGAAGTCGAGATGAACGGATGAAAACGGCAGGGCCGGCTTAGGATTTTCCGGACTCTTGTTCAGCTAAGCTACCAGAAAAGTGAAATCTTTGCCATGTAACCATGTAATGGTAGCTTGAGGTACCTTAAGTCAAAGTTCCTCAAGAACACCCAGTAAGGGTTCCGGGTGTAATGAGTTGGCTAGGTTTGGTCGTCAGGAGGGCTGGCACACAGCTCAATGGGCAAGGTGCTGGTAGTTTAGTATTCCCGGCCCTTACCTTGTGTCGGAGACCGGAAATCGCTGAGAGATGTTGACCAACACGTTCCCAAGAAGCTAATGCTTTTGCCACAAAAGGGAACATGTAGCAAGTTACAAAGTATGCTCGTCATTATGGCAATGTACTTCAAGTTCCTTAACAACAAGGTCCTGTTATGATGCAGTCTCCCGCTCTGTTGTTCTTTGCTCTTTTTTCGCAACCCTATGGATATCTTGTGTACATATATATATATATATGACTCAACCCTTAACCCTAATTATGGAATCCTGGCAAACTGGCATCAGATGAAGACATGCGGAGGTATCGATGCCTGAGGCAATTTCTCAAGCGCCCATCTCGACAAAAATCTCGCTTCCCACTGAGGGCTAGAATGCTCTACAGTAATACTCCAGAAAGTTGGAACATGGTGCAAGGATGATTGGAGCTGGGATTCCCTTCAGTATACCTTTTGGGTATAGGCTGTATGGCTTCGGATGTTCCAACTTTTTGGAGTTTACTGTATAGACTTCAGAGGCTGCTGTAGACTGTCCCAATCATGCCACATGGCGGCATGTCTTCAGCAATCCTCGCCCCCAAGCATGTTCTGGGGTGTGGGCTCCACGCCCCACACCCAAAACTCTTCGGGAATACGAGAGAGAGAGAGAGAGAGAGAGAGAGAGAGAGAGAGCTGCGCTCGCGAATTGCGGCGGCAAGCTGGAGACTTTCAGGTTCTTCATGTTTGGCTTGGCCAAAGTCCGATTGACACACCGGCACAAGATCTGATAGGCTCTTCAGGCATAAGGTGGGTATCATCGTGCGCCCCACCCGCTGCCCCGGACCTACCCGAAGATGCAGCAACCTCGGCCTGCAAAGCATTGTCTGCTTCGCAACGGCCTCCGTGGTGTCTGCCGCGGTGGGTGCGCGAGCCACTGTCCATGCCCTCTTGCTGTTCAGGCTTTGTGTGAGGCGCTTAGGGGCGATTCTCTGTCCGATAGAATTTCTGCACCTGAAGGCTCCAATGCAGCTCCTTTTTGGGGTGGCTACAGGAAATTCTAGAACACCACCCCAAGAAGGTGCAACATAGGAGCCTCTGGGACCCTAAACCCTAAACCCTAAACCCTAAACCCTAAACCATGAGAAAGTCTCGAAGCGGACTCTTTTGAGCTTGCAAAGCCTTCGGCTCGTCACACCTCCATGGTTCATAAGGGGTGGGGGCGCTTAGGGCTTAGGGTTTAGGGTTTAGGGTTTAGGGCTTCCGGAAAGTAATTGTGAGCATCTGCTGTCCTCGGCATGAATGTCTGAGGACCCCCCACCTCAGCTGGGTCCGCGCATAGATGTCTACGGAGCTGACAGTGGCCCGCTCACCAAAATAAAAAAAAAGCATAATAAAGTCGGTGGTCCTAAGTGAGCCCGCGCTTGATAACTCAGAACCCGGGCTGATGAGAACTGCACATGCGCTTCTTTGTAGATACCTTGTGGAGGGCTCCCAGAGACTCCAAAACCCCTTAATTAAGGAATATACCTTAAATCATACTAGGGTTCTTATTAGACTTTAAGGGACATTCCCTAATTAAGGGGTTTTGGAGTCTCTGGGCTTCTAATAACTCGCTCTTGGGCTAAACTCCAAAGTTACGGGTTCTCAGTAGGAAATTGGGGAATAGCCCTCTGCGGGGTTGCATCTAAAGGGCTAAACCCTAAATCCTACATCCTAAACCCTAAACCCTAAACCCTAAACCCTAGAACTTTTGACCACGGAGCTCCTGAGGACCCAAAGTCCTCAAAGGCCCACCGATTGAAACGGCCCATGCACCCTAACATTTAAACTCGGAGGACCGGCTCTGCTGCCCTCCGCATCCAGGGCCTTCAACCCTAAACCCCTAAGCCCCCTAAACCCTAAACCCTAAACCCTAAACCCTAAACCCTAAACCCTAAACCCTAAACCCTAAACCCTAAACCCTAAACCCTAAACCCTAAAAACCCTAAACCGATCGTCATGTTGGCGAGGGTCAGGACTAGAGCGGCGTTGCTGTAGCAAGTCTCATGGGGCGTGGATTTGTTGAGCTAAGGCAGCTTTAACTAGTTCATGGTTGGGATAATATTAAAAGTCTACATATATGTTCCTTATTGGGTTTAAGTACACTTAAAAATGTAAAATGGTACCCAACTATGACAAAGTTGAAGGTAGTAGGGGCAACTTACGTATGGGCCCTTAGATGGGGACCCCTTCTATGCCCCTTCTATGCCGCGATAGAATCCATGGGCCTCTACTTCAGAACCCTTTACAGACTGAAGGGAAGGGACCACAATAAGCTACCCATGTAACTACCCTCAGAGTTTAGAGGAACCCGTTCCCGGACTTATGGGCTTGGCGCTTTGGGGCGAGCGGGGACTGCTAGGCCCGCAGGGTTTTGAGGGTTGAGGGTTGTTAGGGTTTGGAGGGTTTAGGGTGATTATACCCTAAACCCTAAACCCTAAACCCTAAAACCCTAAATGCTAGGGTTTTGAGGGTTCAGGGTTGGAGTCCAAATAAGGTTGCGGCTTTACCGCCCGAGCTTGCAGCCCAGTTGGGCTCAAGGCTTCGGAGATTGAAAACATTGAGGCTCGCGCCTCGAGCACTGGGATAAAGCAGATGCGCACGCCCTTGATTCCCAGGATGAACCCCAAAGATTCCGGGAACGAAGATCGGGTTAGGGTTGAGGGTTTAGGGCTTATTTGCTCACTGGGTTTAGGGTTTAGGGCGAACAGAGTGGGTTTTTGTTCTCCTCTTGGGGGTTTCGGGTCTGAATCTCACACCCAACGACTCGACAGCATGCGTACATGCATGCGTGTCCATGCATATACATATACATATACATATACATATACATATACATACACATCTTCATATATACAAATAATGTATGTATGCATGCATGTAAATTACCAAGGTATAAAGGTACGAGTACAAGATACTGCATGATATGTCTATACACACATATATACATATAGGTTTTTGCTTAGGGTTTGAGGTTTCTGGTGAAGAAGGCCTTTCCGCCCGCTCGCCCCCCCCCCCCCCCCCCCCCACCCCACAAAAAAAAAAACAAAGAAAAAACACGGCAAGTCGTAGCTCATGGTATGAAACCTAGTTTAGGGTTTAGGCTTACCTGCTTCTAGCGGCTGGACATTTCTGGGCCTTAATGCCAAAGAGGCCACAACAGGAATGTCCGAAGTGCTCCACAAGCTCCCCGAAAAAATATGGAACCTCTCCCTGCATAGAACCTCCATGATAATCTGGGTGACAACAGTGCTTTACGGCCCCGAAGTGTTCCGAGGTCTCGGGATCCAGCGCGCAGGCTGCATGCTTGTGACAGAACTTACATTAAGTTACATTAACTTGGGATATATAGGCATAGCGTACCCTTGTTATGGTGACCTTAAGTTTAAGTCCCTTAACACCTGTCAATCGTCCCTAAACTGATTCAAAATCCAGAAGGAATACTTTGAGGAAGTGAACGCGATCATGGGCATTTCCCAAAATAAGGGTACCCCTTTTATACTCCAAATTGAATAGAAAGGAACCCCCAAAATGGGTACCACGGTACCCCTATTTTCGGAAACCCTCAAATGTAGAGCTTGGTACGTGTAACCGTCTGATAGGACCGTTTGTAACTCGACCTTCTGCGACACAAACTGCATCGCATCTGTACTTACATACTGTGGCTCTATATCTATGCAAGTCTATGCATATACCAAGGGGGGTAAACGGAACATACCTTGTTTCAAAATACGGTTCTCTTTAGGGGTATTGGGGTTCCGGAGTACATGTTTGAATGTGCGTACGGCTGCCTGTATGTATGCGCATGTCTGCGTACATGTGCAGTTTCCTAAATTATAGGGCCCATGTGTGGGTACCCGTTATAAGGCGGCGCCCTTGAAAAAGGATCCCCAAAAGGGACGCGAATCTAGAGAACTGGCCATATGTGTTTACATACTTCGAGAAATTCAAGGCGACCCTCGGCTACATGGCGCATGTGCTTTGTCGCGTAGGCCCTTAACCAACATTCTCAGTGAAAGTCTCTGGTTTCATGCTCCCTTAGTATGGGCCCTTAAAAGGGGACCCCTTATATGCCCCATAAAAGTGCTGCTATCTCATGATGGCATGTGCTCACTACACTGATGATATACAGAAATACCCTATACAAATTACAGGCCCATACATCAGAACCCTTTAAAGGAGGGAGCCCTCCACGGCCCGCAGAACTCAGTCACCTTCAGACAGCTTAGAGACTTGAACCCTAAACCCCAAACACAAACCTAAATCCTACCTAGACGCTCCTATGTGGTACCCGTGTGGGGTGGTGTTCTAGAATCCCCTGTAAGCAACCCAAAAAGGAACACCCAAAACTCGAACCTAAATCCTACCTAGAGGCTCCTACGTCATCTATGTAGTACCCTTTTGGGGTGGTGTTTTAAAATCCCCTGTCAGTAACCCAAAAGGGAACTACCTTGGAGCCTTCAGGTAAACCCGCATAGCTTTGCGTGGCAACGCCGGGGTGTGCTCGAGGCCTCTACAAGCTCGTGAGCTTCCCAGAGGCTTCATACTCCTCCAGGGTTCCACGTTTCGGTCTTAGGGTTTGGGGTTTAGGCTTTAGGGGTTCAGGGGTTCAGGGTTTAGGGGTTCAGGGGTTGAGGGGCTTAGGGTGTGCGATTGAGGGTTTAGGGTTTAGGGGTTCAGGGTTTGGGTTTTGGGGTTGGGGCTTGGCGTTTGAAGGTATGCATGCTGGATGCTGGGAGTGAGCGGTTGCAAGCCAACTGGGAATTTGGGGGCAAACAATATGGGGCCTACGTGGGGTATTGGTTGTGGCATTTTTGAATCAGCCATCGCCAAGAAGTAGGGAGATTGACTTCCTCCTTGCTTCCAACATGGGGATCCGTGCTTTCGAAGTCCTGTCGGCTCTATTAAACCCATAGACCAGAAACACACCAAAACAACAAAAAACAACAGAAACACACACAAAAAAAAAAAAAAAACTGCCCACATCCTCGCATGCCTGCCACGCCCAGCTTCTCAATGACCCTTAAACCCTTAAACCCTTAAACCCTTAAACCCTTAACCCTAAACCCTTAACCCTAAACCCTAAACCCCTTGAACCCTAAACCCTAAACCCTAAACCCTAGCCCTAAACCCTAAACCGACACCTGCAGCGAAGCCCGTGCCTAACACACCCAAGCCCCCCACGTTACAAACCTTAAAAGGCAGACCGGCCCCTAGCTGAAGCTACCCAAAGGCTCCAGTGTAGTTCCCTTTAGGGTTTAGGGTTTAGGGGGTTTAGGGTTTAGGGTTTAGGGTTACATCAACAAAAAACCTCAACAAGAAGCCGAGACCAGGCATCTTCCCGCGTCCTTGACCAAGAGATGGCAGATTTCTGTGGCAGCCGCATCGCCCCGCAAGGCTTCCACCAAGAACCTCGGAGGCATGCATCTCACGAACGGGGCTTTGGGTTTAGGGTTTAGGGTTTAGGGTTTAGGGTTTAGGGTTTAGGGTTTAGGGTTTAGGGTTTAGGGTTTAGGGATGTTCCCCCTTGTACTAGCAGTCCTGAACTGGGATTATGAGTTGGTCAACCCATCTTCTCTCTCTGTCTCCGCAAACAGTCCACAATGCAAGTCCATGGGACAGAGACCTTCGTCCCCTATAATTAATCAAGCCCATAGCTTGCATGCCAACAGACTCTGTTTGGGTTTTTGCTTTTGCCACCCGCGTAGCTGACCTCTCAGACACTTTGCAAGGGACTGTCTAAGCCAAGTCTCTTCCACGCCACTTCGTCAGTCCCTTTCCGAGCCCCCTTCAAGGAACTAAGTAACTTACAAGAACGTCATCTCACAGTAGGGGTTCTCATCCGGGGACTACGCTACTCTGCCATCATTAAAGATCTTCGTTTAGGGTTTAGGGTTTAGGGTTTTGGGTTTAGGGTTTAGGGTCCAAGCCCAGCTGCTCGGGGGTGGTCTGTATCTCCTCGGCCAAGTCCACGGCAGTTTTGTCGCGGTAGTTCCTGGCGCATCACACCCCTCACGACCTGCCCAGCTCGGAGCTTCATGGTACGTATTAGCCCAAGAATAACTGTACTTATAACCCTACTTGGAGCTTCATGGTGCTTCTTAACCCAAGAATAACTGTACTTATACCCTACTTGGAGGTTCATGGCACGTCTTAGCCCAAGAAAAACGGTACTTATAACCCAATTCTAGCCATATTCGGGCACTTCAGGGGCTTATAAGCGGGTTCTTAAGTACCCTGTACCTCCAAGAAAGGACCCTTTTGACCCCAAGCCCTCTGAATTTTGGAGGATGCCGTGCATCATCTTGGCGCGGTTTCTATGGGACCGCCGCCTCCGCTCCCATCGCCCAGCAGCACCTAATGTACTCTAAATGCCACACCCTAAACCTTAAGCCCCTAAACCCTAAACCCTAAACCCTGAACCCCGAACCCTAAACCCTAAACCCTAAACCCTAAACCCCAAACCCTAAACCCTAAACCCCAAACCCGCTGAAAGGAGACCTGAGAATTTCGCACGTGTTCCGGGAGTTGGGCTCCTCGGCCTGTGCCAACCATTGCAGAGGGGCAAGCTTTTTGCGACGCCTTGGATTTACTTAACTTGGACGTTCAGGGTACTTATTACCCAGGTTATAACTTTACTCATAGCCCACATATAAGCCCCTGAAGTGCCCTGATATGGTGATAATTGGGACATTAATAAAGTTATGATTGGGTTAATTAGTACCCTGAAGCTCCAAGTAGGGTTCAGGGCTCGGCGCCCGCCACCCAGCTTTCGGCACTGCGCCGTTTTTGGTGCGTCTGGGCTGGTGCAATCGCCAGAGACTACCCCGGGGCCATGCGTGCAGACATAGTTCTCTGCACCCCTTCCCTAAACCCTAAACCCTAAACCCTAAACCTAAACTGGCCAGGGGCCATAGAGACCGGGGCAATGCGCCTAGGGCTCAGGTTCAAGGTTCGAACCTTCCACCGGGAGTTGAGAGCATAGTCATAGCTTACATGGGGAGTAAACCCTAAACCCTAAACCCTAAACCCTAAACCCTAAACCCTAAACCCTAAACCCTAAACCCTTTCTTTTGGGGTATTTCAGGGCGGGGCGACTCCTTCTCCATCTGTTGGGACTTTTTAGGGTTAAGGCTGTAGGGCTTCCAGTTGGGGTTTACTATGCTGAACTTGGAACCCTGGAAAAAAAACAGAATGTTAGCTGTTTCTTCGGAACCACAATACCCAAAAACAACATAAAACAACTATTCCCAAGCGTTCCTAAGTTTATGGGTTTTCAGGGACAAGCGCCACTCCGAGTGGCTACTGCTGGGGCGGGGATTATGATGGGCTGGCTCTCTTAGGCACCCTAGAGCTTCAAATCTACCGAAGCAAGCCAGACCCTAAACTCCTAAAACCCCAGCCCTAAACCCTAAGCCCTAAGCCCTAAGCCCTAAACCCTAAACCCTGAACCCTATCCTAAACCCTAAACCCTAGCCCTAAACCCTAAACTCAAAATCGCAGACGCTCCTGAGATCGAGCCTTGCACCGGCCCGAAGCAACCTTGACAAGGGGAGGTGCTTGACAGTCGACCGAAGGAGGGACCCTTAGAAGGGACCGTATAAGGTTTAGGGTTTAGGGTTTAGGGTTTAGGGTTTAGGGTTTAGGGCCAAGTTTAGGGTTTAGGGTTTAGGGTTTAGGGTTTAGGGTTTAGGGTTTAGGGCCAAGTTTAGGGTTTAGGGTTTAGGGTTTAGGGTTTAGGGTTTCGACTCTCACACTGGCGTAAGCGGGCGAGGTAAGTCCTGTCGAGATCTCTAGGGTGGGTGCATTGACCACCGGTAATGAACCAACCGGGGTCAGCATACCCGCCTCCTACCACTATCGGGTGTACAATTCTGAGCCATATCACCGAAGAGCTGACCCCTGATCGATCCCAAAGAAACTCAGAACGAACTGGTGCGTGTCCATTGGCCAACACAAGTTCTTTGACTTAGGGTTTAGGGTTTAGGGCCAAGTTTAGGGTTTAGGGTTTGGAGTTTAGGGTTTACAGTTTAGGGTTTAGGGGTAGTGTAGGGGCTACCTAGGTATCTAGGGACGATCTCGGGTATGTATAAGGGGCTACTTAGGGGTAAACAAAAAAATGAGGGTGCTTCGTGTCCCTTCTAGGGGGCCCATGTAGGGGTCCTTTCTAGTGGTCCCTTCTAGGGGTCCCTCCTTATACACCCTAAACCCTGATTAAACACTACACCCTGAACCCCTAAACCATGAACCCGTATTTTTTAGGGGGAACTTGACCCTAACGACGTACGTCTGGGACAAGGGTGCCACTGGGCATCCCACCCCAAATTCCTTCTTAGGGTTTAGGGGTTAGGGGTATGGGTCGGTACTCAAACCTAAACAGTCTTCATCTTGTTTCTGGTTTAGGGTTTCGGGCTCCCGCTCTGTCCCGCTCCGTCTCAACTCACCTCCCTCCTAAGTTTTACCCTCCCTGTCCCTTCCCCGCAGTCGTTGCGGCCGGGAACGTCATGCCACATCCCGGAGCAATAAGGACCCTAAACTAAACCCTTCTTTTGCAGCAGATCCCCACTCTATTCCCCGAGCCTTCCAGCAATCCAAAACCCGAAACGCGCTCAACCCTTTGTTTCCTAAACCCTAAACCCTAAACCCTAAACCCTAAAACCCAAAACCCTAAACCTACGGCCCTAAAATGCCCAGTTGAGTGCCAGCAACACCGCCGCGCTTTCGAAAGAAGACGTCAGCAAGCAGGCCATCCTTAAGATCGGCAAATGGAGTTCAGCCTTGGGGTTCTAAGTAGGGTTTAGGGTTTAGGGCTTAGGGTGTAGGGTGTAGGGTTTAGGGTGTAGGGTTTAGGGTTTAGGGTGTAGGGTTTAGGGTGTAGGATTTAGGGTGTAAGGTTTAGGGTTTAGGGTGTAGGGTTTGGGGCTTAGGGTTGAGGGGTTCAGGGTGTGCAACAGGCTGGCTGGTTTGCGGCGCTGTTCGACCTGCTTATTTAGGGTTTAGAGTTGAGGGTGCTGTACTTGTATTCCCATTATGACTGTACTTTCTAGCCCAATTACAACCACATTTTATGGCACTGAAGAGGCTTGTAAGTGAGTGTCAAGAATAGTGATTGGTTGGTAAGTACCACAAACCTCCAAGTAGCCCTTCCCCGAGTTTCTCTGTTTGGACGTAGGGTTGCCTAAGCCATCACCGGAAAAATCGAAAGAATGTTCGGGTTTAGGGTTTAGGGTTTGGAGTTTAGGGTTCAGGGCTTTCGCGCCCTTAGGACGGAGCCAAACCTGCAGAACCCACAGGAATGTGATTGGTTTCGCCTGGTCCCCATCCCCCCTTACGAACCACGATTGATCCACGAATGCAGCGGCCCGAAACCCTAAACCCTAATACCCTAAACCCTGAACCCTAAACCCTAAACCCTAAGCCCTAAGCCCTAAGCCCTAAGCCCTAAGCCCTAAACCCTAAACCCTAAACCCTAAACCCTAAACCCTAAACCCTAAACCCTAAACCCTAAACCCTAAACCCTAAACCCTAAACCCTAAACCCTAAACCCTAAACCCTAAACCCTTACCCTAAACCCTAAACCCTAAACCCTAAACCCTAAACCCTATAAGCAGGAGGCAGCTCTCCGGCTTCAGGGCTCGAGGAGTTTCGGGGTTGCGGACGTGTGGTTGGTGACCTCTTCATGGGTTGCCCTACTACCCCCCTCTCTACCCCAAACCCTAAACCCTAAACCCTAAACCCTAAACCCCCCGTAGGTGTCCCCCCATCATGAAGGCTATTTAGGGACAACTAAGCTGAATTCAGGTTTCTTGGCTGCACTTAGCAGGGTAGCTATAAATGTAATTCTTCGCTGCCTTGTTAAGAAACCCAATAAGCACAAAAAGGCTAAGGATCTCAAGTTACAGTAAAGCACCACGGAGGTTTCTTTAAGGGAGTAACCCATGACCTCTGCATGGCCCCATGGCCTTCATCCGGCTTCAGGGAGCGTGGGGGGTCTTCCTCGAAACCCTACTAAGCCCTAAACCCTAAACCCGACACCCTGAACCCTGAACCCTGAACCCTAAACCCTAAACCCTAAACCCTAAACCCTAAACCCTAAACCCTAAACCCTAAACCCTAAACCCTAAACCCTAAACCCTAAACCCTAAACCCTAAACCCTAAACCCTAAACCCTAAACCTAACCCTAAACCCTAAACCCTAAACCCTAAACCCTAAACCCTAAACCCTAAACCCTAAACCCTAAACCCTAAACCCTAAACCCTAAACCCTAAACCCTAAACCCTAAACCCTAAACCCTAAACCCTAAACCCTAAACCCTAACCTAAACCCTAAACCCTAAACCCTAAACCCTAAACCCTAAACCCTAAACCCTAAACCCTAAACCCTAAACCCTAAACCCTAAACCCTAAACCCTAAACCCTAAACCCTACCCAGCCCCAACCTCGGGATGTTCCCCCTCAGACGCACAGTCCTGCATAGGGATTATGGTACTCCCTTCTATCATCCCCATTAAGGACTGTTAGTATACGGGGGAACATCCCAACTCCAATCCCTAGACCGGCTGGGTCGTTGCAACGCTGCCCGGGCGTCAGAGGTGTGGCACCAGAGTGGTGGTAGGCATACTCGCCTTAGCCAGGCCGACCGTAGCTTCTTTTCGGCCTCTTTTCTGCTTTACCTACACAAGGTTTTCAGGTTTTCGGGCTTATGGGTAAGCAAGATCGAAGAACAAGAAGTATCTTACTGAAGTGCCTAAAAAAGCGGAACTGCACTGGCCTATACCGTCTGAATAATTCGAATAGGGTGTTGGGGGGTTATTCTAGTATCATTCCAAAGGGACCACAAGGGAATGCTGTTGGTAACATTTTTTTCGACCCCTATATTAAGCCCGAAAAGCCCTTTTAACCCTAAGGCCTACTGGGGCCCACTTTGGGGCCACCCTGTTTGCCCTCTAAAGGCTTGAGGGCTTTCGGTTACAGCCCTGGCTTGGGGTTTAGGATTTAGGGTGTAGGACCCTAAGCTCAGAAAACTCTACCTCGGACCCCTAAGCTGGTCTTTTTGGGTTTGGGCACCCTTGTTGAAGATTTTCTAAGGGAATATAAGTCCATATTAGGAGTATATACCATTAGGGCTGCGAGTCTGAAGCCCTTGATAAGCCCCAACGCCCTACAACCCTACAACCCTCAACCCTACCAAGACCCTGCAATCCTGAAGCCCTACACTATACTGAACTTGGAACCCTAGCAAAAATCATTTGTTTGCTGTTGCCTCGGAATTTCCCATACCCACAAACACTTTTTTTCAAGGGACATCTACGCACACATGCATGCGTGTACTGCGTAACATAGAAGACCTTAGAGTTGAAGTACCAGGGTGTGTGCATGTTGTTTCTTGTTGGTTCAGGGTGTGTTTGGCCTAGACCCAAGAGTCATGTGGCATTGATGAGGGCGCCAGATTTTTAGTTCAAAGGGGCTTCCTGTTGCACGGGGCCATGGCGGGCTCGGAGCGCATCCCTACTTGACATCAACCGAATGCGCGACAAAGAGGGGTGAAAGGGCTTGAGTGGCATCTGAAAAAACAGAAACGAGTATGAAATATGAAGCACACAGGAATAGATGCATGTTGTACAAAGGATAGTTTCAACGGGAGCGCGACAGATATCACTGAAAGTGATCATGGGTCTACTTCCTGGCCGAAGTTGCTCAAGCGAGACTGGTTCCACCAGTGGCGTAGGCTCAGGCATGCAAAAAGGACCTCATTGACACTCAGCGTTTGTGGATTGAGCTTTGACTCATGTACTGTTCGTCCAAGTCCTGACCGCTCTTTCAATCCAGCGACAGCTCGGAGGGAAAATCTGACAGTCCAGATTGAGGCTGGTGCCTAAGCCCCTTTGCTTCAAGAGGGACTTCCAAAAAGCCTAGCCCAAACCTGGATGGGTGTGGTGCGGGTTTATGTGTTGGGCTTCATGACACCTCCGGGCCCTGTGTCATTGCTCGTTGCAATTAAGGCGCGCCCAAGGGACTGAGCATGGGTTTGGACAGCTGGACATCCACATCCTTCGCTGCGTTGAGGGTTTAGGGTTTAGGGCGTTTAGGGTGTTTAGGGTGTTTAGGGTGTTTAGGGTTTAGGGTTTAATTTTAGGGTTTAGGGTTTCGGAGAAGAATGCAGCCGAAACCAGGTTCTTACTTAGTGCCTAAGGTCTGCTCCTTCCTACAGGAAAGAAACTAACTTTAAGCCGTGAATTAAGATCCTCAAGTCGTCTGGGTTGCATGTGTGTGGGGTCCTTGGTTGACCCCCCTTGAGAGGGAAAGTTTGCCTTCAAAAAAACCTTCTGGTTGGGGTCCACAAGGAAGCCTCGTGGGGGGGGTGGGGTACCCAAAATTTTGTCAAAGGTGGCCGATGCCAGTCATGGTTATGCAAGGACTTTGATGGCAGAAGTGACCCGAGACTCGGCCTTGTTAGACGCCTGCTGTGTACATGTACTGCTGCAACCACCCAGAGCAGCAGACCCCCAAAACCCTAAATCCTAACGGGTGTAGGGTTTAGGGCTGCAAACCCCGTACAAACTCTCTCAACGCTAGGCCCCCTTCAATGCCCTGCCACTCCAATGATAACCGGCTCTGAACCCTGAACCCCACAAGGCCCCTACACCCCCAAACCCCGAAACCCTAAACCCCCCAAACTCCACACCGGCCTAAACTCTGAAACCTAAACCCCAAACCCTAAATCCCAAACCCTTAATCCTAAAACCCAAAGCCTAAACCCTAAACCCCCTTCCACCCAGGAAGCCCTGCAAGGTCGCAGCCAGGAGGCGACACCTGCGGCCACCAGGAGGGACACCACCTTGGCCGAGGCACCTCCCAGCTCATTGGCTTGTTTGGGGTTTAGGGATTTAGGGTTAGGGTTTCGGGTTTAGGGTAGGGTTTAGGGTTTAGGGTTTAGGGGTTTAGGGTTTGGGGTTTAGGGTTTTAGGGTTTAGGGTTTAGGGGTTCAGGGGTTCGGGGGTTTAGGGGTTGGGGTGAGGTTGTTTTTTTGCCACCGTGCTTTGAGGGTGTACCAGATGTCTGATGCGCTACCAGCTACTGAGT
>CAJNDS010000301.1:17897-75397 GCA_905221605.1 Symbiodinium natans | reverse complement strand
ACTTATAAGTAGGGTTTGGGGTTTGGGGTTTAGGGTTTAGCTCTGATCATCCCTAGGAACCTAAGCCGCCGGACCTTCGGCATTGTTGGCCACGGCTGCCCAGTGCAGTGCGTTCGCGCCATAGCCATCCACGTGGTTCCTGAATCGACTTGGACTGGGTTTGGGGTTGACGGTTTTGGCTGAGAAGTCATCTACTAAATCTACTAACCCTAACCAAAAAAACCCTAAACTCTAAACCCTAAACCCTCAACCCAAAGCCCTTAGCCCGAAACCCTAAACTTGACACGGCCGGACTGCTTCACTATTCCATGGAGCCTGTGCTTCTACTTTGTGTGTTTGCACCTATCGGCGATGTAGGACCATGTGCTGTGCGGCGTTCAGCGGCAGTTTCTATCTCCTTGTCGTGGCTCACCTCAAGAACCTTAAACCTACTTTCTTGAATCTGACCTGAGAATCCTATAAGGGGTGTTACAACCAGAGCCGACACAAGAGTAGGTTTGGGGTTCTTAAGGCACATCGCCGGCTCTTAAGACTTGCTGCGATGTTTCCGGGGAGCGATCCCTCCACGAGGCCGCCCCAAACCCGGCCCCCAGGTTTTGTGTGGGTTTAGGGTTTAGGGTTTAGGGTTTGGGTTTAAGGTTTCGGGTTTCGGGTTTCGGGTTTAGGGTTTAGGGTTTAGGGGTTAGGGGTTAGGGTTTAGGGTTTAGGGTTTAGGGGTTTAGGAGTCTTTGGATTGCAAACATATACGAAAATGTATATACACATTTTAGTATATTAACCTAGGGTTTAGGGTTCAGGCTTTAGGGTGTGTGTGTATATATATATATACACTGACCTAGGGACCTGGGGGGGAGGGTATGCTTCATAAAGGTTTCTGATGGTGTTCGAGTGCTCAGTGTCGGGACATGATCCCCTTTATGAAGCAGAGTCAAGAAGCATATCCGCTTTCGAGTCGAGCAGCAGCCTAGCAGTCGCACGAGGATTCGGGATCAAGGAATAGACTGTTTAATTCTACTTGGAGGTTCAGGGTAATTCTACTTGGAGGTTCAGGGTTTAGGGTTTAGGGTTTAGGGTTTAGGGTTTAGGGTTTAGGGTTTAGGGTTTAGGGTTGGTTTAGGGTTTAGGGTTTATTCTACTTGGAGGTTCAGGGTACTTATTAACCCAAGTCTATCTGTACGTCAAACCCAATGATATCCTTATTCGGGCAGGGCACTTCAGGGGCTTAGAAGTGAGTTACAAGTACAGTTTTATTTAGGGTTTAGGTTTAGGGTTTAGAGTTTAGGGTTTAGGGTTTAGGGTTTAGGGTTTAGGGTTTAGGGTGTCTCATGAACCTTCAAGTAGGGGGGTCTTTTGGGCCCTCGAACGGAGACCCTGAAACCGCGCCTGAGAGACTCATTGCGCTTCAGGAAGGCGCACCTGGGTTTAGGGTTTAGGGTTTAGGGTTTAGGGTTTAAGGTTGCTGTTCTTGCCACCTGAACCCCAAAAGCCCTATAAACCCTACCCTATGAACCCTATGAACCCTATAAACCCTATAAACCCTATAAACCCTGTAAACCCCGTTAACCCTAAACCCTAAACCCTAAACCCGAAGCCCTAAACCCTAAACCCTAAACCCTAAACCCTAAGCCCTAAACCTGGGCTCCAAGATGCTCCTGCTTTGCTTGTCGGTTTAGGGTTGAGATTTGACAGCAAAAAGGGTTTCGGGTTTGTGGGTTTCTGGGGGGTCTGCAAGGTTTATTGTTTTTCCAGGCTTTTCCTGGACTCTCGCGCTCTTCCTAGGTTGAGGGTTTAGGGTTAGGGGGGTTGGGGCCCAATTCGGCCAAGGTTTTTCTTGATGAAAACTATAGAATAGCAGGGATTAGGCCGAGTTTCAAGCCTTGTTGCAACCCCACGCCCTAAACCCTAAACCCCCTCAACCCTAAACCCGAAACCCTCAACCCTAAACCCTAGACCAGCTTACACCAACACTCAAACTTGTGTCTCAAGGTTGCAGGGTCTGGGCATTCGTAGGGCCCTAAACACGCAAAAATGTAGGTTGTCCTGAACCTCCTTCGGCACATCATGGCAGCACGCACTGTGATACGCTACGCCCCGGACTTCTCCATTGCAGGAACATGGACGGGCGGGCTCCAACTTGCAAGTCATCCTATTCGACCTCGTGATTAGTCAGATTTGGAGCCGACTTTCTCGCTCTCTCTTTCTCTCTTTCGAAACGTCAAGCCTGCGTGGGAAAGCACTTGGTGGCAAATCTTGGGCCAAATGAACTCTGCCAACCCTCCACGCGCGCAGCGCGGCAAGAACGACAAGCTACTCTTTAAGCCCCATTCAAGCCCTAAACCCTAAACCCCAAACCCTAAAGCCCTATAGCTCCTGCACCCAAAACCCAAAACCCCAAACCCTAAAGCCCTAGAACTCCTGCATCTCGAATCGCCAGGTGGCATGTGGAGCGCAGAGGTCTGCGCCGCGAATTGGCAGAGCGGCTCTTGCTCCGTGATGGCGTCACTGGGGTCCGCCTGTCACCCCTCTATTCTTTTCTTGCCCCGCGGGTGCGTTCTGTAAACCCTAAACCCTAAACCCCTAAACCCTAGTTTAGAACCCTGAGCTGGAAACCCAACACTTGCTTAGGGAGCGAAGCACTAGTAATCTGAGATAGAGCCACGCGTGGTATGTCAGAGCGAATTACCGTCCCGGTTTGTGGTTTGGGTTAAGGTTTCTTTGGGTTTAGGGCTTAGGGAACTTGAAATACGATCATCCTTCTCCTATTTCTCGGACCCCAAAAGACACTGCTTCAGAAATTAGATGAGACGAGAGCACCCTCGACCAGACCACCGACCTACACAAAGACATGACTAGCTGCGGTTTGTTCCACCCGACTAGCGACACCTCTGCGGGGTACGACATATCTGGAGAAAGCCTGTTCAGCCATAATACACCGCCACAGGGCGTCAATGACATCAATTTCGGTTACTGAAACTGCAGTGTAGGGTTTAGGGTTTTAGGGCTTAGGGGTCCAGTTTAGAGGACCCTCTCTACGGACAATCCTTTTTGAAGCTGGACTTGGCGACTGCCAGACGCCATCTGAACCCCAAACCCTATGAACCGATCCTGTCAGTGACTTGAAGCGCTGAAGTCCCAAAGCCCAAGCGTTGGATGGTTGAGTGCTCAGCTGCCAGTAGGGAACGTGAGCTGGGCGTGTGGCAGGTTTGTGCCTCAACCCTAAACCCTCAACCCTGAACCCCAAACTCCTCAGACTCTTCAGACTCCTCCTAAACCCTTTTGGCACCAAACACGACATTGCGAAGGTTCTAGCCCTGGACCCTAAACCGTTTTGGGATTAGGCCTCTGAATGGCCTAATCCAGCCAAGACTTATCGGGTTTAGGGTTCAGGGTTGAGGGTTCAGGGTTCAGGGTTTAGGGTTTAGGGTTCAGGGGTTAGGTTGAGGGTCCTCTCGCTGAAGCCTCACCCCGCGAGACAGCCCCGAGATCCCTCAGGGCCCTGTCGGGTGTTTCGAAGTTAAGGTTAAACCCTTTCTCCTAGACCCACCATCAAAACCCCTAAGCCCTAAACCCTCTGCCGTGCAGAGTCTGTTAAGGCAGTTACATGTTCCCATAGTACGGGCACTTCAAAGGGGACCCCTTATGTATCGGTCATATACTCTATACAACCCAAGGGCCCATACTTCAGAAAACCTTTAACAACAAGGCAAGGGACCATATCCGCCGAGGCCTCGGGCCGAAGGTGTATAGGTTGTGAGAACATCCTCCAAAGCCTCCCCCCAAGCCCAAAGCCACCCTTTTTTGCCCCCCCGTAGGACCCCTTGCCTTTTGCTTGAGGAGCCCGCGCCTCAACTGTGAGCATTAGGTTACGAATCCTGTCCAAGCCGAACTGTTTAAGCCCTGAACCTTGAACCTTGAACTCTAAACCCAAAAAACCCTAAACCCCAAACCATAAACCTTGAGCCCTAAGCCCTCAATCTAAACTAAACCCTCAACTTTAAGGATGCGCTGGGCCGGGCCGAGGCGGGTCGCGTAGCGCTAACATTGAGGGCCCATAAAAACCACTCTGAACCCCAAACCCTAAACCCTAAACCCTAAACCCTAAGCCCTAAGCCCTCAGCCCTCCCGGCCTTCTCCTGCAAGAGGGAAGACACCAGGAGCGGATCTCCACCGAGGGCCGCATAGCAAAGGGGCGTCCAACCATTCGTGCAGCCTCAGAGACCGTCTGCCCCCCGCTTGGCTTAAGAGGAGGGTTTAGGGTTTAGGGTTTAGGGCTTGGGGTTTAGGGTTTAGGGTTTAGGGTTTAGGGTTTGGGGTTTGGGGTTTAGGGTTTAGGCCTAAACTCCTTCATCCTAGCGCCTGTATCGTGCGCATGCGGAGGGCCTGGGATGAGACTAAGGCCGAGCGCCGGATGTGTTAACCCAAAAAGGTTAAAGGTTATCTACTCTACTACTAAGTCATGACCTTGACTGCCAGTGCTAAGCTGCTAAGTTCCTATCCCTCGATGAGACACACAGGCCAAGGTGTGATTTCGCCGAGGTCCCAGCGGTCGCTTTCCGCCCCGATGAATAACTACTTTTGCTTAAGAACCCACCAACACATACTCATTCTTCCTCATAGGGAATATCGGGATTCGTATTCTATACTATGTTCTTTGGTGCTCGTCAGAAAATAGTAGAGACGGAACGGCTGCTGTTTGACGTTCCTTCTGACTGAGTTTCCCGAAGAGGCCCGGCCCCACCATGGCTTTTAAAGGCTCTCCGTTGCCTTTGAACTGCCCGCATAGTTTAGGGTTTAGGGTTTAGGGTTTAGGGTTTAGGGTTTAGGGTTTAGGGTTTAGTGCTATATATATATATATATATATATGGCACTGCGACATGAACTCCCACGCCTCGCAACCGACACCCTTCAGCCGCATAGCCTCACCATCGGCACCACCCCATGGCTTTCCGCCGGGTTTTTTCCTGTGATGTTGACGTGCGCAGCAAAACCAGCCACTTGTGGGCGCGAGCTACTTCCTGATATTTTGTACACAGCTCGCGGGGTGGAGCAGATACGTCCAAGCTCATGTTGGAGATAACCCATGCAACCGTGGGGCAATGGCCTGTCCTGAGTCCTGCGGACACTATGCTAGGAAACAGGCCTCCCCCAGCAGGCGGAGTGATTCAAACTAAACGACGGCCTGGTGCCCCTAATCTGGGGCCAGCCAAGCCAACAACCTCCGACACTCGAGAAGGCTTTATCCTTAGGGACCACATGAACCCTAAAATTGGGGTCATATGCTCTATACTGCGATCATCCCTAGCAAGGTAGATGAACCCATGAACCTTTTTTGGGATTCATTTGGTCCCCAAGGAAAGGGCTTCAGTGGCGTCACGTGTTGTAGGACATGTAAGGTGCCCGCAATCATGCGTGCAGAAGCCACGCAAGCAGGCTATAAAGAGCCAAGCACAGGCCCCCCCAAGCCCGATGTTCCGGGTTGCTGTGGTGGTACCCCCCCCGAAGGGTGGCTTCACCATGGGTTTAAGGTTTAGGGTTTAGGGTTTAGGGTTTAGGGTTTAGGGTTTAGGGTTTCGGGTTTAGGGTTTAGGAAAACCGCCGCAGTGAGCAGGGCAGAAGTTGTTTAGGACCTGGCAGGCAAGCTCTGGGCATTCGACGATGAAGCGGCTTAAACACTGTAAAGGCCATGGGATTCGTCTGCTCCGCACGTAAGCACCCCCCCCCCCCCCCGCATTTTCCGAAAGCAGCATGCCTTCCAGGTCCCGCTGAGACGGAGCAGCAAGAAAAGGGCAACGGACCGAAACGGACCGAGTGGAAGAAAAGGGGCCTTGTGAAAACCAACAAAAACACTGCAAATACCGTGATTCTCGCAAAAGCCAGGTAAACGGACACATTCCAGGCACGGTCGTCACAGAAGGCAAGAAGCAACACCTGTCAGGAGGTGCAGAAAATCCTGTAAGTACCATGGTTCTCGCATGCTGGACACGCGACCACCCCTCCCCCCACCCAGCCCCATTTTCAGAAATCGACAGACCCCCCTCGGCGGCGGAAAGCGCGCAGGCCAATAACAACCTAAAAAAATAAATACTTAAGAATAGACCAGTATTTTCATGGACTACTAGAAAACATGAATGCAAAGAATAGACCAATGTTTTCATAGACTAGTAGAAGAGCAGCCTTGTCCAGGGCTTCGGGGTTCTTTACAAGGTGCTGAGGCCAAAGCCCCTTGTAGCACTCGAGGCAAAGGGTTGTTTAAGTGCCCTTGCCATCAAGAAAAACTCCCACTGGTGCCACGCCCTGCAGGGCTTTAGGGTAAGATCGAGCCTCCATCTCCTGAACCCTGAACCCCAAACCCCAAACCCCAAACCCTAACCCCTAAACTCTAAACCCTAAACCCTCAACCCTATCCAGCCATGGAAGCAAAACCGCCCGGCCCTACATGCCAATGCAATCCACGCGGGCGCAACTCGGACGGATGCTTCGCTAAGATGGCCCTCGTAGGGTTTAGGGTTTAGGGCGGGTTTAGGGTTTAGGGTTTAGGGTTTAGGGTTTAGGGTTTAGGGTTTAGGGTTTAGGGTGTACTCCTGAATATGGTCCTCTTCAACCCAATAGTGGGAAAATGTGAGAATGTCCCAAGGGCCTACCTAGTTAGCAGCCATCTCCTCCGAGAAAAGCCAGGCATGTCAGGGCCGGATTCAGCACGAGGATGTCCCCCGCCAACCTGGGTCTCCAGCTGCGAACCCCTACTTCGGGTTTAGGGTTTAGGGTTTAGGGTTTCGGGTTTAGGGTTTAGGGTTTAGGGTTTAAGGATAAAACCCCTCTGCCACCATTTGTGAGAATTGGGGTTCGGGGGATTCTTAAAGGGTTTCTAGGGCGTTGCGAGGTAGACTTACTAAGTCTAAAGGGCTTGCAAGTTAACTTGATCCCAAGACCCAAACCCCCAAAACCCTAAACCCCAAAACCCTAAACCCCAAAACCTAGACCAAAAAAAACCCAGCACCTAAACCCTACTGGCAACGCAGGGTCTTTTCAAGCATGTCGCAGCCAAGGTTCACGGGCTGACTCTGTTTTATAGTACATCTACTGAGTATCCCCGATGAGAATCCCCATACTCCACCTTACTAACCCACTTACCTTAGCTTTGGAGTAGACCCTGAAAAAATATATACTTTTCAGGTATAAGTAGCTATAATAGGAAACCAGAACCAGCAAAAAGTATTAAAGTATAGTACTCCAAGACCTAGTTACCAAGTCGCAAGGGCTTCCAAGTAGGGTCTTGAGCTTTGGGTTCCGGGCTTAGAGACGCCAACTCAGGTTCCACACTGGGCTAAGAGCTTCCCTTAAACCCTAAACCCAAAACCCTAAACCCCAAACCCCAAACCCTAAACCTGCCAGGCAACGTGTAGAGGAGAGCAACTCCCAGAATGGCGCCGGAAAGGATGGCGAAGAGGGGCTTTGCTGGCCACTCTTGCTTACGTCGGTGGGCCTCATGCTTCCTGAGCTGCGCTGGGGTTTAGGGTTTAGGGTTTAGGGTTTAGGGTTTAGGGTTTAGGGTTTAGGGTTTTCTTTGCCACCCGCTTAGCTGGTTTAGGGTTTAGGGTTTGGGGTTTGGGGTTTGGGCACTTCTATATCTGCCCTGGAATGCTTCCTAAGCCGCGCTGGGAGGGCACTCCTAAATCTACCCTGAAACAGACTTAAACGTCCAATTCTGGGTACCGGTGCCTTCCGGAATTGGTACCCCTTCCCTACTTTTTGGAACCCCCGCCACCTAGCACCCTGAAATTAGACAGGTGGCAACAAGCTTGTTACTTCTGGTCAGATTTCACTGAATATACCTAGACCAAGCTTACAGTGAAAGCTTTCGCGGCCCCAGCTTCTGCGATGGAAGCAGCGGGAGCATCGCCATGCCAAGGAAAGAGACGGAGTAGCTCAGCAGGAAAGACGAAGCCACCGTCCATCGGAATGCCGGCGTGTCCTTCACATAGTTCCTGAGCTGCTTGGTCTGGCATGTATATGCGTATGTACGAGGACACGGTTTTAATATCGAAGTACAGTAATATAGTAATATAGTAATATAGTAATATAGTAATATAGTAATATAGTAATATAGTAATATAGTAATATAGTAATATAGTAATATAGTAATATAGTACTATAGTAATATAGTAATATAGTAATATAGTAATATAGTAATATAGTAATATAGTAATATAGTAATATAGTAATATAGTAATATAGTAGTATATAATAGTAATATAGTAATATAGTAATATAGTAATATAGTATAGTAATATAAATATATAGTAATATAAATATAGTAAGATAGTAATATAGTAAGTATATAGTAATATAGTAATATAGTAATGTAGTAATATAGTAGTAAGCAGTCTTAGTAGTGGAGGAAGTAGTAATATCCCAGTTAAAAGTAGTAGGTGTAGTGTATTAATGTAGTAAAGTAGTAGTAATAAATATATATTAATATAGTAATAGTAATATAGTAATATAGTAATATAGTAATATAGTGATATAGTGATATAGTGATATAGTGATATAGTAATATAGTAATATAGTAATATAGTAATAGTAATATAGTAATATAGTAATATAGTAAGTAATAGTAATATAGCATATAGTAATATAGTAATATGGCATGAAAAAGCTGCACGTGCGCCCGGGGATCTCCCTCAAGAAGAGGTCGGGGGTAAACAACGAGAAGAGCCTTAGTCGCTGAGCTCAGAAGCTCAAAAAAAGGTGTACACTTTCAGTTTCTTTAGGGAAGTAGAGTGTCCCAAAAAGTGTGCAAAGTGTACTCAGTCAGACACTAAGGATCTGGTTCGACAGCAGCACCGACAAGGGTTGGCCCACGGCTCCAATCGTGGTCCTAAGCACCCCAGTAACCTCAAAGAGTAGCCTGTTCGTGCTTGATTGGGTTGACCCTAAACCCTAAACCCTAAACCCCAAGCCCTAAACCCTAACCTCCTAAAGCCCCGATGGGCACCACCGGCAGGCAAGACTCAGGAGGCCCACCACGAGCGCGCAGTTCTTCTCGTCCGCAAGCTCATTGACCAAAAACTGGGTGACGAGGTTGGACATGGCTATCGGCACGTTCCGTGTGAGAGGCTCCCCAAGATAGAAGTACTGATCCCGGACGATGTCGAAGATGGTCATGAACTGCGGGAACATGTCGAGGACATTGGTGAAGATGCACGCGCCGAAGAGAATCTTCCGCCAGCTGACTCCCAAGAGGCACCGCTGGGTGAGCCAGCAGCCGAGGAGGGTGAGCAGCATACCGAACAAGCTGCCTAGGATGGCCCTCAAAACCCTCTGAAAATCAGGGTTTAGGGTTTAGGGTTTAGGAGAAAACTCCTAAAAAACATCCCCTAAAGGGGCCCACCAAGAGACTTAGCTGCCGCTGCATGTTCTCGACCTTGGCCCATTCTAAGCTCACCCACAAGCCGGCACTCGTGGCGATGTTGAAGAGACCTGGTTCAGAGTTGGGGAGAGTAATAAAAATTTTAAAAATTTGAAATGCTATTCCTTGTGGAGTATAAGTACCCATGTTATTCCTTATTGAGTTCTTAAGTACCCTTTAAGAATGTAAAATGTTACCCCAAGAGGCTGCTGTTGGCAAAGAAGTAGAGGGCCACGGCAGAGAAGGCCTTCCATTCTGTTGCGAAACAACGGCTCCCAAGACCCCCATAGCCCTTCATCATAAGAATAGCCATAAAAATAGCCGTAAGAATCATACATAATAAGAATCATAATAAGAATCATAGTAAGAATCATAAGAATCATAAGAATCCCTTCATGACCTGTCCTCTACTTAGTTGTCCAGTACCTAGGGGTTTTAAAGGTTAACCTTTGGGAGAATTAAGGGGAATATATTAACCCAAAAAGGTTAAAGGTTATCTACTCTACTACTAAGTCTAAGCCCCTCTAGGCAAACTGGGCCTTGTTTTCCAAGAGATGGAAGGAAGATCGGGCGTACTCCCGAACGGAGGCTCGTGCGCCGGAATGCTCACGAACGCAGAAGATGCACGAAAGGCCAGCAATGCACTGGAGCACGGCAAAGATGGCCAGGAACTCTGGGTAGCTCAGCCTGCGTCTCTAGGGGGTGACATGGTTGACTGTCTTAAGTGATGGTATGTCCGCCTTCATTGACCAGAATAGGACGGTAGGACTTCAACCGGTCAGACACTAAATTAAGCCACTGCAGCTGGTGTCTCTGACTGAAGCTGCCTGTGAACATCTGGCCATTGAAGCCGAACGCTACCAGCACCACAGCACAGAAACTTCCAGCAGTCCCGACCATCTGCAGCAAAGCCTGTGTGCGCCCGCGTGTTTTCTCCGGCTCTGCCTTTGCGTACTCCACCAAGAGCCTCAGCTCATCTCAGAACCGGCGAGGACGAAGCACGCGCAAAGTTTAGGGATTGGGTCTAAGCTTCAGCGTTTAGGGCATGTATGCTTCCCCTGAAATCCCAGATGAACCCACGACTCCTGGAAGATTGAAACTCTGAAACCCCACATGGAAACACCCCCTCAACCTCAACCTCAACCTCAACCTCAACCTCAACCTCAACCTCAACCTCAACCTACCTCAACCCCTAAAACCTAAAACCTAAAACCTAAAACCTAAAACCTAAACCCTAAACCCTAAACCCTAAACCCTAAACCCTAAACCCTAACCCTCAACCCTAAACCCTAAACCACCCTCATGCTCAGGAACCCTTGCGCCGACGCCGTGGCGGCGGTCATGCCAAGTTGTGAAAGGCACAGGCAAACGATGGGCCACACGTAGAAATCGGCGGCATCAGGATTGCAGGGCGTCCTTTAATTGGGGGAGGCGGGGGACCGCGTGCACTTCTCCAATTCGGGGTACCCTGTGCTACTCAAATTCCTATACTAAGTAATATAGGATGTTCCCCTGAAACTAACAGTCCTTAAAAGGGCCCCACTATGATCCCAATTCAGGACTGATAGACTGTTAGTATAATTGGGAACATCCCAACATACACCTTAAACCCCAAAGCCTAAGCTCTAAACCTAAGGACTGTTAGTAGAAGGGGAACATAAACCTGAGGACTGCTAGTAAAAGGGATAAACATCCCAACATAAGACCTTTTTACTTGGAGGTTCATGGTGCTTATTAACCCAATAATAACTGTACTGGTAACCCAATCAGAACCATATTAGGGCATATCAGGTGGGTAAAAAGTACACTTCTCCTAAACCCCAAACCCTGAACTCTAAACCCAGTACAGCATATAGTTGGTTTTTTCAGTACCACGAACCTCCAAGTAGGGTTCGGCTTGCAAGGATCTGGTCCCTCAAGTCATCATAAAACCCTAAACCCTAAACCCTAGACCCTAAACCCTAAACCCTAAACCCTAAACCCTGGTTCGGTTTCCAAGTATCTGGTTCCGCAAGTACTGGCCCTCCGCGAAGCAGTAGTAGGGCGCCGGCAAGCCAAGCCACACCATGTAGGCGAAGCAAGCAGCTGAGAGCCTGGGGTTTCGGGTTTAGGGTTTGGGTTTAGGGTTTAGGGTTTAGGGTCTAGGGTTTAGGGTTTAGGGTTTAGGGTTTAGGGTTTAGGGTTTAGGGTTTAGGGTTTAGGGGTTAGGGTTTAGGGTTTAGGGTTTAGGGTTTAGGGTTTAGGGGTTAGGGTTTAGGGTTTAGGGTTTCGGGTTTAGGGTTAAGGGTTGCCATATATGTAAGAGGTTCAAAGCGGTTTCTCAGCCCCTGCGTTTTTGGGGTTTTATTAATCGGCCCAGAATTGCAAAGAATAGGCAAAACCCCAAATATGTGAATTTTGCAGGACTCTTGGGAGAACAGGAACACCGACAAGCGAAACAACTAAACACAAAAAGCTCAGAAAACCAATTTCCACAAAAACCATAAAAAACCAATACCAAAAACCAAAAAAACAAAAAAAAAACAAAAAAAATCCGAGACTCTGTGAAAGCTGTGTGGAAATAAGCTTACGCATCAAAAGTCCCGGAAAATTGCTTTTTTGGTGTTTTTGGTTTTTTGGGTATTGCTTTTTTGGTTTTGGGGGTTTGGTTTTTTTGGTCTGATTTTTTTGGTTTCGGTGTCCCAGTTTCCCACGAGTCCTGCAAAATTAGTATGTTTAGGCTTTTGTTGTTTTGTATTGTTTTTGGGTATGGATGTTTGTTTATTAATTTCTATGAGCCTTGCTTACTAGGATTAGAGTTTTGTCGTCTCTCACGTTTGATAAAGCATGCGCACGTGAATGCAAGAAAAGCTAGATAATACAAACAAGCAAATACCAAGAATTAGATGAAAGAACTGTAATGCTGTAAGAAAACAGAGAAGACACCTAAACAGTGAATCATTAATGTAATACGAAATTCTTTAATCTACTGTACAAACTAATAAAAGAGAAGATAAATAGAAGGACCGCAAAGTGAAGAAAATAGCATGTTGTGAGGAAAATTCTAAATTAACGAAAGCACTTCCTAAAGTTATAGCAGCATTACATAAAATAAGTGTATTCGCATAAGTTAATTCACACAGCTTCTCCAGGCACATCCCTAAAGTAGGACAAGATAATGAATGAAACGATGTCCAAAACAAGGATACAAATAATAGAGCTTCAGTAACTACCCCCCCCCGAAATAGAAAAACAGATTAAGGGCTTTTACGCAAATGTTATATTAAATTGATTCTGCAGGATTGGGTTAATAATGCCATTCTTAAAGACATGACAGGGTAAAGATGTCTTTTGTCCATCGAAATAAGTGCTGTACTTTTTCCCGTTCATGTCAGTCACGGATGTATGATTCATATCTTCATGTCGTGGGTGAACTGAATGGAGGAGAAAGTCTAAGGAAAGTCTTTATCCCTGTAATAGTATTATTTGTTAAGGGGCCACATAATAGCAATATTCATGCGGCCCTTTCAAAGTACTAGTATTATTAGGGGTGTGAACACATGAACGAAAAAACCTAATGAATGCACCACGGCGTGCGTTTCACTCACCCGTAAAACAATGTTATTAACGTGTGCATACCCGCAAAAAATATAGTTTGGTACTAATCTCTTATGCACAAATAGCACGTCTCGGCACGAAATATGGGATTTGAAGATTTTTTAGAGTGTTTTTTCTTTTATGAAGGCGGGAAGTCGCTGCAGTAAAACCCCAAAAACGCGGGGGCTGAGTTCCCGCCTTGCATATAAGAATAAGGGTACCCTTTTTGGGGTTGGCTACTCTTGACGGGAACCTTGAACCACCAAAAAAGAAGAGGGAAAGGGCACCACCGGGCCAGCAAGGAGCAACCAACCTCCAGCCATATAAGGCCGACGCCGGTAGCCAAATATTGGCCTTGCATCGCTGAGGATGCCCAGTAGCCTGGGATTCTCTTTCTTTTTCTTGTTCAATGGACCCCAAACCCTAAACCCTAAACCCTAAACCCTAAACCCTAAACCCTAAACCCTAAACCCTAAACCTTGGTTGTAAACCCTAAGGGGCTTCCTCCGAGGAACACTGCGAAGGCGCAGGGGAGGTTGGCCATGTTCACCTTGGCAGCCCCACAGCCATCTTACAATCAGGGTTTAGGGTTTAGGGTTTAGGGTTTAGGGCTTAGGGCTTAGGGCTTAGGGTGCACCCTTTTTGGAGGTTGGTTACTTTTAAGGGAGCCAACAAAAAGGGAAAAAGGGATACTACTAGCCCTAAACCCTAAACTTTAGGCCCTAAACCCTCAACCCTAAACCCCAAACCCGAAACCCTAATCCCGAACACCGTACCCTACCGGGCTACCAAGTCGCCGCACCTTGCTGGATGTTGCTGGGTACGTTGAGGTAGCCCGCCAACACGTTCACAAGGATGGAATCGATTCCCCCGACTACCTTTTGGGTTTAGGGTTTAGGGTTTAGGGTTTAGGGTTTAGGGTTTAGGGTGTAGGGTTTAGGGTTTAGGGTTTGGGGTTTCAATTAGCTCCGCTTGGAGGTTCATGGGTACATATGACCCCAAGTATTGCTGCACTTATAAGCCCCCCAAGTCCCCTAAGTAGGCTATACCAAGCAGGAACAGTGATCATTCAGCGCTCATTCTTGTATTGGGGTTTGGGGTTTACGAAAATGAGGTCCTCCCCCCCCCCCCCCCAATATAGACCCTCAAATAGTAAGATCCCTTTAGAACAAGGACAAGGTACCCCTAATGTCGGAAACCCCAACAGATGCCCAACGAAAAGGATTTAAGCCTTGCCGCTGAAGCACATTACCTAGAGGCTCCTATGCGGTACCTTTTTGGGGTGGTGTCCTACCAAAAACTAACCCAACAGAAACTACATTGGAGCCTTCAGGCACGACCCTTAATTAATCATGTTCCCCTATATAATCCCTATATATATATATATATATATCCCTACTTTTTTCATTATATCGTCCCCATATACCTAAGTAACCCCTAAATTTTCCCTTAAATGTCCCCCGAGGTCCCCTTTTAGGGCAAGTTACGAAGCCCTGGGTAAAGTAGTGCAGGGTGATGCCGCAGTTTCTGGGGTCGCCGAAGGCAAACTCCAACTTGCCACTTTCCACCTGAACACCGGGCTGGGCAAGGGAAAGGGCTTCTAGGGCCCTCTAACTCCACGCCGCCCTAAACCCGAAACCCGAAACCCGAAACCCTAAACCCTAAACTCTAAAGCCTAAACCCTAAACCCTAAACCCTAAGCAAGAACCCCCGAAGTACACTCAAGAGCTTCCTGCATGCGCGCTCTCTTTGGCTGCTGCGCCTTCGCAAAGGAGTCGCTTGAACTCTGGCTGCATTTTTCGGTGTCATCCTGGGTTGCCCAGGAACCATGTTGTTCAAGTAGTCCTAATATAATAATACTAAAAATACAATAATAATAATAGCAATAATAATAATAGTAATAACAATGATAATAAAAATAATAATCATGAAAATAATAATGATACGCCCCTTTTTTTGTGCGGTTCGTTACTTTTGTAAGGGAGCCTTGAACCGAAAAAGTGGGGGGCAAAGGGCACCAAGCCTCGCAGGCGGCCGAGGAGGTCGGTGTTTTGCAGGCTTCCATCACGCGGGCACCGGAGGTCTGAAGGCCCTTCTACACTAAGTTGCTGCAAGCACGGGTTGTAGCACCTTTGAGCCAGATGGCCCAGATGGGGGTAGGTTTGGGGGCCCTAGAAAAATTAAACCCTAAACCCTAAACCCTAAACGTGGCTTTATAAGGATTAGGTAGAGGGGATTCAGGGCAACAAAAGCCAAAAAATATGTTCAAACCTCCCCCTGCCAGGGGGCCGAAGTTAGTTTTTCGCTGGCAGCCCTTCACTGCTCAATCCCTAAACCCTAAACCCTAAACCTGCGGTCAGACGTGAAGTCATTCTGCGGAATCTGCTACCGAGGGAGTCAGGCAAGCCACGCTCCAGGTGGCTGGTGAAGGCATTCTGGTACATGAACCTGGCAGGAGTTTAGGGTTTAGGGTTTAGGGTTTAGGGTTTAGGGTTTAGGGTTTAGGGTTTAGGGTTTAGGGTTTAGGGTTTAGGGTTTAGGGTTTAGGGTTTAGGGTGCGCAGGATGCGCGCCGCCATTTCTCCTCTCGGTATCCGATTCCGACCCGCGCACTCTCGCACAGGGCAGGCAAGGTTCATGGGACTCGATAACCCTAAACCCTAAACCCTAAACCCTAAACCCTAAACCCTAAACCCTAAACCCTAAACCCTAAACCCTAAACCCTAAACCCTAAACCTAAACTTCGGGCTTGCGCATGAGGGCAATGGGAACGTAGAAAGGCAAGAACATCCGAAAGCGATTCCCAAACCTTATCTTACTTGAACCCTAAACCCTAAACCCTAAACCCTAAGCCCTAAACCCTACTTGCGGAACACCGCAATACCGCCTCTGGTGAGAAAGATAATGCCCAACCCCCACCCCCCCAAAAGAAACGGATGCCCAAATTTGTTCAATGACAGGGGTTTAGAAAGGAGCATAACCCCCCCCCCCCCACCCCCGAAAAAAGGGACATTAGGTGCTAGCAGTGGGGGGGAGGGAATGTCGTGTACAAGGAACAAATAAGGGGTCCCTAAAGCCGAAACGCTATAACCCTAAACCCTAAACCTCGACATCAAGGAAGCCAACAGACCTCGTAGCAACTTTCAGAGACTCCTTGAGCCCACGAAGCTTCGAAACCCGGTTGCCCCGAACCCAAGTACAACCATATTAGGGCACCTAAGGATCTTGTAAGTAGGTTTAGGGTTTAGGGTTTACGGTTTAGGGTTTAGGCCTTAGGGTTTAGGGTTTAGGGTTATAAGTACAGCTATTCATAAGTGCCATGAACCTCCAAGTAAGATGTTGAGGCTAAGCGTCTGGTCCAGCAGGTACGCTGCCGGATCGGCAGCCTGGGACTTGAATCCCGGAATGAAGTCGTCTTGCGGCCTGGTCTGCGGGTTATGGGGTCTCACTTGGGTGGTTGTCAAAATTAGGGTCCCTTTTTGGATCCCTATTTTAATACGGCACCTAATATTTACGGTACCCCAAGAGGGATGATGATTTTGACAGCCACCCACTTGGAGTTTCAGGGCACTTATTAACCAATAAGAACTGTAGGTATAACCCACTTAGAAGCCCCTGAAGTGCCCTAATGTGGTTATATTTGGGTCAGAAGTACACTACTGGGTTAACAAGTACTGTACCCTGAGTTGGAGCGCATGTGGGCGCACCGGTGTGTTTGCGTGGGCGTGCGCGGTCGGTCGGTCGGTCGGTCGCGCTCTGTATGTCTGTGTTTGTGTGCGTGTGTGTGTGTGTGTGTGTGTGTGTGTGTGTGTGTGTGTGTGTGTGTGTGTGTGTGTGTGCGTGTGCGTGTGCGTGTGTGTGTGTGTGTGTGTGTGTGTGTGTGTGTGAAACACCGCTGTGCATGCGCGCACTAGAACGGCATCAGAACTGGAAGAGAAAATGGAATGCGAGATGACCCAATTTCAGTCCCTGCGTCATGACAATCATGAACACTTCAGCAGGGGGCAAGAGCACCGTTGCAAGTCTTCTGCCAACGTTGACACTTTCAATTGGTGGTGAAACGTTCCGGCACGCGGGTGATGGTTGCAGCTGTCCTGCAACGCAAGCTGCATATGGTGCATCATCGCTGTAGCTTGATTTGGACATGGTATCTATTTAGACATTTGCAGAGCATGTGTTGCATTTCCTTGAGTGCTTTGAACATACCTTGAAACCAGCATATTTTAGGCAGCGCGGCAAGATTCGTGACCTGTGCGGCATAGTCATGTGCAACGTTGTGGGCAGATTCTTGTGCGACCGAAGTTTGTGATGGTCAGGGACTTGCGAAGCACAGAGCGATATGATTCGGCGAAAAGCAGGTGGCCGGATGAAGTGGAGGTGCGATTGACGTGCATGATCATGCGGGGCAGCATTGCAACTTTGTGGAGCAGGCGTGTATTCTCACGCATGATCATACAGGATCGCACTGCATCCTCATGCACGGTCATACAGGGCAGACTTGCAGTGCTTTGAAGTGCAGAAGTGCATGTCGTTCTTGAGCATGCAGGAGTGCATCTTTACATCTGATCGTACTACATTTTCAAATAACATTTCACTCGTCCTCCTCTACTTCTCGACTTCGGCGCTCCACTTCTTTCTCTTTGTCTCCTACCCCTCCCCCCAAGCCAGCAAAGACGCGATTACTGGTTGGCAGACGACTAACACCGAAAGTGTTTGTGTGTGTGGGTGGGTGCGCGTACGTTCGTGCGTGCGTGCGTGCGGGGTCTTAGTAGTGTGGTCTACGGCCTTGGGCTTACAATGGCAAAATCATGAGCTTTTGGACCCAGGCACCCCTTGAGCAATCATATCGGTGCCTTAAACTGTTTGCTTTAGCCTTCATTCGCCGATGCACTCACACGGGGTCCCCCCTAAGCCCCAAACCCCAAACCGCTACCTGCATCAAGTAAGGGACCCCTCATATAGACCTAGGATTCCCCTTATAAAAAGGACCCCCATAAGGTACCCCTAATTTCGGAAACCCACAAAAACGCAACTCCATCGCTGGTGCAGCTGGGCCACTTGATGGGCAAACCCGTAAAATGACGATTCTGCAGGTTCAGCATGAGGCGATAGTTGTGGTAGTCCTTCCTTAGATGTGCGGCAAGATGTTGAAACTTACTAGCAGGAGCCAAGCTGCTGGTGATACTCCGGAATACTTACACATCGATCCTCTTGCCTTTTTTGACACTGCTAGGCTCTTAAGGCCCTCTAAAATATGCGGAAATATGATCCTGTTTCTCGAAAATGTCCCAAGGGCCTACCTAGACACTGCTTCAAAGCAAGCCGAAAGAAAAAGAGAGAGAGAGAGAGAGGGAGAGGGGGAAAGAGAGGAGACTCAATCAGTGCCCCGCAAAACAAACAACAGGCCCGTCTGTAGCAGGAAAACGCAACCTTTAGGGTTTCGGGTCGGGATGTTCCCGCCTATAGTACCCCCGAGTATAATCCCATTCAGAACTGTTAGTATAAGGGGGAACCTCCCAAGATAGGGTTCAAACATGCTCAGGAAGTCAAGGAAGCTCTCCACAGGATCTTTCAGTTTTGTTTGTCAGCGGTGGGGCGAAGCAAACAAAAACAGACACGTGGGCATTTTTTTTGCATCTAAGGATGGTTACCTTCTCGTGGGCCATTGCATGGAGACACCCCGTTTGTAGCCTACCAAACCCAACAGCCCATGCTTCTGAACCCTTTACTTGAAAGAAGGTGCGGGGCCCTCTTAATGGACCAGGCAATCCCCTTCGAGGGTTTAGGGTTTAGGGTTTAGGGTTTAGGGTTTAGGGTTTAGGGCTTGAGTGCCTTTGGTCCAGATCTGCCTAGGGAACCCCCAGCTCGCCCCATGATGATCGATGATCAAGGGGTTTGGGGGTTCAAGTTGGAGGCTTAGGGCTCTTGACCCTAAACCCTAAACCCTAAACCCTAAACCCGAAACCCTAAACCCTAAACCCTAAACCCTGGCTTGAAATTAGAGGGGTTGGGAGTTCAGGGGGGGGTCAGGGATTCTGCCGCCCAAAAGCTTCTCCAGGTACGAGTTGATCTTGTTTCTCAGCATCTCCTGCTCTGCCCCTTTTTGGTTTAGGGTCTAGGGTTTAGGGTTCAGGGTTCAGGGTTCAGGGTTCAGGGTTCAGGGTTCAGGGTTCAGGGTTTAGGGTTTAGGGTTTAGGGTTTAGGGTTTAGGGTCCATGTACCTATATTACAAAAATATTATGTGCTTGGGCAACCTCTTTGAGGGCCTACTTGGAGGTTCATGGTACTTATGAACCAAATTGTAACTGCCCTTATAAGTGTATTTATAACCATATTAGGGCACTTAAGAGGCTTCTAAGTGGGGTATCAGTTTTATTTGGTTAATAAGTACCCTGAACCTCCAAGTAGTATGTACTATGAGGGTACATGGGCCCGTAGGGAAAGACACGGAGGACTCTACGCAACGCTGCTCGGCTTCCGTCACCGCACCCTCCCCGCAACCTGACGAGAAGATCTCAGGCACCTGTGTTCCTGGGACCCTATATCTACCTGCAGGTTAGTAGTAACTGCCCCTTAGTGAGTAGGTTTTACCCATAAGGCTGTAGGTGAAGAGTCCCCCTTAGTGAGTAGGCTTTACCCATCAGACTGTAGGTGAAGAGAGTCCCAGTTCCTCAGATGCTGTGAACAGCGTAGTGAGGCCCTTTTGCCCCTTCACCCTCCGGTGCTCGCCCCTCAACCCGAAGCGTGTGTCAGCCTTAAGGACAGGAGCAATGCGGGCTCGATCTGCTTCCACGGTGAAGTATCCTGAGTGCAGGGGTGGGCCTTTGAGTGGGTTCCTTCTGAAACAAATGCGGAATCCGGGTTGGGGGTTCGGGGAACGCCTGAGAAGCCTCACGCCAGTACGGGTCTTAAGCGCTGGTGTTTCGGTGGGCTCTGTGTATATACCCATTTTTGGGTTCCTACTACCTCTGGTCTCCCAACAAAATGGCCAAGGGCCCAAACCCAATAGGGCAGATGTGCAGTACCCCGAGGTCCTAGCTAGGAACCTTTACCCGTTTGCAACAGAATTGCAAGAACTCCAAACCCTAAACCCTAAACCCTAAACCCTAAACCCTAAACCCTAAACCCTAAATCCTAACCCAAAACCCTAAACCCTAAACGGAAAGAAAGGGCCACAAACCCTGCTGAATGGCCTTCGCCCACCGGCTCCTTCACCCAATCGAAGTTGGCAGCCAACACCTCTTGCGCGCTGTGCAGGGTTTAGGATTTAGGATTTAGGGGTTTAGGGCTTTAAAGCCCTAAACCCTAATTTAGGATTTAGGATTTAGGTTTTAGGGCTTTAGGGTTTAAGGTTTAGGGTTTAGGGTTTAGGATTTAGGATTTAGGGTTTAGGGCAAGTTTAGGGCTTTCGGGTTTAAGGTTTAGGGCTGTTTTGTTAGGTGAACAGAAGTCCACACTGCCTGCAACTTTTTTGCTCCCCGCGCTGCGTGAGCCGAAGGGCATACGGCCTATTACAGCTCAGGGTTTGGGGGATCGAAGGCGTCGGCTTCAGTCAGGATCTGGGGACTTGGGCTCCAGGCTCGTTTAGGGTTTAGGGTTTAGGGTTTAGGGTTGAGGGTTGAGGGTTTAGGGTTTAGGGTTTAGGGACCACTGTTGAAAGCAACTTGTGTACAAAACACATAGGTGCCCACATGGTATCTCTATCTCTCTCTGGATACAAAAAAAAGCTTCTGATACGCAAAGAGTGCGATGGATGTCCAGTGTGTAACACGTGCGCAAAGGGTCAGTTTTCTAAACCATGGTCCCTTTTTTGGGGTTACTATTTTCAAGGCGGCCCCGTATATTCAGGCTGCCCAAAAAAGGGACGATCATTTTGACCACTGACCAGAAATACTGCTATTTGCTGAAGAAACACCGAACTTGAAACAATACGCCCTATACTATCCTGATATGGAAGTTGTTGTTTTTTTTTTTTTTTGGGGGGGGGGGAGGGGGGGGTTGGTTCTTAAGCAAATAGTAGTCATACGGTTGATCAACAGTATGGGCCCTTGAATGGGGGACCCCTCATATACCCCTTATACACGGCAAAAAACCCAAGGGCCCATACCCCAGAACCCTTGAAAGAAGGTTAAGGGACCAGATGAAGGGACCGCGAGGCTTGCCTTCGAATCTGACAACGGGTCCCTAATACTCCCCACTACTCCCTAAGGCTCCCCAGGGCCTAGGTACCTAACGTCCCCCCCCGCCCCATGAAGCCGCGCCCCCCCCCCCCCCCCCATAACCCTAAACCCTGAGCCCTAAGCCCTAAAAACCCTAAAAACCCTAAAACCCTTAAAACCCTAAAACCCTAAAAGCCCTAAAAACCCGAAAACCCGAAAAACCCGAAAAGCCCTAAAAACCCTAAAAACCCTAAAAGCCCTAAAAGCCCTAAAAACCCTAAACCCTAGTAACCCCAAGCCCAAAAAACCCTAAAGACCCTAAAAGCCCTAAACCCTAAACCCTAAAAACCCCTAAAGGCCGTAAAAGCCCTGGCCTGCTGCCGGCTTGACTGGATCTCGATGGTGGGGCAGGCATCCTCGTGAAGGCTCAGCTCCTCACCAGGAGGTTTAGGGTTTGGGGTTTGGGGTTTAAGGTTTAGGCTTTGGGGCTTATAGAGTTTGAGGTTTAGGCTTTAGGGGAAGCGTTGGGAGCTTCGGATTTATATAAGTTTTTTTGAGGCTCTGGAGGGGTGGGAAGAATAAGAGGTTTCGACTCTCCCACTAGCAAGCAAAAAAAGCGTTCAGCGGTTTAGTCTACCGTGATGGGGAAATAAGGACCAAGACCTATATGCTCCGACTGCGGGCCCCCTAAACCCTAAACCCTAAACCCTAAACTGCGATGTTTCTGGGGGGGACTCCCTTTTTGAGGGACGGTTACGACAGCGTCGTGCCAGGGCAAGGGCTCCGAACCGGCTTTTTCCCCTGGATCTGAAGGGCTTAAGGCCGAATCTTAAACCCAATTTAGGGTTCATTTTTTAGGGTTTAGGGTGCCTCACTTCTAGGGTATAGGATTTAGTTTTTAGGGTTTATGTCCCAAACACCTCATGTGCGCCGAGTTTTCCCAAACCAGAATCCGCTTCGTCCGCATGTGGGCCCTTTAAGCTTGGAAGAGCGGGTCTCGTGCCATCCACCGAAGCCTCCTGAAACATCTGCCGGGGTCCCTTTTTTCGAATTCTGGGCTTCGGACAGTCCGGCCACTTCAACACAATCTTCTTGCACTCTGAAACCCGAATGTCTGATCAGCTTTCCCCAAACACCCTGAAGCCTACACTGGCAACGCCTCAAGAACTGAGTTGCTGAGTTCAGAAGCCCCAACAAAATGGCACACTTTCAGTTCTATAGGGGATTATGGTATCCCAAGAAGTGTAAAGTGTACCTCACCCTGAACCTTCGGAGGTTTGCGGCCCTTAGGCACCCGCCTAGGAGACGGCTGTTGAGGGTCTCTAGGGGCTTCGGCGGATTTGGCCAGTTCTCTAAACGATGGTCCCTTTTAAGCTTACTACTACAAGGCGGCCCTTAAGTATTTAGGGTACCAAATAAACCCTGCTTCGGAGTAGACCCTGGAAAAACAGCATATACTTTTCGGTGGTATAAGTAGCTATACTAGGAACCCAGAACCAAAAAGAAAGATTGAAGTACAGTACTCCAAAACCCACAAAAGGGACCATCATCTTGAAAACTCACCATATATACTGCTACTTGCTGAAAAACCCCCCAAGTCCCTCTATTATCCTGATAAGGGGGGGGGCGGGGGGTCTTAAGCCCCTAAACCCTAAACCCTAAACCCTAAACCCTAGACCCTAAACCCCAAACCCTAAACCCTAAACCCTAAACCCTTACTTAGGGCCTACCGGTAGGGGTGTGGAGGTCGACCCGCGAAGCCAGCCTTGCACACCCTTTCGAGGCGGCACCACCCTCGGCTTGCCCACGAAGTTTTGCTCAGGAGCGTGTCCTGCCGCTAGGGTTTAGGGTTTAGGGTTTAGGGTTTAGGGTTTAGGGTTTAGGGTTTAGGGTTTAGGGTTTAGGGTTTAGGTTTCAGGGTTCAGGGTTTAGGCGGCGGGAATGTGCACGACATGCTAACTACGGCGTGCAAGAAGAAAAGCCAATTCAGCTGAGCTCCATTAAGCCCTTGTAACCACGACTTGAACAACGGCGGGTTTAGGGTTTGGGGTTTCGGGGTTTTGAGGTTTAGGGGATCTTAATTCCTCTTCTTCAAGGAATATAGCCCAGTAACCAAACTTTAATAAGGGTACCCTTTTTGGGGTTGGTTACTTTGTAAGGGAAGCTTGAACTAAAAAAGGGAAAAGGGCACCACTGGGCTACAAAGAATATCCCCCCCACGGTTTCTCTTAAGGGACTATCGGGGGCTTAGATTTCGTGTGGTTGTGTTGCTTGGGCCGCCTCGCAAAACCTTGAACCGGCCGCAACTACGAGGTGGTTAAGGCTTGTCTCCCCGAAAAAGCCCCGCAAGGTCGCGGAAACCCTTGGCGGAGGGTTCCCGAACTTTCTACCCCGTAAAGCCGCCACTTGAAGCATTCTGGAAAATCCTGAAGGTTTGTGGAAGCCCGGAAAGGCCCTGAAGGCTTACGGAAAGATCCTGGAAGATTCCGGAAGGCCGCCTTAGAGCTAACAAGAGAGAAGGGCCATCTAGAATCAGGCCTTAACAGCCAATCGCACGACATCATGAACTCCATGACTCCCCTTGCCAAAAGCTCTCCAGCCTCTGGGCAAGCCTTCTACGGCAAGCTCCAAGTCCATAACCCAAAACCCGAGCCTCCGAATGACCCTAAGCCCTAAACCCTAAACCCTAAACCCTAAACCCTCAACACAACAATGGGGACCCTCCTGGGTGACGTGCCGGACATGGGGGCAAAGGATCGTAAAGAAGCAGCAGCGCTCGACGTAAGCCTGAGGATGCGCAGCTCAACTCCCTTAGGGTTTAGGGTTTAGGGTCTAGGGTTTAGGGCTTAGGGTTTAGGATTTAGGGTTTAGGGCTTAGGGTTTAGGGTACGAGCATCTACAGATTGACTGTGCAGTGCGACACACACACACACACGCACACAGACACAGACACAGACACAAACATTTCCCCAAGCAGTTGCACTTGCCGTGTGTGCCGCATTTTGGCCGCATGCGCCGTCAACTCTCAACATCCCAAGTCCCACAACGCGAGTTTCCAAGGCAGCCCAGCGGCAGGAATGCTGAGGATCGCCTTAGGGTTTAGGGTTTAGGGTCTAGGGTTTAGGGTTTAGGGTTTAGGGTTTAGGGTTTAGGGTTTAGGGTTTAGGGTTTAGGGTGAGATCACACCCAAATAAATCCTAAACCATCCTAAACCCTAACCCCCAAACCCTGCCGGCGTGTCCCCTGCCGGCAGCTGAGCCGGACGTTCGCGTCTCTGACACTCCCTCTTGGCTGCTCTTAGCAGGGTAGCTATAAATTTAGTTCTTAGCTGCCTTCTTAAGAAACCCCAATAAACCCAAAAAGGCTGAAGATGTAAAGTTACAGTAAAGCACCACAAAGCCCAGAGGCCCCACCTGGACTGGCAAGCGCCTGTTTCGGAGATCTCCGAAGTGCCCGCCAAACACTTAGTTGCCGAGTTCATTCATACCTACATGGGCTATTATACCCTATAACCCGTTAAAAAGGCCCTTGATAGGGTTGGTTAGGGGATTATAAGGCCTAGTAGCCCGTGCTGGTAAGCCCCCCAAAAGAAGTGTAGACTTTCAGTTCTCTAGGGAAGTAGGCGGAGTATGGTCTCCAAAAAAAGCGCAAGGTGTACTCCTTCAGCTACGAAGAACTAAGAGCATGTCTTCCGGTCCCTTGAGGCAGCAGAGCGGCCATTTGGCGATGAGCCGTCTCGTCAGCTGCCTCTATCTCCGAGGCTTTTTTGGGAGGCTTCTCTTAAAGGCTCCTACATCCCCAAACAAGGAGTGTGTAGAGGTGAGGAGAAATATCCCTTTTTTTTGCATAACCCTTCTTGATAACCAAACCCTAAACCCCAAACCCCACGCACTCTGCACCTTTGGGCACCCAGCCACTCCACTGAACCAGGAAAACCCGAACACCCCGGCCCCTTGGCCCAAAGCAGTCTGCAGCAGGCGGAATTGCGCGTCTAATGCGCTGAGCTCTCCCGAAGGTCGGGAATTGAGGGAAGGAGGTACTTTAAACTAACCCTGCATAAGGGAGTCTACCTTAGGGGGAATTGAGGGAAGGAGGCACCTTTAACTAACCCTGTATAAGGGAGTCTACCTTGGGGACCAAGTGAACCCTAAAATTGGGCTCGACCCTGGACTCCTGTCATTTTGGATCCCCTTGTTCTGACAGTCCTGAT
Source organism: Symbiodinium natans (assembly GCA_905221605.1). Classification (NCBI taxonomy): domain Eukaryota; class Dinophyceae; order Suessiales; family Symbiodiniaceae; genus Symbiodinium; species Symbiodinium natans. The sequence goes on along the minus strand of CAJNDS010000301.1, from coordinate 50,044 downwards.
TAGAGATTTAAATTGGGGGAGGGGGGTACGAGAATCCCTATCAAGGACTGCTAGTAGAAGGGGGAAGCATCCCAAACTGTACCTTGTTCGGGTGTATGAACCATAAGCCCTTTTAGGGTTGAGGTAGCCGAATTCCCCTAAACCCTAAACCCCTAAACCCCTCAACCCCTAAACCCTAAACCCTAAACTCTGATTCCCTATGAAACCACGAGGCAAATCCCACCCCCAGCCGGTCATCGAAGGCTTCTGAATGCCCTCAACACCCCCCCCCCCTCCTAACACCTTAACCCCTTCTGAAGTCCGAAGCCTGAAGGGGGTTTAGGGTTTAGGGTTTGGGGTTTAGGCTTGAGGGTTGAGGGTTTAGCGCTTAGGGTTTGGGAAGGCCTGTGGACAGGAGAAGTAGTCGTACCAGATGAAAAGAGGCTTGGCAGCAAAGTCCTGGGGGCCATGGTGGGAGATGCTGAATGTTCGGATTGGGGTTTTTTTGCCACCCGACTAGCCACGGCAATGCGGGGTGCAAGGTCGGAACTTGAAAGGAGAACAAATATTCCCGGGCATGCAAAAGGCACCTGGAATACACTGCCCACAGGGGGCAATCATGGTAGGACATAGTGGTCAGAAGACTGCATGTTCGGTGGGAGGGGTTGCGTGTCACAGAGCAATAGCAACAGCCTACAAAATATAGACCTCATCCCAAAGAGTGTGCAACCCTCCCCCGTATTTCAGCGTAGTCGGCACCTTGGCGCACTACCTGGTGTGGCTACTCTGTTTTGTACAACTATGCCAGATCATGACCCTCCTGTTCCCTCCCTGGGTGCTGTTTAAGTAGGGTCGGTAGCCAATTGGGGTTTAGGGCTTGGGGCTTAGGGCTGAGGGCTTAGGGTTTAGGGGGTTTAGGGGGTTTAGGGTTTAGGGTTTAGGGCTTATAGGGTTTAGGGTTTAGGGCTTGAGCCGCGTAAACCCTACAGCGCGCACACCACGGGCTCGTTGAAGAAACGGGCCTAGAGCAACCAAAGCCCTAAACTAAACGTTTTTGAAACCCTAAACTTGGGATGCTCCTCCTTATGCTAACAGTACTTAATGCCTTGATGGGGAATTATAATAGGGGGTACTATAATCCGTATTCAGGGCTGTTGGTATAAGGGGGAACATCCCAACCCTAAACCCGCATCCCAACGACCTTTTGCAACACTAGGACTCGTCAACTGAACGATTGATTAGAGGTCCTGATCCTATGGTCCCTTCATATCCTCCTTACCCTTAGGGGTTTAGAGTTTTTTTGCTTAGGGTTATAAGGGTAAACCCTCAACCCTAAACTCCGGGGAGGCTGCAAAAGCTATGGGCCCTGGAGTCTTATAGGGTATACGGACTCGAGCCTTTGTTCTCGTGCTGCATGCCGCACCGGGAATAGAACAACAAGTGCAGCAGTTGAGACAACACATGAGCCAGAAATGCTCAGAGCCGTAGGAATAGAATGAGAAATGAACATATGAGGCACACAGCCAAGGACAAGCTGTCGAAGAATTCCTGAGAATGCTTCAACGTACCCCAAACCCATACTCCTGACCTATAAATGGAGAATGTAAGGAAGCATTTTCCCATGCCCCTGTTGTTCTTTCAAAGGGTATCCCCAAAAGGTATGCTGAGTATTTCGTTTCAAGCTGTGAACCCTGCCGGAGGGGCACCCAAGCTATGTACTTCAGCAACCCTTGCTATTAGTACTATGACTATTCTGTTGTTTATGATTATTAGTATTATTACTACTATTATGCTGAGAATTTATTTTTTACTCTTATGATTATTTATGATTATGTTAATACTTTTTGAGGCTTTGTAGAGGGCTCCTCAAGAAAAATCGCAGGTCCTGTGCCGTCATCGCCTGGCGCTGGCCGATGTAGAGCCTCCCGCAACTGCCCCAGAATGGGCTTCTGCCGCGGTGGGGCAGTGGCTGAGGGTTTAGGGTTTAGGGTTTAGGGTTTAGGGTTTAGTGTTTAGGGTTTAGGGTTTAGGGTTTAGGGTTTAGGGTTGAGGGTTGAGGGTTGAGGCTTGAGGGTTGAGGGTTTAAGAAGGCTTGGGGTGCAGGGTTGTGGGTGGGGCCTCCATTCTTTGCCTAAAGCTGAAGCCCCAAAACCTGCGCTTTAGTTCTAAGATGCTTGTCCATTAACTGCAGATTCTTTCAGAGCTCTTCATACCCTAAACCCTAAACCCTAAACCCTAACAAAAACAGACCATTAGGCCAAATATGGAAGCTAACCACGTCAGAATGCCTGGCGCCCGACATGTACTGCTTCTCTTTTTGAAATCAGGAACTAGGGCAAGCCCATACTCCCCTTAGAACCTTAATAAAAATCATAGTTTTAAAATCCTCTTGGGTTTTATATAAACTAGAATAATTCCAAAGGGGGATGAACTATAAAGGCCAGGCAGCTCGGTGTTGATGTTCGCAGAAACAGACGTCTTGCCGGTCAACACGTTGTCCAAAGCTTGCTGCAAAACCTGCTCCGGCAAGACCCTATAAACCCGAAACCCTAAACCCTAAACCCTCAACCTGGTTTCACGCGTTCTGCTGCCCTCGCCTTCCTGCTTCTCAGGTCGACCTACCGCACCGACGGTGTGCTCAAAAGCATGAGGCCCTCGCAGAATTCTAGCCCTGTTGCTCTTTAACCCACCAATAAGAGTCTAACTTTTAGCTCCCTTAATATGAAATTAGCGGAACACTAAACTTATGAAGTGATAAAGTTGTAGTAAAGTCCCACCTAGCTAGGGTGTCAATCAACAACGTGCATGCAAAAAATGGCGGATCAAGGGTCCATGTACCCATGTGTAGTATATACTTGGGCCCTAAAGGTCCCATACAGGAACCCGCCTTTAGGCCCCTTGTATAAACCATATGGGTACATGGGCCCTACGGAACACGAATGCGAATGACAACGGCGTGCGTATTGCAGTTTTCCAGCGCGGAGGTTCAAGCTGGAATTCCGACTACCAATCTGCTTATTCTCTCGCTCCATTCTGAAGCCCACCCTCCAATTTTTGAATACTCACGTTTTTTGCATACTACAGAAACCGTAGTATGCAAAATGCTGCAACTTCTATGTTGTGCGAGAAGCCGGCAATGATATACAGTCAGTACACAGAGATACTCATTTGGGGAAATTGGGCAAGTTCAGTGCCATGTCGTTCCTTTCGGGTATGGTTTTCTCATGCTGGCCCCATCTTGGCTTGTGCTCTTTGCCGTTGCGTTTTGGTCGATGCTGTGTCGACTCTTCTGTCATGCCCTTCCAGTCATTCTTCTGCTGTGGGGATCCCTAAAATTGATGCCGACCATCCCGGAACGAAAGGGGTCTGCGCAGGTTCCGCGCCACCCCTCGTAGTCACAAGCTTGGGCTGTGCCGTATCCCATTAGGGTTTAGGGTTTAGGGCTTAGGTTTAGGGTTTAGGGTTCAGGGTTTAGGCTCAGAGGAGGGGGAGGGCACTCTCGTTCTGCCAATGCCGTCTCCATCAGTTTCCACACAGCTCAACTCTTTTTCTTGGTGGCCTCGTAACCATATTACGGGGTTTGGCTACCTCGTAAGGGACCAAAACGAGCAAAAAGGGTATCACTGGGCTACCAAGCTTTGCCACGCGCTGCTTACATTCGTTCAGCGCACGTCGACGATCACAAGGCCAATCACCCAAAACGTACCGTAAACCCGAAAATCTATGACAAAAAACAAGGCCTGCTCAAACCCTATAAACCCTAAACCCTTGAGACTTAAGTCTGTCAAGCCTTGAACTGCTCCATGTTCGGGTCGGGATGTCCGACGCTGGCCCACTGGTGCGACACAAACCTCCGCCGGTGTCTCTAAGGTTTCGGGTTTCGGGTTGTACAAAGGGCCCCGAAGATGAAGAGGGGCTATCTTGACTAGGCTTGTGGTATTCTTTTTTTTTCGGACGGTAAAGGATGAACTTGGTGCTTTTTGAGGCTCCTTGACCACCTCGTGGAAGTGTTGATGAGAGTTCCGGAGGTTGTTAGCCTTGGGAAGGATTCCGCGTTCAAGGCTCAACGGGGTTGAGGTCTCCGTCCGACGTTCTCAAGGTCACAGTTCCCCGGGATATGTAACATAGAGCAACCACCGAGAAAACCCTAAACCCTAAACCCTAAACCCTAAACCCTAAACCGCAAAAACAGCGATGCGGCTGACACTTTGCAGTCGCAGGCGCATGGCGTGCCCCGTCTCTTCCGTCGCGCCCTCGAACTCCACCAAGGTCCCTTGAGCAAGAAGCTCCTTGCCGCGCAACGTTTCAGGGTTTAGGGTTTAGGGTTTAGGGTTTAGGGTTTAGGGTTTAGGGTTTAGGGTTTAGGGTTTAGGGTTTAGGGTTTAGGCCAAAACTTACGGTAGACACCAACTAAGCTAGCCAAAGGCTCCTACCTGAAGGCTCCCATGTTGAACCTTTTTAGGGGGTAGTTTACTAGAATCCCCGAAAGCAAACCCGAAAAAGAAGCCACATTGTGTTTCCAACGGTTTAGGGAATAGGGGCCCCACTTTGGGCCCTAGAAAAGGCCATGAAGTTCACCTACGCAACGCCGAAGACGACAGCCAGGCCAATGCACAGGAGCACTTGGAGGGTTCGGGTTCAGGGTACCTCTTCACCCAATACTAACTTCACTTATGGGCCCAATTATGGCCCTATTTGGGCACTTAAGGGGCTTATAAGTGGTTGTAAGTACAGTTATTATCATTGGTGATTAAGTGCCCTGAACCTCCAAGAAAGGGGTCGGGCGCATGTCCCCTGACTTCTCGCAGAATGAGCGCCAAACCCCCAAACCCCAGGAGTCTAGTCGCAAGAGTAACCCAGGAATAAAAGGGTGCCCTTTTTGCATTAAAGGGGTTTACATGGCAACCTAAACCCTACAGAAAGGGAATAAGGGCCTGCTCTGGGTCATAGAGAAGGTCGCTACTTAGGTTCTTAGGGCAGCACTCGGGAGGCTAACCCCCACCCCCACAACAACCGGCCGGCCCTTTCTCCCTTCAGCGAAGTCTTCGTTGAGGGTTTAGGTCGCGCGGTTTAGTGCGAATCTCCTCGCCCTAATACCCAAACTTCAATCTCAAAACCCGGGCCTTCATGTTTGGCGACACTTTGGGCACCAGGGGCCTAGAAGTTTGACCACCCCACGTTTAAACTCGTCCCAAGAGAAACCTGGGAACTAAAAAAAGGGTACCTTTTGGTCAAGGGGCTTACATGGGAACCTTGAAGCCTAATCCCTAAAAACAGGGCATAAGGGCCTGCACTCTGGGTCCTAGTAGATCTCTGGAGCTATTTTCTATACCCCACTTAGAACCTTAGTAACAATAACATGCTTAACATCCTCTTGGGTTTGATATAAACAAAGATGAAAAAGTAATTTTCAAGGGGCACATAGTTTTTGGGCAGTTGCAATGTTGGGGGGAGAGGGGGTCCTACCAACTCGGGCCAGTCGGCGCCGAGATGCAAAGACTCAGCCAACACGGCCATTGGCGACAAAAAGGCACTAAAACCCTAAAACCGCAAACCCTGTGGTTATCCATGCACTAAATCAGGATGGGTCATTCTACCCTATAATCCCTTAAAAGGCTCTTCATAGGGTTCATATTATGGGGATTCTACCAGCGGCACCACCAGCGGTGTTCACAACAAGCGTGGTGGCCCTTGTGATGAGCTCGTCTCTCGCACCCGGGAAACGGGACAATGGATACATGCCACATACCCCTAAGGCCGCCCGAGGGCACCTAACGCTATGAAGGGGATTACGCTTCATAGGGTTTAGAGGGTTTAGGGTTCAGGGTTCAGGGTTTCGGCCCAGGTTGCCTGTGGAGTAGAGGGCTTCATTAGGGTCCTTGGTTGCCACCTGGGCTAAGGGTTTCTGGCTTCCGGACGCATGTGCGACCCCCCCAACCCCCGCCCCCGCAACCCCCCCCCCCCCCCTTGCTGGCCGAGTTGGCTTGAGTTTAGGGTTTAGGGTTTAGGGTTTAGGGTTTAGGGTTTAGGGTTTAGGGTTTAGGGTTTGGGGTTAAGGGGGGTTTAGGGTTTAGGCGGTTTAGGCGGTTTAGGCGGTTTAGGCGGTTTAGGCGGTTTAGGCGGTTTAGGGGTTGAGTTTGGGAAGATGCGCGCAACCCTCTACATCCCCACGGCGCACAACTCGAACCACTCCTCAAATGGCCGGATGCTCGTCATCTCGATGACCGTCGGTGCAGGCACGACATACCTAGGGAGGATTTTGCAACCCTAAACCCTAAACCCTAAACCCTAAACCCTAAACCTTTAAACCCTAGACCCTAAACCCTAAAATGCCCCAACCTGGGCGGAGCTGGGGAGTCCTGTAGCATCTTGCACATGTCCACTAGTGAGTAGGGGTATCCAGGCATTTCCCTCGAAACCCTATAAGCCCTAAACCCCTAAACCCTACACCCTAAACCCTAAACCCTAAACCCGATAGAAAACTTCCGCATTTCGCCGACTTCGAGTTTCTGGGCCCGGGGTCTGCATCGGAACTGAGACACCCAAGCCAGACCAAAGACGATTGGGAACCTCTGCTTAACATCATAAAGTCCGCGGTCCCTTGCTACCAGCAGAACCCACGAAAAGTGAGCGCTAGTTTCATGTACGGTCCGGAGCCGGCATCGTCTGCAATTCCAAGCAATGCCTGTGACGTCGAGGCGCCCGAGCCCCAAAACCTTGAACCCCTAAGCCCCTAAACCCTAAACCCTAAACCCTAAATTGAGGTTAGGTTAGGTCACGTGGGCTCCCCCGGAGGGAAGCAAGGAGTGCGACAGGTTATCATAGGAGCCTGTAGGCGGGAATCAAAATGGGTGAGTTTGGAGGGGATTCTAAGGGAACCTAAACCCTTAAAACCGGGAAGAGCGGCCTTCTCTGGGTCCTACTTGGATGTTCATGGTACTTGTTAACCAATTATAACTGTACTCATAGGTGTACTTATAACCATACTAGGGCACTTAAGGGGCTGATAAGTGGGTTATAAGCACAGTTATAATTGGTTAATAAGTACCCTGAACCTCCAAGTAGGAGTTAGGTACAGGCCTTAATGGCCAACAGCAGCTCAACCCCGAGCCCTTGAGCAGCAACTCCGAGCCCTCAAACGCCTAAACCCCAAACACCCCAAACCCTGAGACTAGGGTTTCGGGTTTAGGGTTTAGGGTTTTGGGTTTTGGGTTTAGGGTTTGGGTAACTCCTAAACCCCGCACCCTTTTTGTGCATCCAGACTCCTTTTGATGTTGCCAGAAACTGCGCAGGCGCAGGCTCCCAGCGCTACAGGTGGCTTTGAGGATCCCCCAAAACTCGGGCTCTCAGCCCTAAACCCTAAACCCTAAACCCTAAACCCTAATCCCTAAACCCTAAACCCTAAACCCTAAACCCAAAACCCAAAACCCTGAACCCTTAACCCTAGCTCCAATGCGGCCAGAGGTGCATCTCGAAGAGCTGAGACGCCGACATGGACCTTTGATCAGGGTTTAGGGGGTTTGTAAAGTTATAGGGTTTAGGGTTTAGGGTTTAGGGTTTAGGGTTTAGGGTTTAGGGTTTAGGGTTTAGGGTTTAGGGTTTAGGGTTTAGGGTTTAGGGTTTAGGGTTTAGGGTTTAGGGTTTAGGGTTTAGGGTTCGGAAGGGAGGGGGGTTCGGAAGGGAGGGGGGTTCATGCAGGGTAGTTGTCCAACTCGCGGAAATTTGCCTGGTAGTTTCCCTGACTTGTTTTAGGCTTTCCTTCGGTTCTTCGCTGTTCCGGGGGGGGTTGGCGGCGGGGGGGGGGGGGGGGGATACGAACGTCAGTCATATTGCGTCCATGCCCAAAACACTGGTATTTGTAGTGCTGTCGCCTCTTTTCTTTGCACATTATACTGCAGAAGGATGTGGAACAAGAAAAATCTGTCACAGGCGTCCATGCCTCCTTGGCGAACATGCCCAAACACTGGTATTTACGGTGTTTTTGTTTTTTTCATACTTGTACTGCACAAAGTGTGGAAGAAGAAAATAAAAGCTGCCACAAGCGCCCGTGCCTTTCGCGACTATGCACAAAAATTGCACTGAAAACCCAAAGCAACGCATCAACAAAAGTAGCATTTTAGGGTGGCATTTTGGGTACTGATATCCTGCCTGTGGCCTCGGGTCTTTACCCTCCCCTCCAGCCTCCTGCTCTCAGATCTCGTGTTCGTGGGCGTCTTCGGCTCGTCTTGGTTTCCCATGTTGAACCAGAATCCTTGGCGTTCGAGCTCACTTCTGGATGGGCGCATTTTGGGTGATGCAAACAGATGCAAAGCTAGAGGGTGCAGTGTCCTGTCGGGTAGCGGAAATACAGGTTTAGGGCTCAGGGCGTGTTGGGCAGGCGGGCTGGTGCTTAAATCTGTTGAGTCAGAATTACAAAGCCAGGTCGCCGTGCTGCGTCGGTGCGCGACCCTTGCTTGGACCAAATGCTCATCGAGACAAGACGGTATCTTCTCCTACTCAATCAATCTCTCTCTCTCTCTCTCTCTCCGGTGAAAACGGGGGCCGAGGGTAAAAAAGGGACCTGCTGCTTCGCCTCATGCTTCTGAGGCCTGTTGCAGTCTATTGCTGAAAAGTGTCCGCGCCGGCGGTCTTAGAAGGTTGGACAGCCCTTCCCATTCTTATCCGGCAAGTCGGGATTATGTGGGCGTGCGTCAGCTCCTGTACCAACCCCACCCGTTCCGGGCCAGGTGCCCCCCCCCCCGGCCCTACTTGGATATTCATGGCACTTAATAACCAAGTATGACTGTACTGACAACCCACTTACAAGCCCCTTAAGTGCCCCCGTATGGTTATAATTGGGGTATAAGTACAGTATTCATTGGGTTAATAAGTACTATGAAGCTCCAAGTAGTCAGCGTGAGGCTGGTGGAAAAGGGCTGACCAGCCTCCAGCTTTGCGCAAGCTGTCATGTGGGGCCGACCTCACCAGTCTTTCTTGTTCTTCTTCTGCCTGCCTGAGGGCCCCCGAGGATGCCCGGCCGCGACGGCCGCTCTCTCTGTCTCTCTCTCTCTCTCTCTGTGTCCTTCCTTCCTTCCTTCCTTCCTTCCTTCCTTCCTTCCTTCCTTCCTTCCTTCCTTCCTTCCTTCCTTCCTCTTCCTTCCTCTTCCTTCCCCTTCCTTCCCCTTCCTTCCCCTTCCTTCCCCTTCCTTCCCCTTCCTTCCCCTTCCTTCCCCTTCCTTCCCCTTCCTTCCCCTTCCTTCCCCTTCCTTCCCCTTCCTTCCCCTTCCTTCCCCTTCCTTCCCCTTCCTTCCCCTTCCTTCCCCTTCCTTCCCCTTCCTTCCCCTTCCTTCCCCTTCCTTCCCTCCTTCCCTTCCCCCCTTCCTTCCCCTTCCTCCCCTTCCGTTCCCCTTCCTTCCCCTTCCTTCCCCTTCCTTCCTTCCCTTCCGTCCCCTTCCTCCCCTTCCTTCCCCTTCCTTCCCCTTCCTTCCCCTTCCTCCCCTTCCTTCCCCTTCCTTCCCCTTCCTTCCTTCCCCTTCTTCCCCTTCCCTTCCCCCCTGTGCCTTCCTTCCCCTTCCTTCCTTCCCCCCTTCCTTCCCCTTCCTTCCTGCCCCTTCCTTCCTTCCCCTTCCTTCCTTCCCCTTCCCTTCCCCTTCCTTCCTTCCTTCCTTCCAGTCGCTATCTCTCTCTCTCTCTCTCTCTTCCTTGTTTTTCTTTCATGGCATACATTATGCATGGCTGTAGAGTGCCAGGAATACCGTCACCGTAGCCACGGACAAGTACTCATGACATTTCATGACTTGAGGCCGACCAGACGTTCATGCAAATCATCTACACGGAGCCCTTCGTGGTCATGGCACACGTACCCAACCAAGTGTGCACTCGTCATGCAGACGTTCGTCGCGTGGTCTGCGTGTCTGCGTGGCTTGCTTGGCTTCACGATGCTTCCCGTGTTTCGTGTCTTCTTGTTGGGTCCTCTGGGATCCTCTGGATGGGTCCTCTGGATGGGTGATCTTGCGGCGTGCTACGGTTAGTTTTTGCGGTAGATTGGCTGGAAGCGGCGCGTTCTGCCAGCTGCTGGACTGCGCTTACTAGCTTTTGGGGCCTGCACTTGCCATCCAACGTCAAAAGTCGAGTACGGAGGTTTGAGATTTAGGGTGTTAGACACTGGGGCGGTGGCGCCTAAAGTTGATACACTCCCCAGAAACGCGAAGCCCTCCTGAGATGTGAAGCTCGAGCAGAATTTTTCTTCGCATGGCGTCAGCCGAGCGAAGCGGCAGTGGTGGCCTCCACAATCACACATTGGTAGGTTTAGGGTTTAGGGTGTAGGGTTTAGGGGTTAGGGATTAGGGTTCAGGGTTCAGGGTTCAGGGTTTATAGGGTTTAACTGAGGGTTCCTGTCTTGCTCGACTTGGCCCAGCTATGTAACCAGTTTGTGCCCCTTAGCATAGGCTAGCTGAAGCACGAAGGGGCCGCAGTATGCCGCAATGCACCGCTTGGTATATGTATGTATATATATATATATATGTATCAATACATCCCAAAACGGTAACTGAGCTCGAAAGTCCTCATCGGCCAGTTTTACGGTGAGGTCTGCAAAGCTCTTTGGCTACTACGTAGGGCTGATTTTGAAGGAATGTCAGCTACCCTGCACAAGGAATGGAGCCTAGGACACCCCAAACCCTAAACCCTAAACCCTCCCTAAACCCTAAACCCAGTGTGCCTGGCAGATAGACCCTGCAGTCCACCCTTTTCACGCGCGGCTGCCACGGCGTTGGCGGTGACCCTCAGGGGTTTGCGGGCTCAGGGGGGGTGGGTGTTTGGGGCTTAGGGCTTACCTTAAGAACCTATTATTTTGAAGGCTCTTGTTATATTAACCCTTGTAGGATTCTTAGATAAAGCCACCGAAAAAAGTAGGCTGTGGGTTCCAGGGTGGGCAATGTCGCGGGTAGGTAGGCCTCAGGGACTTCTTATGCCTTCCTGGCGTTGGAAGAAGTGGCGGGCTTGCTCAACAAAATAAACCCAAGAGTAACCGAGGAACAAAAAGGGCACCCTTTTTGGGTTTAAAGGGGCTTATAGAAGGGAACCCACACCCTCAGAAAAGGGAATATGGGCCTACATTGGGTCCTAGAAGATTGAGTATCAGGACTTTTGCCTTCGAAGCTATACCCAGAACAGCAAGAAGGGCACCACTGAAGAATCCCTCAACTCTAAACCCTAAACTCTCAACCGCAGAGAGGACAAATGGTGTGTATATTCGTTTTTGCTTGCAGTACCTGCCCAGCCTATCATGGGTCTTTTGTCTAAGTGAGGCCGAATTCGCTTAGCTAGTGACACCAGAATCCTTGCTTCTAGGGTTTTGCTAGCTTCGGCTGTAGGGGGGGGCTTAGCTCACGCAATCAGAGACCCTCAGTTGCTTGAACCACTTGACTAAAACCAAGTATCGTGCGCAAGCACTGGCTTGAAATACCCGGGTACGGAAAGCGTCGAATTGTGCCTCTACAAGCCGTTGCCGGGGTGGTCAGGATGGTGCTCAAGGCACCTCGCTCCTCTACAGTCAGTCCCCGAAAGCGAAGTATGGGGGGGGGGTTGTGGGGGGGAAATAAGGCACCCTGATGCCCGAGTTCGCTGGGAAGATGTACAGAGGTGCCAACTTGACCCACATGCCTGTTCAACGGTAGGCTGGCGGCCGTCATCGTCGCCTGCCCACGTTCTCCGATCATTAGGGTTTAGGGTTTAGGGTTTAGGGTTTACGGTTTAGGGTTTAGGGTTTAGGGTTGATTAAAGCTGGGTCTTCTTGGGCTTGTTGCTGCTGTCGGAATTCTTCTCCCCTTCTTTCTGGCTACACCTGCACCGAATACTCATTGTGCCTGCTGTCGCCTTGCGGCTGCTGCCTTAGCATCTGTGCCTTCCGAAGCCCCCAACGCCGCGCATATCGGGGGCTTGAAAACATCCCTTTTGTGCGGCAAAAACTAAACCCTAAACCCTAAACCCTCAACCCTCCACCCATCTCCACCCTCCACCCTAAACCCTAAACCCAAACCCAACACCCTTGGGGCTTTGCGCATGAGGTGCTTCAGCACCCTGGGCCCCACCCGACAGAGGTTTTGAGGGTCGTGAGGTTGAGTTTAAGTATTCTTTGGTCACTTCCCTAAATGTCCCGCCGCCGTTGAAACCGTGCCCTACTTTTGTTCAAAGTAAGCGTTTCGCCTAGGTGAAATGCTTGTTTTGGCTGCTTACATACAAGGCCGATTGTTGAGGGCGCTGTTGCGAAACGTGGGGTTCTTGCAGGATGCTCATGTCAATTTTGTTGGGGCTGCAGCGCAGTGCATTCGGAACATGTTCGTGCGCGCTTTCGCGGTGAAACCGTGGTTGTGGGGTTTATAGGGTTTGGCGATTCGTGTGCTTCAGGGACACCCAACCCTGGGGCTCGATGTGTCCACTATTCTTGGGTAGGGCTTAGGCACTTGATCTTTAAGGGGCTTCTAAGCTGACGAATGTCTATAGGGCTTTGGGAGCCACAGGAAGACCTCATGTTCAGCCCCAAACTCCGTGGAAAGGCTTCTTTTTTTTGCGCGCCCTGGCGCCGGTTCCACTTGTGACTGCAAGCGGCACAACGCGTCGCCAGCAATCGCGCCGATGTCCTTAGCAGCCCAGTAACCATACTCTTTGGGATGTTCCTCCTTAGACTAGCAGGGTTATCGTAGGAGGTGCTAAAAATCCCTATTACGGACTGCTAGTAACTGTTGCGTAGTATGAGGGGGAACATCCCAACATACTCTTATTAGAAGAGTACCCTTTATTCTGGTGGGTTCCGCTATAAGAGAGCCCAGAGATAAAGAGGGTAGCTCAAGGGTACCGCTGGGCTGCCAAGTGTCGGGGAGATCTGAGAGGGGCTGGTCAAGCAGCTCGTGTAGCCTCAGGAGCACGCCGCCGCACAGCGGGGCCACGCGAAGCACGTTGCCTCGCACCTCCTCAAGCGGCCGGGGGCGCGGGGGGCCTCGCATCCTTGGTAGCCCTAAACCCTAAACCCTAACCCTAAACCCTAAACCCTAAACCCTAAACCCTAAACCCTTTTTTGGCTTGGCTACTTTGTGAGGGAACCTGGAACCAAAAAAAGGGTAAAGTGTACCACTGGGCTACCAAGCATCTTGAAGAGGCAGACATGCAGGGTGTGGAGGAATTGCCCGAGGTCGAGCGCTAGTTCGGAGCTGACGTCGAACGCATGCCCGCTCTCCACCTAGACCCGGGAGCAACCTAGGAATTGAAAGGGTGCCCTTTTTGGTTTTAAGGGGATTATTAAGGAACCCCAACCCGGAAAAAAAGGAAATCAGGGCCTACTCCCGGTCCTAGCCACCGCATAATCCTCAAGCAGCTCTTCGCGCGTGAGGGATACGCCTGGCGACTCCCAGGTTCTGAAAAAGAGGTGTTTAGGGCTTATGGTGTTTAGGGCTGGGGGTGCTTAGGGTTAGGGTTTAGGGTTTAGGGTTTAGGGTTTAGGGTTTGGGGTTTGGGGTTTGGGGTTTAGGGTTTAGGGTTTTGGGTTTGGGACTCGACTTGCCTGACAGCTCTGAGGCCAACGTCAGAAACTCCTCCACCGTACATGGCGACGCGTCGTTGATGGTCTTGGCGATCCTGGTTGGCAACAGTTGCCGAGCCCCCCAAACCCTAAACCCTCCTAAACCCTAAACCCTAAACCCGAAACCCTACATCCTAAACCCTAAACCCTAAACCCTAAACCCTAAACCCTAAACCCTAAACCCTAAACCCTAAACAACACAACGTAAACCCCTGCCCTGGGCTAACATCCAGCAGCACCTGAAGCACATGCCCGGGCACGGTCAAGCTCTGCAAGTGATCATACTGAGAAAACAATAGCAGTAACAACAACCTTAACTAACGTAACTATAACAATAAACAATAAACAATAAACAATACCGATAAACAATAACAATAACCATAACCATATCAATAACCATAACCATAACAATAACGATACCAGCAACAATAACACACACAACACAGTAGCCACAGCAGTGCTACTAGGGATGACAACATGTTGGGGCATAACAATTTATACCCAAACCGCTGCGGACTTAAATGCGCATCCACAACACCCTGACACCCCCTCGGCCACAAGCCCCCGGGAGCTCGGCTGAACGACCCAGAACACCTTCGTTAGGAAGGCTCTTAGGAACTAAGGATCCAAGATGCTTAAGGTCAACATTCAAGGTTGTGAGAGTTTAGGGTTTAGGGTTTAGGGTTTAGGGTTTAGGGTTTAGGGTTTAGGGTAGCTGCCGGGAGACTGGTTGGCCCGCTTGGGCGCCAAAGCATGCCTTCTGGCAGTTTGGTGTCGGAAGGCGTTCCTCAGCAACACACGCTGGGCCCCAAAAACCCTCTGGTAACTCAAGAGTTTTTTTAGGGTTTTGGGGTTTTGGGTTTAGTGGATGGTCCTCCACAATCGAGCCACCAACCATAGCTGCCCTCCGCACTTTGAAAAGACTTTTTGAGGCTACTCCGCCTCCCAGCCTTCACAGCTTCTGCGCCATATCACAGCAACCTTTTCCCCCTTATACTAACAGTCCCTCAATATGGATTTCAATAGGGGGTACGATCATATACTAGAACTCCCTATTCAGAATTGTTAGTCTAAGGGGGAAGATCCCAACAGCAACCCTAAGCCAAAGGAGGAGAGCCCCAGCTGCAATCAACCCAACCCTAAACCCTAAACCCTAAACCCTAAACCCTAAACCCTATGGAAGCCTTGGTTGTTGAACTCAGGCTCTGTAGATATGGCCTGAACCCACTCAAAAAGCCCCCATACCCTCCTGAGGATGTCTTAAAAACTACTATTTGCTTAAGAGCCCCAAAAGAATCAAGAAAACAATCCCTTAGATTGCCCTTAACAAGGAGGAATATGTTTTTTCGATGGTTCTTAAGCAATTAGTAGTAAGCACAACATCCTAAACCCGAAACTCTGAACCGCCGCGACCTCCCAAGATCCCCCAATCATGAAGGCGCCGTGTGGGACAAACGGTTGCAACCGCTTCGGAGTGCAAACCCGCAAACAAGGACCGTCAATGGTCATATTTTGGGCACGGGAAGGGCTTACCCCTAAACCCTAAACCCTAAACCCTAATGTTGCACCCGGTTTAGTATTGGCCCCCTCTTTAAAGACAAACTGGCCGAATTATTCAGGACATGCTGACTGTTTGGGAGTCCCTCTTTAAAGACAAATCGTCCGGGCGCCGTAAGAAAATTCCACGTGGCGCGCCTTTAAAAAAGATAACCGGGCATCGCTGCCCCTTTTGAACCTATCTAAACTCCTCCCTATTAAAATCATATGAGCCCCGGGGGTCGTGTAATCAGGCTCCCATCCACGCCTCGACTGTTCGGGGGGGGGGGGGGGGGCCCCCACACTAAACAGGGTGCAACATTAAACCCTATACCCTAAACCCCAAACCCCAAACCCCAATCAACTCTAGGCTTGCGATGGACTTTCATTGCCAGGCTCCTCAAGCGGTTGACGCTCTTCGCCCGTCCCAAGTGGATGCCCGTCTCCACCTCAACGCAGCGAACGGCTTCACGGATGTTCAATCCCATGGCTTCCAGAGCGTCTGCGCCTGCTCCCGTCCTTGAAGGGAGTAAGTCTGTTGATTTTTTTAAGGTTTAGGGTTTAGGGTTTAGGGTTTAGGGTTTAGGGTTTAGGGAACAGCCAATCCAAGAATATAGAAGAATAGCTCCTGTAGCTCTCCTATGTCCTTTGCTTAGGGTTTAGCTTCTAGGGTTTAGGGCAAGATTTGGAACTTTCCGGCTACTGACTGTGGCCTAGGAGGAAACGGCTTCGTTTGGGGATTTCGTTCGGGCTTTTTGGTTGGGATGTTCAACCTGATACTCACAGTCCTTCATAGGGACTGTACCCTCCCTGTTATAATCCCTTTTAAGAAGCTGCTAGTATAAGGGGGAACATCCCAAGGTAATTATATGTAATTATTGTTGGGACATCGGAGAGCTGAAACAAGGACTGGGGAACCCGGACTCGTAGAACTTCTCCCGCAGGAGCGCCAGAAGGCGAACAAACGTCAAAGCATCCACCTTTGGCTTCGGATCGCCGCATAGCTGGCTGGGTCTGAATTGGGGAAAAGGATTTTAGAGTCAAGGAGCCACCAGTCTAGGTCGGGCCAGAAGGAAGTCGGCCCGACATCACCCTTTAAAGGGTATATATGGGCCCGCTTTCCCTTCCCTACTAAGAGCCAGGGGAATAAGCCCTTTCTGTAAAAGGAACCCGCTTCAGTTTTTCTCCGAACCGAATGCCACAGTAAGGGAACCGACTATCATTCAAGGAATAGCTTTTCTAGACCCAGGAGTAACCTAGCAACAACAAGGGTGCCCTTTTTGGCTTGAAGGGGCTCATACGGCAACAACCCCTAAACCCTAAACCCTAAACCCTAAACCCTAAACCCTAAAGGGCCTACTCTGTCCCAGTCTTGAAGCCCCCAAGTTAAGTTCCCAAGCATGAGGCCCGGCAGCTGTGTCGACATCCATGGCTGTAGGATTGGAGCTCCTCAGTTCTGCGTACCTGGGGCTTACAGTATTTTGAAGGCCCTTTTGCAACCATTTCAAAAACAAAAAATATCAACCATAACAATAATAGTCAATATCATGATCATGATCATCAGAGTAAGAAGAAAGATAGTAATGATCATAATCATAATCATAAGAATAAGAATTTAAACCGTAAGAATAGAAAAGCCAGTGGGTTTCTATTTTGTTGGAGGGGTGCGGGCTCATCTCATTCCAAATCAATCCCAAGCACTCCTGGCAGAAGCAAGGAAAATGGTCAGGCTTCCTGGAGAACTGCTCGAAGGAGAAGCCAGCCTTTTCCATGGCATGGGTGATCTCATTCCGCTCCCAGCAGAGGTTGCCAGCAGCGCCCTCTTCGCACGCAGCCGCTTCGATGTGAGCCCAGGCTAGCAGGAGGCACTGCTGCCCAAAGGCGTCGCCCATGATGGCGTGCCGGCCTTGTTCTAATCACAAGGCTGTACCAATCGAAGCGCTCCTAACAACCCTGTGACCCGAAACCCGAAACCTTCACAGTCCAATGCCGGAAGGCTGCAATGTAGTCCCTTTTGAGGCCTAGCTGTAGGGGATTCCAGTTGTTCCACACCAAAAAGGCACTACATAGGAGCCTTTAGCTACCCTAAACCCTAAACCCTAAACCCTAAACCCTGAACCCT
Organism: Symbiodinium natans; assembly: GCA_905221605.1. Lineage (NCBI taxonomy): Eukaryota > Dinophyceae > Suessiales > Symbiodiniaceae > Symbiodinium > Symbiodinium natans. The sequence goes on along the minus strand of CAJNDS010000301.1, from coordinate 32,852 downwards.
TTGTTTGGGTCTATCAACCCCCCATGTCCGATGATCTCTTTGAGCCTTGCAGGGAGCCGGGTGGGACAGATCGGGTTGGGGTTCGCCTCTCACAATGAAGCAGGTTGGGTTTAGGGTTCAGGGTTTAGTGTTTAGGGTTTAGGGTTCAGGGTTTAGGGTTTAGGGCTTAGGGTTTAGAGTTTAGGGTTTAGGACCTGCCTAGCTGAGGGCACTGACTGGAAAGGCTTCAGGCCTTGCAAGGGCTGCCCGAGTCCGGACCCGGACATTCCCACAACTGGCCCAAAACCAGGGTGTAGGGTTTAGGGTTTAGGGTTTAGGGTTCAGGGTCTAGGGTCTAGGGTCTAGGGTTTAGGGTTTAGGGTTCGGTAGGACATGATCTTTTCGACTCCTGATTCCTACGACTCAAGGAAGATGCGCTGAAGCCTCCCGTGAAACCTTTGCCCTAAACCCCCTTGATCCTACAAGCCCCCCAAAACCCAACACTCAAGACCCTAAACCCTAAACCCTAAACCCTAAACCGCCTTGCCCTCTTCGCCAAGCCCCCGCATGCGCCTCCAGCTGCAGCACCTCTGCCCACCGGCCGGCTTTCCTTTCGGCAAAAGAAAATGCCAATGGGTTTAGGGTTTAGGGTTTAGGGTTTAGGGTTTATGAAAAAACACGTAGAACAATCCCATACAATAATGAATGATGTAAGCTAAACCCTAAACCCAGATTCCACACGAGACCACTTCTACAACGCACCTCCTGGCCTAAAAAGCCAGCTCTACCTTCAGCGAGTGCACGAATACGTGGAGTCTCAATCGCTTGCATGGCGCGCGTTGTTCCTGAACTCCAGAGCAGCCTCGTAATTCCCAAACCCAAGACCCTAAACCCTAAATCCTAAATTTAAACCCTAAGCCCCAGAAACCTCGGCATGTCTCCCCCCCCCCCAAAAAAAAACAACGGAAAAATACCCTCATAGGCACGTGTACAGGTACTGACAGCAAGTAGGAAATTCTTTTCGCAGCTTCAACCTAAACCCTAGACCCTAAAACCTAAACCCTAAACCCTAAACCCTAGACCCTAGACCCTAAACCCTAAACCCTAAACCCATTTTTGGCCCCCAACCTGGGATTGCTGAAGCCTACCCGCCGCCCCCACCCCCCCCTCCCCCCCCCGACCCCATCCCCCTCGCCCCTTCCCCCCCACTTTGCCCCCCCCCCATCCCCGGAACATGTGCACAGCAGGCCTTATCTTGGGTTTAGGGTTTAGGGTTTAGGGTTTAGGGTTGAGGGTTGAGGGTTTAGGGTTTAGGGTTTGGGGTTTGGGGTTTGGGGTTTGGGGTTTGGGGTTTGGGGTTTGGGGTTTAGCGTTTAGGGTTTAGGGGCCCAAAGGCTACACCCCAAATCGTTTCCACGAGATGAAATCCGGAGCATGGCTCTCGCAGCTGCCAATGCCGGCGTGGTAGGCGATGTGGTTGGCCCGCACCTGCGGTGGGAAGATATTATTGTTTCCCAAAACCGGGAACCCCCGAAAAGGCCCCCAAATGCAAGAAACCTTACTATCGTAACCCCGCAAAGACGTGCTTCTGGCCCATGCGGTTTCCAGGGTTTTTTTGAGCTTAGGGTTTAGGGTTTAGGGTTTAGGGTTTAGGGTTCAGGGGCCCTATAAGGTTCTTCATGCTCTAATCCTTTTGCATAGGAACCTCAAAAAATGGTACCCCCTATTTTCGGAAACTTTCCAACAAGGCTTTCGTGGGTTCATGGTTTCGGGTTCATGGTTGGGATAGTTTTAGAGTCCTAAAATTCTATTCCTTACTAAGGTTAAGTACCCTTAAACATGCAAAACGTTACCCCCACTGTAACAAAAAGGTTTAGGGTTCCTTGACGACCAAGATGGTACTTGTTCACCAATGATAACTGTACCTACATAACTCACTTGTAAGCGCCTTAAGTGCCCCAACATGGCTATAACTGGGTGATGAGTACAGTTATTGTTGGGGTTGAAAGTACCATGACCCTCCAAGTAGGGTCTCGAGTGGGACGCAAGCCTCGGAAACGGCCATCCCCGCTAGGAGCTGGAAGGGCAACGCCCAAAGCATCGCCTGCCGCACCCGGATTGGGGTTCGACTTCGTCTTCCTATCGCGACTCTACAGACCAATCTCTTTTAGAAGCAGTCAGCCCTCAGCCCAGGCAACCTTGCGCGCCAGGGTTGTAGGGAAGCGGCGGCTGCTGCTGCTGCTGCTGCAGCGGACTTGATTCAAGGGGGAGGGGCGGTTCGCGTGGGCTTAGGGGGGCTCATGCTGTTGAAGCATTCACCTTATGCATCGCGCGCCGCGCCCAAGCTCAGCCCTGATCAGCAAGCAAACTGCAAGCCATGCAAGCTGCCGCCCAAAGTACGTAATTAAGGTGTATCAGCCCTTCGGGCATCTCCCGATTTGTCCATCTTGTCCGGTTTTGACCAGGCGCTGCAGTGTTGTTCCGCTTTCCCTAGGCTGGCGCGCTTAATCCCCCTAACTTTCCATACCCCAAATAGACACCACCCGAAATGCTACATACCCATTTTACTTCAAGCAAGGCCACTGCGTTAGGGCTCTCCAAAGCCCCCCAAAAGCGATGCTTCCGAATCTAGGGTTTGCCCCTTTTTGGGGTTGTAGCTTAACTGAGGGTTCTACGAAACTAGGGGGGGTGGGCTCCCTACTGTGGGAAGTACTACGATCTATGAACTTGGCCATTTCCCCCTAAAAGTCAGTCTTCGATGATGGGTACGGTTTAGGGCTTAGGTTATGTAGGGACGATAAGGGGGTTTCCAAAACCAGGGGGGGTCCCTTTAAGGGGATTCTATTCTACTCGGGGTCTAGAAGGGGTACCCCTAGGCTTTGTACCAGGTTTAGGGGGGGCCAGTTCCGATTGAAAAAAGCGGATCATTTCCGAATCAACCCCAAAGAAAATTCTTACGAGGTGCTTCAGGTTTTGTAGGCCACAACGACGTAGCTCCTGTAGTAGTTCCAAAGGTCCCGAGCCTGAGTTCCCCCAAACAGCCCAAAAGAAGATGAACTGTAAGGAAAAGACACTTGAGAATGATCTTCAGGATCCCTACATGAATTAAGGTGTATAGTCCTTGAGAACCAACGCGTATGCCTTAAGTCATCTCAAAAACCCCTACAAGAATGAAGGTATTCCTCAAATGGGGGGGGGGAGGGGTACTGGGCTCTCTGGGTTCGTGTTCTCTTTTGAGGTCCCATACCGAACAGATGGTCAGTTCTCTCAATTATGTTCCTTGTGTGTGTTTTTTTTTTTTTTTTGGGGGGGGGGGGTCCCCCTGCTTTGAGGGGACCGCATTTAAACGGCTAGCACAAGGACCATCATTTTGTAAACTGACCAGATGGTATCATACACCCGCCCCAAACTGAACATACTAGAGTTGTGTTGTTAGAGACCTGGAAGATTTCTTTTGCTTCAACGAGCTCAACACTATCCACATTGCAAGGCTTTTTGGTTTGTAGGCTTCATCAGCACTTGTCACCCCGTATCTTCTACAACCAGCACTCATGCTGCATTGGGGGTTGTCTGAACCACCCGGAACTCCAGACAAAGCCGAACACCCTAGAAACCTCATATCGAGCATCGAGGGGCCGTGGGTTTTGCCACAAAGACATCCTTAAAAGTACTGGACAGTGGAAGCCTTCGTTTATGGAGCTGTGCACCCAGGGCCGGTGTTAGTGGTGTCTGATGTGAGTCTCGAGTACCAGTCTCCCCGGCCATATATCAGAAATACTGATATACTCTCACCAATCTTTGCCAGGCCCACATATACATTCACCGCACAAAAAGTTGAAGTTATGTAACCCCACCTCTTATATGTGTGGTCGACCCAACCCCCATGGCACACATGTAGAGCCACAGACCTCTAACTCTAACCCTCATGAGCCCTGCCAAAAGTCCCAACATCCGTAAACTCTCTAGCCTAAACCCTAAACCTTTCACCCTAAACCCTCAACCACCCGAAGCGCGAAACCCTAGGCCCTTTTTGACTCTGGTCCTCATCTAACACCTTAACGAGCCCAAGAGTAAATTAACCTAGGAAAAAAGAGTGCCCTAAAGGGGTTTATAATGGTTTGTGAGGCAACCTAAACCCTAAAAAGGGGATAAGGGCCTACTCTGGGTCCGAGACAACCCTACAAGAGCCCTTTAAAGCCTCCGAGAAAAAACATCCCCCGCTAGGATCCTCCTCAACCGAAGAAGGAGACAAATTCTCAATACTCCAAGGGCCTACCCAGTACACCCAAGCCGTACACCCTAAACCCTAAACCCTAAACCCTAAACCCTATGCGGAGCTGCAACTGGTATTGTAGAAAAGAGTTGGTGATGGGAGTTGAAGGGGTCAATGAACCCGGATATTTTTGGCTCAAGAAACGTGGGCAATGCACCCTACGGAAAAGGTGTGTTTGGTTGTGCTTTGGGTTTTGTCTTCGGTTGTTCCAGGGGAATCAAGGGCTTCTGTTGGGGCTGACTGTTTTGTTCCCTGTCCTCCTTCGGTTGCCCCCCGTAGGTTATGAGCCCAAATTAGGCTTCCTGCGGAATTGGTAAAGATTTTTCGTTTGTTTAACGCCATGGACATGATGCGGCGTCGTTCTGAGCCTGGACTGTCGCCAACGGCCAATGAAGCCGAAGGAAATCGTGGTCATGGGGGTGAAGATCGACAACAAATGGTACAAGCACTGACAGATGGTAGGGAGGTTGCAATGATACAACCAACGCCTCAGGTGGAAAACGAAGTGGTTCCGGTTCAAGCAGCAAATCCTTTCTGGAGCGAGCGGGCTCAAGAAGAAATGAGACTTAGGCAGTCAAGGCCGGCAAGTCTTCCCGCGAGCGGAGGGGATAGGAGTGGTGAAGGTACGAGAAGACCGCCTTCGCTGCAAGATCTTTTGGGTCAGGAACCTGCACCTGTTGAGAGACCATCGTCAGGCTTAATGGGACAAATGGAACGAGGTACTATTGGTGGAGTGCAAGCCGACGAAGAACTCATTCCTGATGTTAGTGGTGAAGAGCAATCTGAAGATATGGCGGTGGTGAAGCGTGCGCTGAAAGAGTTGCTTGTGCAGACAAAGGAGCTGGGGAACAGGTTGCATCGGGTGGAGGAAAAAAGCTATACCTCTGCTGCATCTGGGTCAGCTTCAAGGGCACGGAGCTCTGGAGTGGTGGACGCAAACACGGCATATCCTCTAGGAATGACTCCAGAGAAGCAGTACCTGCCAGGACAAGTTTTCTACACGGATGGTATGGGTGGTTTTTGGACTGTGTTGCCTGATGGGACATGGCTGCCTATTGAGGGCTACGACCTGCCAAAGGGTTGTGATCTTCAATCCTTGCCTGGGTCCAGGAAGGGGGATGTTCAAGTGGAGGATGAAAAAGAAGTGCCAATGATGCATGTAGCTGAAGGGAAGAAACCCTCCAGATTGCCTCCATTGAATTACCCCACGGGAGGTCCTGCAAGTGGTGGATATGCAAGTGGACCACCTGGTTTAACACATGTTCCGATTACTTCCGTGCCATCAGGTGTTGATGGTTCTGCCGCACCTGTGGGGAACCAGCCCGGTTTTGTTTCAGCTCGGGAAACTGCAACGCAAGAGAACTCAGCAGGATCGGGTGGATATACAATGGTGGATGATGTTCCGTATCGGTGGAAAATGGTCGCTGGGAAGTTGGAATTAGAAAAGGTTCCGCTCACAGCTGTTGCGCCCGGTATAGGACATGGACTACCTCAAGGGCCTGGTGGTAGGGTCAGTTTACCTCCTGGAGCAGTGGTGCCACGTGGTATGCCAATCACTGGTGATAGTTCTGGAACCGAACGTCCGGAGGCTCTCGGGAAGCATGTGATGAGCCTTCCAACTTTGGCAGACTACACACCAAGCAATCCGACGGCACTGGGTGATTGGATCGCAATGATCGAACCAATGTTGTCTTCACTGACAGATACAGGAAGAGTGTGGTGGCAATGCGTCTACTCAAAGGCATATCAAGCGTATGCCAAATGGTTGAGTGTTTCTCCGCTGGAAAGGTTGGGCATCAAGGCTGAGCTGGAAGGGCTCAAAGTGGTTCAAACTGTGCATGTTTTGTTGGAGCAGAGAGCGGTGTCTTTGCTGCTACAGGCGATCCCGGAGAGATTGAAGACCGAGATCGTTTCCACTCGAATGTTGGGGTCAGTGATGATATTTTACAAATTGCTGACGGTCTACCAACCAGGTGGAGCAAATGAGCGCAGCACAATGTTGAACTTCTTGGTGCAACCATCTCCAGCAACCTCGATCTCAGAGGCCATAAAGGGAGTGCGTCAATGGGCGCAATGGCGTTTCCGATTGAGGGAGTTGAGAGCGGCTGAGCCGGACGCTACCTTGCTTATCAAGGGATTGGATGGTTTGTCATCCGCGTTGCTGGCGAAACACCCTACGGTTCATTTCAGAGTGGCATCCTTTCGGGAGAAATTGGGGGTGGACTACTCGCCGACCTCTGAAACTGCGACAAAACTAGCTGAAATGTTACAGGCAGAGTTTGAACTGCTATTGCATAGTGCTGGTGAACAAGAGGTGAAGCAGGACTCGGACGCCAAGAAAAGGGCCAGGTTAAACAAGGCCCAAAAGGGAACTGGTGACGAGACAGAGGAGGGTGACAAAGGCAAAGGGAAAGGAAAAAGGTACAGCGGAGATGGTGAACGTCCTTTCTGTTGGATATATGGGAAGACCGATGCGGGGTGCAAGTTCGGATCCCGCTGCAAATTTCGCCATGACAAAGACTCCCTTGAACGAGGAAGATGTTTTGAGTGTGGGGCCGTTGGCCATCTGCAGCCGCAATGTCCATATAAGGATGGTGCAAGTTCCAATGTGGACTCAAATCCTGAGAGGAGTAGATCTAAAGGGAATTCTCCCAAAGGGGGAAAGGGCGGCAAAGGTGCGAAATGGGGAAATGCCAAAAAGGCAGAGGTAGCTGAAGGGGGAGATGAGACGGCTAATGCGGGATTGGATAAAGGTTCTGCAAGTCCCTCATCGCCATCAACGGCCAATCAGGTCCTTGTTGAAGCGTTAGAGGTGCTGAAATCTATGAAGCTGTCATCAGAACAGTCGGCATCAAACGGGGATCCCAGTATTCGAATGTTATGTGGCTCTGGGCTGCTTCAGCAGGAAGGGAGAGTGGCGTTGGTGGATACAGCTGCTACGCATCTTGTGCGGACGCTTTTTCCATGGGAATGTTTACCAGACACTACTGTTATAGTGCAAAGCGCGCTTGGTGGTGTGACAATGAGGATTACAGAGAAAGGGACGTTGATTAGGGAAGACAATGGGCCCCTGATTATCCCTCTCTGGTTGATTTTGGAGTTTGGGGCGAACCTCACTGTGATCAATGGGATGTGTCACGTGGGGGCAAAATCTTCGCTGGACCAGCTCTTGTGGTTTGAACATGGCTGTTTGGTTATGGATTACAAAACAGCTGAAAAAATGGTTTTGCATGCTGAAGGGCAGCGTGTATCTTGGTCCCATTCTCAATGGAGGAATGGAAGGGCGGACTGTGGAGTCGGTTCGTCGGATGCCACGTTGTTGCCGAAGCAGGGAGAAGGCCGAGGAGTATGCGTTCTACATGTGGCCAGGGTTTCTGACACCAATGAGTGTTCGGGAATGGGCATGTTGGACTCGGGAGCATCACATCCTCTCAGATCACTTCGTCCTGGAGAACAGCTTCCGCAGCAAAAGGTGTTGGTGTCTTTAGCTGTTGGATCTCGGGAGATGTGTATTACCCCAGGTGGGACCCTGGTAACTCCTGAAATGGTAGATCCACTAGTGCCAATTGGCAAAGCGAGCGCCTTGGTTGGTCTCAGAGTTCAGTGGCGTGGTGGCAAGTGCACAGCCTCACATCCTGTTCTGGGGGAACTTCGCGTTCGTGATCTGAATGGGTGCCCTTGTTTAGAAAAGGAGGTGGCGCTTCAGATCATTGATGAAATGGATTGGTGCTCCCCAAAGCAAGCTTTGAAGGTGGCACGTATGGTTCAAGGGTGTCCGAATACGGACAACGAGGTGGCTGTAAAAACGTCGTTGCAAAGCGCAGCGCGGACAGCGTCAGCGAATGAGGAGGAGTTCGTCCAGGCATGCTGGCGATTTCTTCGGTGGTATTATGGGGATATACCAGAAAATATGCTGATGGAGCTGTTGCCACGTGGAGATATTGCGGCGTTGCCTTTCAACCGTCATAAAAGGAGACGGCTGGCACGAGCAAAAAGGGTGGTGGTACACCTATTTTCGGGGAAACAAAAATGGCATTTTCCCAGTCGGGATGTGGAGGTACTGGAGCTGGATTTGACAAAAGGCGGTGACCTACATAATTCGAGCGTCTGGAAGTATCTTCTGCATCTGGCGGCTGAAGGAAAGGTGGTTGCTGTGGTTGGAGGACCTCCATGCAGGACAGTGTCAAGGTTGAGAGGTGAAGACGGTGGTCCACCTGTATTACGCCGGCGCTGTGGGCCTGAACGGTTGGGATTAAAGAGTCTTCCTTGGCCACATCAAGAATTAGCTCAAAAGGACGGTGTTTTACTTCTGAAGATGCTTTTCCTATATGACGTGGCGGTGCATTCAAGGTGTGGAACTGCTGAAGTCATCAATGGAAGTTCTGTCTTCTTTGGCATGGAAAGCCCTGGGGACCCTGAACTCATAGGGAAGGATTTCTCTCAGAACGGCAAAACGGTCTTGAGTGCTGAGGATCTGGTGGATGGTTCTCAGGAAGGGCTCTCAAGTCCTACCTTCTGGAGTTGGCCAGAGGTGAAAAGCTTTTGTGAGCGTTATGGAATGTACGCTGCACACTTTGATCAAGGAGCATTGGGACATGCTCTGGTGAAACCTACGACTTTCCTGGTGTCTGATATGGAACTATGGGAATCGTTGGAACAGGTTCGCGTGGTTGTTCCGTGGTCGGCAACATTCGCTTCTACCCTGGAAGAGCGTATTGGACAATCATCTATATGGGCGCGATGGGCGTTTGGATTGGTTAAAAGAATACGTCACAGGTTGGCACAATGGTTGCATGAGAGCGATGCTGAACGGGAAGCTATGGTGTTAAAAAAAGAAGAACGAGAAGGGACGTTACGGAGGTTGACGACTGAGGAGCGAGCTTTCCGTGACCATTGCCTAAGGGGGCATATTCCTTTCAGACGTGATTGTCAAATCTGTGTGTCTGCCGCTGGAAAAGAGCGTCGCCATTTGAGGCGAAAGCATGGGGATGCTTACACTTTATCATTGGACTTAGCGGGTCCATACAAGTGTTCGAAGGATGCTCACCAGCAGAAGCCACGACACGCTGTTATTGGTGTGTATCAATTTCCAATGTTGGATCCCAATGTGGGTCGCCCTCCAGAAAAGGAGGAAGATGCGGATGAGGTGGAAGATCACGTGGCAGATGAAGGTGCTGGTGTTGGAGAATGGTTAGGCGATGCAGTCGCGAACTTCGAGGAGGAAGGCTCTGCACCGGTGGAACCTGCGCCAGTTCTGGAGGCGGAGGTGTTGAAAATTCAAGCTTCTGAGAAATCCTGGAAGGAACTGAAGGACCACTTGACCCAACCTGTCCGTATGATCAACTTCGTTATGGTGGAGCCGATTGTGGATAAACAGCAAACAACTGTTTTGTCGGCAGTTCAAAGGATGATGGTGCGCTTGCAGAGACATGGGTATCCGGTGTTGAGAATCCACTCAGATCGAGCGGGGGAGTTTGTCAATGCACGCTTCCGGTCCTTTTGTGAAACTCGTCTGATATATAGGACCACTGGTGATCCTGGAGTCCCGCAAACAAATGGGCGCGCTGAAGCATGTGTGGGTTTATTCAAACGTGGTGTCAGGTCGCTCTTAAAGGAGGCGCGACTCGGGCCGGCGTACTGGGCACTGGCTGCTCGCCATTGGTCAATGTTACGGTGGCAGAAAGCTGAAAGGGAGTTGGGGTTAAATCCTAAAGCATTGCTTCCTTTTGGTGCTCAGATTCAAGTCAAACGTCGTCCGTGGGAGTTGCTGGGTCCGGATGGAACAAAGAAAGGTCGGCAATGGGTCGATCGTACGCAGCCTGCGCTTCTTTTGGGTCCATGCGATGACCTACCTGGTGGTTATTGGGTGGAAGCTCAAGGGACTGCAAAAGATCCGGATGAACTGGTGTTATTTCCCTGCACTACGATTTTTTCCAATATAAAGGAACCGCCTGAATTGGAGCTGGAAGGGGTGGTAGAAGAACAGGAGCCTTCTCCTCCAGAGCATCGTCTCAAGGGGAAAAAACCGGCGCTTCGGTTTGCTGATGAGGAAGGACCTCCTTTACCTCCGCCTCGCGATCCTCCAGTTCGCCATCGGTTGATGGAGAAAAGCCCGGCCTCTTCACTGCGTGGTCATGTGGGCTCCTTGCGCTTGCTTCGCAAGCGGGGGGAGAGTCCGCCCTTAGAAATTTTCGAGGATGACATGCAGGGTCTGGGGGAGCTGGAAGAAAATGCAGATGTTGAGGACAATGTTCCTGGTGATGAGTATTGGCCGACTTGCTGTTCTCCTCATGAAAATGCTTATTTGGTCTGCAAAAGTGAGACTGCTGGGGATGGAACACAGTTGGAAAAAGAAGAGCAAAAAGCCAAGTCAATGTATGAAAGGTCTATGTATGATTACGTGGACTGCGAGGAGCTTTTGGAAGGGATTGTATACCCAAAGAGGGTGAATCGAAGAGGTGGTATCAACAATTGGTGCGCAAGTACGCGAGCTCTGGTGTTGGGCCACTATACTCATGGCGGAGTGTGTGGTATCACAAAAGAGACTCATCGAAGACCATGGCTATGTCGTTATTTGGCATCATTCGTGAGGCACCACAATCCTGAAGCCAAATTTTCTGCTCTTCAGATCTCATGCAATGCTCCGGTGTCATTGCATAGGGATAGTCACAATGAAAAGCATTGCTGCAATTATGTGTGTGGCTTTGGTGACTATAAAGATGGTCAGCTGTGGGTTGAGGATGAAAAGGTCTTAGAGGAAGGAGCTGAAGTGGTGGAGCAATCCTATGGGAAGAAAGTCTTACCTGGAAAATTGGTGGATATCCACTGGAACTTCATGTCGTTCTTTCCGAGAAAGCTGCATGGTCCTATGCCTTGGAAAGGGAACAGGGTATCCTTGACAGGGTACACACCTGTTTTTATGGAGCGTTTGAGCTACAAGGATAGGTGCTATCTTCTCCAATGCAAGTTTCCTCTTCCGGAACCACAAGCTGAAGAAGGTGAAAAAAGGAAGTGGTTAAAAATGACGTTGAAAGAGACCTCGCTGGACGACCTTGCAGAGGAAGTCGACTACGCTGTGTTCGAAGCGCATCAATGGGCTCTAGAGGAGCATTTGAGTATTCGACGCCTAATTGCTGAACAGGAATGTTGCATTTTGGACGAGTTCCATGGATCGGCCAATGAGTCGAATGAGGAGAAAGGATCAGAGACTAGAGAATGGCTGGTTAAAGCAAAAAGGGCTGAGGAACAGCTCTCGAAGTTTTTGGTCAAAGCAGCTCAAGTTCAGCAAATGGTGCAAGAAAATACCGCGCTTGAGGCAGCAGAGGAGGTTGAGTTCCTGCAAACAAAAACAATCCCTACACAAGAAGCCATGCAAGAGCTGGAAAAGTGGAGGGAATCATTGTCGGACGAGGTGACGTCTTTGGTGAAAGAGTTGGAGGTGGTGGAACCAACAACTCAAGAAAAGCTGGACAAATTGGCGGAAGAGCCTAATGCACCGGTGATTGAGTACGTTCCCAGTCTGGTGGTGTTTACCCGGAAGCAAGGGACAGGGAGGCGACGTGCCCGTATCTGTGCATGTGGAAACTTCATTTCGTCAACGGCAGCTACAGAATATGAAGGGCCGAGGTCACTCAGTCGTCACTCGCTGTACGCTCCAGGTTTAGATTCAACTACATTCAGGTGTCAAGTGAGGCACGCAGCATATATGGTGTGGATCATCGCTGGCTTAGACATTTCCAAAGCTTTTCTGACGGCGCCGATGAATAGGGCGCAAAGAGAAGGGCGTTTGGTGGTGGTGCAGCCCCCAAGGGCGGCGGTGAAATTGGGTCTTTGCACAAAAGAGGAGCGGTGGATTGTGAGAAAGGCCTTGTACGGTTTGGCCGAAAGTCCTGCAGCATGGGTGGAGTGGCGAGACCAACGTCTTCAAGGTATGTCTTGGGTGTCAAAGGATGGACAAGCAATGAGCTTTCAGAGGTCCAATGCAGACCCAAGTCTGTTCCTTATTATGGCACAAGAAAAGCCGGAAGGTGCAAGCAAGTTGGTAGGGACAATGGGTCTTTACGTGGATGATTTTTTGATGGCTGGGACTATGACAGTGCTCCGGGAGGCCTTGGAACAGATTAGGAAGGAGTGGAAAACTTCTGAACCCGAGTTCTGTGGTCCAGGCTGCGGTGATGGATTCCTGAAGTTTTTGGGTGTCCAAATCTGGTATCGAAATGGCAGCTTCTTTCTCAACCAGGAGGACTTTGTGAGAGATTTGCTGAACCGACGAGGGTATCAGATCGATGAAACTGGAAAAGGGAGTAACCTGCCAATGGTGAAAGAAACTCCAGGTGAAGAAGAGGAGGTGGATATTCCTTCCTTGCGAGCGGCTCAAGGTGCCGTAGGGGGAGTTCCTCTGGGTGGCAATCAAAACTCGCCCTGATTTGGCGTTCTGCACGAGCCAGTTGTCTTTGTGGACATCCCGAAGGCCACGATTTGTGGTTAAAAAGGCTGAGGAAGTTTTCCGATACCTTGCTGCAACTCCAACGTTAGGCTTGACGTTCGGAGCAATCGCAACATGCGAAAAAGAAAGGAATGAGGTGTTGCGTTATGGACGAGGTGTTAAGGTGGTGGAGTCCTACGCGGATGCCAGCTTTGCAGCAGGTGAAAATGAAAAGAGCCACTCAGGAGCGGTGGTGGTGTGGGGTGACTGTCCAGTGATGTGGGCAACACAAAGACAATCAACGGTGGCTTTAAGTACAGCTGAAGCTGAATTACATGCGTCCATAGAGGGAGCAACGATGATTCAGTCGTGCACCCCTATAATTGCCGCTTTGGTTGGAACAGGTGAAGAATCGCTGCAAAAAGTGCTGTATACAGATTCGGTTTCAACGTGCTCGATCATTCAATATCCTGCTGGAAGCTGGAGAACAAGACACCTGAGAATTCGAGCAGCCGGTGTCAGGTCTCTGGTGGACCGTGGTTATATGGTGATAGCGCACCTTCGCGGTGAGTATATGATCGCTGACCTGTTGACTAAGTTAATGAGTGGACAGGTGTACGCAAAGCAAAAGGCACTTTGGGGTCTCAGACTGTTGGTTCAAGGAACTGACTTGAAAAAAGCCTCGCTTGCAATGGCGGTCATGATGGTGGCTGCATCTCTGCAAGGGATGGCAACTGGTGGCGAAGAAGTGTCCACGGCTGGATTCTTTTGCTCAGAAGAAGGGGTGTGCAAGGTCGCCAACACGTCTACGGTGATGGTTCTGGCTCAAGGTATTGAAATGGTTGTCAACAATTCAGACCTTGTTGCGTATTTGGTGGCAGCAATTATACTCTGGGAACTGGCATGGTGCCTCTTTCGACGGCTGTATAAATGGCTGTGGATCAAGAAAGCGGTGGTTATTCCTGCGAGTGCCACTTTGTATACAACAGTGGGTGGGAACTGTATGCACGCAAGCAGTGACTGTGATGTTCTGCGATATTCACAGCCCAGGGCTAAGACGCTTTGTAAGCATTGCCTCAAGGATGGCTGGGTGGTGAATGCTGAGTTCCTTGGTGAGGAACGGGCCGCTGGAACGTGAATTTTCCAAGTACGAGGTGAAGAAATCCTCAATGGTTAAGGATTCAGCCAATGAGCTGAAGGTTCGTCCTGGATGACGTTAAACCATAATGTGCATTTCAAGCAGCTGGCTGCTGCCTAAATGGCGGTTTTTGGCCAAAGAACGGCATCTCCAATGTGTCCTAGGAAATCCTAGGACAGGGGGAGTGCGGAGCTGCAACTGGTATTGTAGAAAAGAGTTGGTGATGGGAGTTGAAGGGGTCAATGAACCCGGATATTTTTGGCTCAAGAAACGTGGGCAATGCACCCTACGGAAAAGGTGTGTTTGGTTGTGCTTTGGGTTTTGTCTTCGGTTGTTTCAGGGGAATCAAGGGCTTCTGTTGGGGCTGACTGTTTTGTTCCCTGTCCTCCTTCGGTTGCCCCCCGTACCCTAAACCCTAGTTAGACCGTTAGACCCTACACCTAGACCCTAAACCCTTAACCCTAAACCCTCTACCCTATACTGCCTCATCTTCCTTTTCAGTCTCGCCGCCCGCCTTCGCCGCGGCATCGATGGCCGCGCCGAAGCCGCGCACGTCCCTGGCACCTCCGGGTTCGGAGGGTTTGGGGTTTAGGGCTTAACGCTTAGGGTTTGCGATTCGGGGTTTGGGTTTAGGGTTTGGGGTTTGGGTTAAGTTTTCGGTTTAGGGTTTGGGACTTTCTGCTTAGGGTTTGGGGGTTTGGTGGTTTGGTGTGCGGGACCTACGGTTGATGGAGGAAATCTTGCACCACCTATTGAATAACAAGTGACACGACACATGAGCATGACCCCGCACCCCCTTTGTAATATTGACGACGATGGACACCGAGGTGGTGCAAGATTTTTGTCATTGGAACCCGCGGCACTTCCGAGGAAGAACAATCAATATTAAAAAGGGGGCGCGGGGTCTCTACTTTGTTTGGCCGTATAAAGCGGTGCAAGATTTCCTCCATCAACAGTACCTTACAACGTCGTCGCAGCAAGCAAGATGTATGATGAGTATACAGTGTTAACTGCATAATGTACATTTCCACAGTTAACGCTCAGTTAACACTCAGTTAACACTACAGTTAACACTACAGTTAACACTACCGAAATGCTGCAAAAACCAGCATTTTGCTGGATACACACATTTAAAAGAAG
>CAJNDS010000301.1:5000-17797 GCA_905221605.1 Symbiodinium natans | reverse complement strand
AAACTCCGGACACAAAGGCCCATACCATATCAAAAACAAAAAAACCATCATCCTCCCCAAGACTGCCAGTTGTGCAAGAATACGACGAGCAGCGGATGGAGCACAGTGGACGTTGCAGGTGCTCCCCTCGCTCCAAGATCGGTCCCTGTCCTGGGCTTGGGGAACACTGAAGGGTTGATCCGCCTCTAAACTACTATTTGCTTAAGAATCCCAAACAATATAAACACAATAATCCCTATATTGCCCTTGGAAGAATATTTATTTATATATTTTTGGGGTAGTAACACCGAATATATATATATATATATACATTAATTTATATCTATGAATTAAGACAAAAAAGCAGCTCCTCCCAAAACCAGACGACCCTGTAGGAACACGTAGTAACTTACAAAAGCAGTAGTAGGGGGCCAACTCGGTTTCTATTTACTGGGGGAGGGGCTTCGCTTGCAAGAAAGCTGTGCTGAAATTCGCCACCAGGCCCAGCAGACGTGCTCCCATCGATTTCAGCAACACAGAAAGGGCCTCAGGAAGAGGCAGCAGCAGCATCATGTAGAGCAGGGTTACCACACTAACGAGTATGGTCCTGGCCCTATCAGTGGACACAAAAATTTGAACAAGGAAGAGCAGAGGCACTGTTTCGCGGAGATGGCGCGCAGCCGCCAATACACAGTTGCACTAACAGCTGTCCCACCCTGCATCCCTGAGGCTTAAACTCTTCAACCCCTGTACCCTTCACCATCCTTAACCACTGTTAAGTTAACCTCCTCTGCAGTAAGCCCCCATCCCTCGCCTGTGCTGGCTTCGCCTGGTGCCTCTCCTCGCAAGCGCTGCGCAGCGCCGCCAGGGCCCCGGAGCCCACGGGAAGAGCCGCTTTCCGGAAAGCACCCAGCGCGTGCAGGGCCTCCAAGGCTGGTGCACTTGAAGCCCTTATAGCTTTGGGACTCATGGTTCTCCCCCCACCTTGACGCCCGTTTAAGGGTTTGGCATGTTTGAGGGTCTGACTAACAGGACCCGCCCCGAATTACCCTGAACTTCAATGGGCTAAGCCTTTTTGCCAACCGAAGCTTCGCACCACGCACCCGCAAGTGATTGCATCTCTCGTCTGCGCCGTTCCGCGCCTGCCGCCACTGACTGCTTCTCTGCAATGAAACCATAACCTCAATTGCATGCAAGAATTTTGGTGTACTTGACAACCTCACAACCCAATCTGTGCGCAGTTTCTCCTTTTTCTGTGAATGTGCTTCAGCTCATGCCTGGGGATTGCAAGTTGGTCTGCGCCCCCCTCATACCACAAATGGACTGTTCAACCAGCACTAAAGAGCTGCATGAATCGAAGTTCGCGATTGCTTTGCGGTCGCAAGGAGTACATCCGTACATCCCCACCCGTTTGTAAGCTTCATCGTGACCTGCCTGTGCACCTGAAGGCTTAGCTCTATGTCCACCAAACAAGATAGTTTCGGATAGTTTTAAGGACAGTCAGAGGTCACAGCTGGGTGCACTTCGCACACCCACACATACGGTGTGGAATGGAACACAGTCCGACTTTCTTCAGTAACATTTACAGACATAATGGTGCATACCGACGAAAGATGTGGCCCAGAATGCAGCTGGGTATTGGTCGGGTAGCAGCGTCAATGGTCAGCATGTTGGGCACAACCTCAGCGCGCCAGTTCCCATGAGGCGGCTGAACAACCTTCACTTGAGAATTGGAATAACGACTATGGTTGCCTGCAATTTGCTCTCCTCTGAAACGGGCTGCCGGACATTGTTTCCATCTGGCCAAGGTAAGATCCGGACACCAGCACGATACAACTTCCAAAAGAGTGATGATGCCAGTTCCCACTGACCTGCAAGAGCATCGGTCGGCACTGTCTCGATCGGGACTGCAGACGGACGGCCGGCCTTCACGCTGAAGCGTGGTAAGCGTGCTGGTCCAGATCACCACGTTGGGCCGTGCTTGCTGCAGGAAGCCTCATCAGTCAGGTCCATGGGAGGATGCCCGTTCCATCCTCCCTACTACATAGTGCCCTGAAGCCCCAAACCCTAGACACTGCGAAAAACATTCCTAAGTTGAGCGCAGCATCTTTGCTGCAGCAAACCCAGTGAAGTTTCCCAACCAGGTCCTTCCATGGCCCACTGTTTGGATAGGGCTTTTAAGGGAGATCGAGAACGACGGCCTTGAAGGAATTTTCAAAGGAAAGGGGGGCAGGAGGTACCCAGGAGCCCCAAGCTCCTGGGAGCCGGTAAGGAAACAGCCCGCTTTAAAAGAAAGTTAGGCCGAACACCTACAGGGAATAGGGTTTAGGAAAATACGAAACAGGCTGCTGGAAAAGGGAGTCATTTAAGGCCTAAACCCCACAAGCAAAAGGTGAGGGTGGCTTTGCCGCCTTAGACGGTGTGGAGTGCGTGAACAGAATGTTAGATGGCCCTCCACAGTCGGGCCATAGATACTCTTCGCACATTCCAGAGCCTTCGAGGCTATTCCGGGACCTGACACTCGCAGCTTCTGCGCCATATCACAGCAAGCCCTCAACTCTAAACCCTAACCCTAAACCCTCAGGGCACCAGCGCCTCAAGACGAGATAATGAATTGGGCAGTCCAGCTGAGCAGGAGGCGAGGAGCGCGCCGATGGTGGCTTCCGTGGGTCGAAGGCGAGACGGCAACCCTGTCCAACTGTTGGAATGTTCGGGGGGAAGGGGGGGAGGGGGGGAGGGGAGGGGAAAACAGCGTTGCTCGAGATTCCGAATTGTTTGCTTAAGGAGTTTGTCGGGGGTATATGGGGGGTACCCCCAGGGGGTGTCCCTATTTTTTGCAAATAGCCATACTACGATTTAGAGTTTAGAGGGTTTGGGCAATCTCAACTATCGACACTTCAGCACGTAGCTCCTGCACCCCCAGCTATTATACCCACCCGAGCCCCCCCCCTGGCCTTGCCAGAGGTCGATGGCAATTTGCCATTGCAGGCCATTGGCGCAGGCATTCATCAAAGAGTTCAGGGTCACGATGCTCCTGGGAAAGGCTCTGCATTTATCGACAAGCCCCGGGCCGCTGCCTACGCATCCCAGTGGGCAGAGCCCATGAAGTTTCGCAGCTAAGTGTCGGCTGAAGATCCCCCGAGCCCAGGGACGCGAAAATGTGCAGGGCATACTGCCACCGCACGGCGCAGGCCGCCAGCACGGCATTCACACTGATGATGTCCGGTTGCGGGCCGAACCTGGCTTGGCTTCAGGGGTTCGGATTTAGGGTTTAGGGTTTAGGGTTGAGGGTTTAGGGTTTAGGGTTGCTGGTGAAGATGCGAGGTCCGGCCGGCTGTGCTTTGCAGAATGGCTTTTCAGTCTTAAGGTACATGGCTTGTCAAAGGTTTCTAGAGCATTTTCGAGAAACACACATACGGGATCATCGCCTGCGAATGTGCGTGTGGGGCTCGGGGTTAAGGAATAGGCTGAGGTGATAGACATGGTGTACAGCACAGATGAACGCTACCGCAGTCCTGAGCCTTTTCATGCCTTGTAGTGCCATCCATCGAGAAGCCAAACTATCTACTGCTGCTTGAGTTTTTGATCAACTCGTCAACTTGCTTGCGTAGCTGCGGATCGGCTCTCAAGATTTTGGAATAATCGGGAAAGTCCTCCTCACTTGCTCGCTTCTTTGAGCCACTGCCCCTTTCGGAGGCATTCCTGTCACAAAGCGGCGGATCGTAGGCGACCTTGTGTATCTGAACGTACGT
This sequence comes from Symbiodinium natans, assembly GCA_905221605.1. Classification (NCBI taxonomy): domain Eukaryota; class Dinophyceae; order Suessiales; family Symbiodiniaceae; genus Symbiodinium; species Symbiodinium natans. The sequence goes on along the minus strand of CAJNDS010000301.1, from coordinate 14,066 downwards.
CATGTTGTCTGCCCAGCCAAGGCAATTGAAGTAAAGCTGCATATGTGCATCTTGTGCTGGACGTTTGACCTTGAACACTTCTGCTCCATGCGCGAAACTAAGCTCAGTCTCCCCGGATGCATCACGACGGAGTCTTACGTCGATCATCTCCAAGCTCAGCTTTGTTTGCTTGGAATGGTGAATGCTGGATCCTCCTTGCACAACATCCAGAGTATACCGCATCATGGAGTCAGGTGAGCGACGAGCAAGCTCAAGCAAGCCCGCCAGTCCTCCCAAGCTACCGGGACCCTTTCTGTCATCAGACTTCTGCTCTTCCCAAGCAAAGGCACAGTAGTACTGTACGCCATCTTCAATGCAGGTTTGGAATTCGTCACGAAGCCACTCTTGCACCTTGCCACATCCGTATGGGACCATTCCAACCCCGAAGCATGACGATTCCTCCACGCCGAATCCGCTGTGGCGGGGGTTGACCCATGTGCTCATTTGTACTGACAAGGTTGCTCCCGGAGGCACTTGTACATCGAAAACTGCTGACAAGCCACATTTGTCATCTCCAACAAGAACGAAATCTTCGTCCACAATCTCACGGGTAAGACGGCCACCGCTCCTTGATCGAAAACATGAGTACATGTAATTATTGTCTTCATCATGTGGGTCCAAGGAGACCTCCTCTTCGAGCAAGTCGAACTGGACGCCGCCTACATGGCTGAAAATCTCTGCAATATCTTTCTTGCAAATCCAGGCTCGACCGACAGAAGTATTATGCAATGCAGGTGATGCAGCCGCGCTTTGCTTGCGACATCTGCCCCATCGTCGGACTGCAAGGCCTGCTGCCGACGCTAGAACATGACGTGCGGCGTAAGGGAGAAGCAGGCTGGAGGCTGGCTTGACTGCCCCAAGCGAAGGCCGCCGGAGAGGGTGGGTGGAGGCAAGCTTGACTGACCCAAGCGGAGGCCGGCAGGGTGGAAGGCAAGCATGATAGGCCATGACGATCACACCGGTTCTTGCGTTCACAACTGGTTGCCTCGTGTCATTGTCTGAACAATGCTTTCAAGTATCATGCGCAAGATGCACGACACTGCCCGGGGGCTAATTGCTCAGACTTGGCGCGGGCGAAGCGCTGAAATAAAGACAACTTTCAGAAAACAGAAACACCCTAGTCTGATGATGAAGGATGCATGGCTGTGTAAACCGGCTTCAGAACGACCATGCTGAAATCGTCTTGGTGAAGACCTTCAAGGCAGCCTACCCGACAAGCAATATTATGATTGCTATGGACTGGTATCACTACAAGCGATCAGCACGAGCAGTATTGCAATCAAGCTTGCAATACTTCATGTTGATGCAGCTGGTTCCCAAGCCCCATAATTCAAACTCTGGACCCCTCTCAACGAAAAACCTAAATGCTAAACCCCAAACCTGGTGGTTCTTAGTAGGGAATGACGGAGGCGCTCTGTAGACAAAGGAGCTGCTGCATCTCGTGCAGCAGGTGCAGCGCTTGCGACCACTCAAATGCTCGCTCCTGAGGTGCTTGGCTTGAGTTGCCCTACTTCGCTGCAGCCTCTGCACTTCGCTCCATTTCAGCAAGTTCGGCAAGGCTCTTTTGAGCCCTTTAATAAGAATTACTAATCATAATGACAATCATAGGAACACACCCTCGACTAACTTCAGGCAAGGAGCACAGGCAGTGAGGGTGGAGTTGAAAGCAATTCGGCCGACTTGCCTTAACGTGTCGCTTGCAGGTGTGGTGCACCACGGGTTCTGGGACTGTGCGGAGCAGCATCTTCATATGAATCCTGCTGCAACTTCGGATGGGTCCACAAAGCTTCAACTTACTGGGATGTGTGACAGTCCGCTCAACATGCTAACTCCGCTATTTGCTTCGAACGACACCCCCCCTGAATCTGTATGAGTTCGCGCTCCAGGGATGCGCTGCAGAGGGTCCCGTGGGCACTTTTTGAGATTCGGCACACTCGCGGGATGCGGTGCCTTGCGGGATTCTCTCGGGCATTTCAGGGATAATCTGCGCAGTTCTCAGCACGATTCTGTGCTGGGATACTGTGCGGGATTCTCCGGGGGTAGCAAACCTTGTAAACGCACCAGCGCAAAAATCAGAAACCGTCCTCTGCTGGCCGGGGTGCGCGTTGTCGTCATCCAGGACGCACAGTGCTTGTTGCCAGCGGGTGGCCCGAGCAAGGCCCTGAGTGGGGTTCGTCCCTTTCGCGAGATAGCAGTGCCTTGGGGGTAGCCAGATATCTAAACATCAAAATTCTGTTCCGCTTCAGCCAAATATAGGGTACATAATAGATCTAAGGCCCAGTGAGTTGAGAGCAATGGGTTTGGTGCTTCGGGATTTTGGGGTTTCGTTTTCGGCTGAGCCTTTGTTTGCAGGGAAAAGAGCTTGCCGTGGACACGGACACCGTGGCAGCAAAGGGACACCACACGTGTTGGACACGCAAAGGGTTTGACAAGCTTCCTTGATCCGCTGGCCACTGTCGGGTACTTGTCGGCTGACCAATCTGACATGCAAGTATGTAATTAATGCTTGACACACATGCGCAAGCTGTTGTGAAATGATGGGTGCAGCAAAAATTTTACGGTACTAACCTTTCCTGCGGTCGGCTGTGTTGTGTGCATTTGCACTTGCGGCGGCTGCGTTTGTGTGTGTGTGTGTGTGTGGATGTGTGTGACTTTTGAGGTTGTTTTTGTGTTTGTTTTGTGATTTGTTGTGATTTGTAGTTTGTCTGTGAGTGCTTTGTGATAATGGTGTTTGACTTTTGTTTGTTGGTGTGGGTGCGCCGGTGGGGGGGGGGGGGGGGGGTGAGTGGGTGGTGGGTGAGTGACGGTGAGTGGGTGGGACTGCATGCATGCTTGTGCGCACATGTGACTTGTGCTTGTTTACATTCTCAAAGCATGGCTCCCACTTTGCTGAGCATCAGCAATGACTGTTCTTGCAGATTTGCAGAAGTTCAATGGCAACAGCAGCCAATACTGTATAAAAACACAGTTGAACCACCGGCCAAGCGCATGTTGAGATGCGTCAAGCAAGGCGCCGAATGAAACGACAGATGGCTGGAGGTACCTCGCAGGCACGCCTAGAATAAAAGCTGAATCCTCTTTGGCGTCTGGCATTTCCACAACACCCTCACTTGGGAACCCTTGCGAAGGATGCGGATGGAAACCCAGAATTCAGCTGGAAGGGATTCAGAAGTAAGAAAGGAATAACTACCACATTCGGTTTTGCGGCTTATTTTTCAGTACGATCATTGCAGATGGCGTGCCACGCAGATCCATAATTCATGACCCCCAACCATCCAAGCCAAGTGCCTCGAGTGGAACAAAACAGCATTAGTTGAGGTTGGTGCGAAAGGAAATGAAGGGAACGGTATTCTTACAATTGCCCTAACCCTGTAAGCAGACGGATGTTATACGGGAGGGCGCACCCTAAACCCTAGGGCCCTAGGGCGCACCAGGATGTCGCCGTGTCCAGCAACTCCCCAGCCTGGAGTTGAACGGTTGGGGGGCTCAAGGGTTTCAATACGCGACATGATTGTCAATTCATCCTTGTACTAGGGTTTAGGGTTTAGGGTTTAGGGTTTAGGGTTTAGGGTTTGGCATACCGGCAGCTCCTAGTGTTTCATGAATGGTCACGCTGTAGCTGCTACTTGCTTAAGAACCAACCAACAAATTCCCTTATCATCAGGACCCCAATAAGGCATTGCTTCAGCACCCCCCAAAAAATAAGAAATAATCCTCCTTATGAGGGCAATACACAGGGTTTTCATTTGTGTTTTTGTTTTTTGTGGGTTCTTGAGCCCATAGTAGAATAGCGAAAACCACCATGTGCCTCGCGCCAGCGGCCTGCACGGCCCAAGGCGGTCAACACGGCGTTCAGGGCTGGCACATCGGGGCGCAGCTGGCGACCTGGGATGTCCATTTTCAGCTTTATGAATTCTCAGGCCTTTAGGGTTTAGGGTTTATGGTTAGGGTCTAGGGTTTAGGGTTTAGGGGTTAGGGGTTTAGGGGTTAGGGTTTAGGGTTTAGGGTCTCGGGTCTAGGGTTTAGGGTTTAGGGTCCAGCCAAAGTCGCATCGGGCATCCTGCAGCAGAGCGATCGCGAGTGGCCAGTTTGAGCCCCTTCCGCAAGCCGCAATGACCTCGGGGCAACTTGTGGCCTAAACCCTACGCCTAAAAGCATTGCAGTGAGCACCGAAAACCTGGGACTTCACCTGAATCACTCCGAAGGCGGTCCAGGGTTTAGGGTTCAGGGTTGAGGGCTTCGGGATCACTCTGAACAAAATCTCCTTAAACCGCTTCCATCCTGGTGGATATTGGTTCCAGGGCGTCCTTCTACAGCCCTAAACCGCCTAAAAAGCTTAGTACTGTCAAGCCTAAACCCTCTACGCCCCACACCCTGTGAACGTTAACCCTCCACCCAATTAAAGTTCAAACCCTAAACCCCAAGAGATCTTCCCTGAAGCCCTACAAGTACTACAAGCCTCGCATAAAGCTTACAACCTTGAAGATTTTCAAGAAGGGTCCAAAACAACTACGCCCACCCTATAAAGCCGTAACCCTGAATCCCTAAACCCTCAGCCCTATCTGCCCAGAAGCCGCCCTAAGCCGTGAACCCCTAAACCCTAAACCCTAAACCCTAAACCCTACACCCCAAGGGCCGCGCCGACGTGTGAAGCGCAAGGTTTGGGGCTGCCTTTGCCAGAGACCGCTCCAAGAGCCGCACCTGGCTGTAAGGGACCACGACTTTTGGAATCTCGGGTTGCTAAAGTTCAGGGCCTTTTGGGATTGATGGTTGAGAGCCTATAACTAGGGGTTCAGGGTTTCGGGGTGCTTCTGAGGCTCTCTGTGGTTTTGTAAGATTTAGAGGGCTTGGGGTATGTCCAATGCTGCGCCACGCTACAGCATCCGGCCAGGGCAAGTGTCGGCATTGCTTTGCCAGGGATCCCATGCAGGACTCCTCCTGCCGAGTTTCTGCAAACACCCTGCGCCTTGAACCGTCTTTGATACTTGGCAGTGTTCCAACCCATGGTCGTTTGTTGGGTACCTCATAAGAGGTGCTCATTTCTTCAACAAAGGCTTCCATTTGCATGCCACGCGCGCTCTCTCTCTCCCTCTCTCCCTCTCCCTCTCTCGCACGCGTATCCCAACCCGAATAACGCAAAAAAAAAAAAAAACCTCATGTGGAGACTGCAGTGCTCCTCAGAGGAGCTTCGCCTGCAAGCATTAGCTCTTCTGCCGGCATGGCGGCAACTTAGGGCGGCATCTCAGCTTCAAACTTTGGACAGCCACCCATCGAACCTGATTAGGGCTTATGACAGAGCGACCTGAGACGCTTACACATGATTACTCATGCTTGGCAGTTGGTACTGCCGCCGTGTCATCGTCCCGAAGTCCTGCTTCATTACCACAAACATCCCGGAATTGATGAGGCGCATGCCTAGCACGGTGAAGCAAGGCAACTGAACTGACTGCTAATTACTCTGGGTGGCACGATGTACCTAAGATGCTTCCGACCACAGCTTCTGCAAGTTTGTGCACGGGTGTTCCCTCTCCTTCAAGCTGTTGGGGGGAAACTCTTTGAGCCGCACGGCACTTCAAAGCACTCAGCAAGACTTTAGGATGACATGGAAGTCATGGGCACGACTGGCCGGCTCTTTCTCGCACATCATGTCATGTCAATCATGTCAGGAGGCTTAAGGTCTATCCTGCGGGCTCTCGTTGCTCTTGTGGCAAGCGCCCAGTACACTATTCAGGCAGCGTCCATCGTTGGTAGGACCTGGGGTCATGATGTGCTTAGCAACACTGGACGCGCATCGCTCCTCTCCATCGTCTCGTGCTGGCTAACAATGTGACAACAGACCCTCCCACCATCTTGCATTACACCTGGGCGCAGGGCATCGTCCTTCACATCGTTATCTTTGGCATTGCCTATGGCCTTCGCAGCGCTCTCAGGAGAGTTTTTTCACTTCGGGCTTCAGGTGCGCAAGTGATTCTGAGAAGCCCCTGCCTCATAGACGGTCATCACCGCCTGGCTAGGCCAAGGCACAAACGTCATCCCCCAATCTTGTCGGCAGAAACACCGCTACTGGCTCGGCAAGTTCATTTCCGCTTCAAGTCAAGGACAGGAACTGCGTGACAAGCCAATGGCTGACGAAAGGCGCCTGACGCTTGTGCTCGGATCCAACGCCCCAAAGGCCAATCCAGTGGATCCGCGTTCGTTCTCCTCTGAAACCTCAGAGTCCATGTGCATGTTAACTGCTATCTGCCATCAGCACTTAAAGCAGATTAACTCCATCTCTTGGGTCGGGGCTGTGCGGAAAGTAGAGGCTCACACATGTGACAGACCTCATCATGAAAGTAACTGCCCGAGCTTCTTCACACTCGGATGAGCTGCTTGGCAGTTTAAGCCCCGGACAGAAACTTCGCAGCGCGCAGCGGGAATTGAATCTGGGTCAGAGCACGCTCCAAACCCTTGGGGACGAAATGAACCCTAAAATTGCGGCCATATACCCTATACTACTATAACTCCTATTAAGGTATATGAACCATAAACCCTTTTAGGGTTCATTTCGTCCCCAAGGACCCGCTGCTACTGGCCGGCTGCGATGACAAACGTGAGGCCAGCACGGCCCCATGAAAGTCCTCCACCAAGTCAACCTCCTGGAGTTGAGAGGTTTAGGGTTTAGGGTTTAGGGTTTAGGGTTTAGGGTTTAGGGTTTAGGGTTTAGGGTTTAGGGTTTAGGGTTTAGGGTTTAGGGGCCGAGGCACAAGGTACATGCTGACAGTTGCCGGTGCTGTCGGGACGCTTGGCCTGTGTGGGCTCGATGTCACCAACTGAAGTGAAGTCCAAGTCTTCACGGTTGATATACAGCCTTAGCGGCAACGATTCAGAAAATACAATGTGAAGCTTTCAGCGCGAAACACCCGAAACCCTAGAGGCCTCTAACCCTAAACCCTAAACCCTAAACCCTAAACCCTAAACCCTAAACCTAAACCCTAAACCCTAAACCCTAAACCCTAAACCCTAAACCCTAAACCCTAAACCCTAAACCCTAAACCCTAAACCCTAAACCCTAAACCCTAAATCCTAACCAAGCCCAAGGCTTGACGCTGCTGGGCGCTGACCCCCCATCTCCGCCGATCACGGTGATGCTGGTGATCTGGCGCCGGCTGCAGAGGACGTGTGGTCGTAGGATGGATGGATTTCGTGGTTTAGGGTTTAGGGTTTAGGGTTTAGGGTGAGAACCTGTTGGGGTTTAGGGCTTAATTTGGGGTTCAGGGTTTAGAAGCTTAGGGTTTAAGAATTCGGGTCTGGGTTTGGGGGAAAGGGTTAAGGCTTGGGGTCGAATTGAGGCCTCAAGGTGTGCAACTTGAGGATTTAGAGTCTGGGTTCAAAGATTCAGGGGGCTAGGGTCCATGGTTCAGGGGTTCAGGGGACAAGGCTCAGGAGTTTATACACCCTAGAAACCCTAAACCCATGAGTGGGGACTCAGAGGTTAAATCCCAGTTTCTCCAACATCGCAAGGGTTTCGGGGGCTAGTCTCTAGAACTATGAGTTCTGGAGGAGTTCTGACTCAGTCTCCATAGGGTTTGGGGAATGATGCTAGACACCCTGCCTGCACAACAAAAACTGCGAAACTGCCGCGCCAAGCTTTTTGGGCCAGTCCGCTTCGCGGCGTCCCTGCGAAGGGCTCAGGCGCACATACCCCGCGACCTTGGCCACTGAGGCATCCAGCCGACTGAATGCAAGCAAACACCACCACCGCCCTCCGGAGTTGTCGAGGCTGTCGGGAACAAGTAGCACTCTAGTTACTACTAAAGCCTAAACCCCAAGTCCTAAGCCCTAAGCCCTAAACCCTAGTTGCTACGAGCAATCCTCCCAGGGGAGTTCTTGTCGGACGGCGGTGGTGAAGGATCTCAGGATGCAACCTCTTCAAGACATCCTGGAAGCGGGATAAACTCGTTGGAATCATTGGGGCATCTTGGGAAGCTTTCACGTGACACTTATGTAGAATGGCATAAAACCCTCTGAAAAACATTCCTGAATATGATCCTCTTAAACCCAATAAGGGAAAATATAAAATGTCCCAAGGGCCTACCTAGTTTTGTAAGGATGGTAGGGTGATGACACATCGGGAGTTGCTTCAGCTCTTGAAGTATCGCAAGAGTGCTGCTTGATCTGCTTGCATCCGAGGCTCCAGGCCTCTCGGTGGCCCCGGCCCTTGCCCTTACCCTTGTCCACCCCGTCCTGTCAAGGCGAACAGCGGTGATCAGGTGGATGCAGTCGGTAGGACCCTGAATGAACTCCGGGCCCTTCACCAAGCTTGCGCAGGCTGGTCACTTGCTTTCAGGTTTGCCCTATGTGTTGACTTGTTGTGGAAAGATTCTTGTGACTGCCACACATTTCCGGCAGTTGCCCCTGTGTTGTCCACGGGTCATGTCTTCATTGCAGCATGGGTTCTCGTTGAAACCGTGCGCTCTGCAGGAACAAGCTGTACTGCAGCGAAGTGTCAGAATAGACTTGCCGTCGTCCCCGTTTCCCTCCTCAGGTGCGTCACAGGCTGCTTCCCTCACGAGGGAGCTAGTGAGCTTGTGGGGGGTTTTCGGTCTGCTTTGGGCTTTTGCGCATGTCAGGCCTCATGAAATCATTTAGTGCTTATTCCCTTTCCCTTTCCCTTTCCGTCTCATGTGCCAATGGCATTTGCTTGGCCAGAACCAACGAAGCAGGCCTCGCCAAATGTGGTGGTGTGCCGCTGGCTCAGTTCCCCAGCTGTGGAACTTGACGGGTAACGCCTCAGCCGGAGGAGGCAGAACTCACATCAGATGTAGGACTGGCAACATCCGGAACCCCACACCTTCACACGCTCAACCCCAAGCCCTGAACCTAAATAAGTCCTAAAGCCCAAGCCCTAAACACTAAACTCACGAAACCATAAACCTTAATTCCCTCAGGCCTGAGCCCTAATCAAACCCCAAACCGCAAGCCCAAACACCCTCAACCCAAGGTCCATAAACCCCAAGCCCCAACACACCCTCAACCATGAGCCCG
>CAJNDS010000300.1:157500-171199 GCA_905221605.1 Symbiodinium natans | reverse complement strand
GGGAAGAAAGTGAACCGCCTCCGGCATGCAGAAGCTGTACGCCGAGCATGCCGAGCCTGTCCAGGCCCCGCAATCGACTTATCAAACCTTGACCCCCGCAAGCAGGGTGAGGGTTCCTGGTGGGTTCTCCCCCTCTCCCCTCCCCCCGCCCCCTCTCCCTCCCCCTGCCTCTCCCAAAACCATCAAAACATGACCCGACCCCTGACGGCCTTCTGAGTTTGTCGAAAATGACACGTGTGTGACAACAAGGCCTACAAACAAAAACGATCCCGAAACGCCAAACCAAGTCGGTTTCTGAGCTCCACCCCCATTCTGCAAACGTCGATAACTGTCGAGCATCGGCCACTACATAACATGCATTGGGCTCAACCTGAACTTCAGCACGCTCAAGTTCAACTTGGTGCAACGCTTCCGTCAACTGCTTATCAAAGATAGCATGCAACTTGCCTGGCACCCACTCACGCGCGAGAGAACGGTGGTTTTGACCCCGACTCACATTGCGTGACACTCAATGTCCCAGAATCAATACTATCAAAGCTGCGTGCACAACTTGCTGGTGGCCTCGTCGTCATCCTGGCATCTCTCCTGAAAAGAGACCTGAGTGCACACTTCGCGGACACGCCTCGCGCATAGCAGAAAGGAACTCAAAGCTGGGCTACAGCGAGGTTTGGGGAGGGTGTTGAGCCCCGTCCGTAAGACAACAGCCAGCCCTCCCCCCCCCCCGCCGGATGGGCAAGAATGCCGATCAAGAAACTAATCCGAGCATCTGATTAATTAATACCCCCACATTTAAAGAAATTTGTTTTGGCCGGAAGCCCGCCGGAAGACTACTTTCCATTAGGGTGGATTTCGTATGGGACAAACCCCCACATTTAAAGGAATTTTTTTGGGGGGGGGTTCAAAAATCTGTCGGCAGGCTTCTTGTTTTGCTTGCGGAGACGCAAAGCTACAGCACCTCAGGGATCTGCAGCCTATTGTTTTTAATAGAGAATCAATAGAGGGCCACGGTCCAACTATTGCGGAACCCTGCATTCCTTATTGGGGGGGGGGGGGGGGGCCCCCACCCACTAATCAGAAGCTCGGATTAGCCCAAAAGCAGCTGTCGCAAGAGCAATAAAATTGCTTCACTTCGAACATCCCCACCCTCTGCAACAGGAACCCAAAGCTCGGCCACAGCGAGGGCGTACCTCGCAATGCGCTGGGCCAGAAGTCGGCATCGCCTGGGTCAGAGCGAACAAAAGCAAAAGTAAAAGGGAAAGGCGGGAAAGGGAACGGCTGCAAAAACTCTCGCGTGGCAAGGTTGTTTCGGGTTCACAGCACAAAGTTGAAACCCTTTCCTGGAGATGAACGTAGCTGTTGGTGAAGAAACATGTTGTACAAAGTGGTAAGATGCTTCAAACAGCAGTGTTTTGAGCATGCTCGCGAAAAGGCATGAACACTTGACAGCGCGTCTGGTTGCAGAAACATCAAAGATTCGTCTGCACTATGTTCGTCATGAAAGGCAAGACTGCGTGAGTGGTGCCCCAGTGCCAAAGACCCCGCGACTGGAGCTCAGTCTACATAACTTTTCTTGTCGCGCATTTGGCTGCGTTAGGCAGACTTCAGCAGCATAGGAGCCTCACAACATCTCCCTGCCTGTCTTTGCTGGCAGACTTCATGTAAGCCCTCAGCTGCTGCTCTGCTTCCGCGTAGCTCCGTCTCGGATCGTCGTCAGCTCGCCAAAGGAGCTTCAGGTCGCTGATCAATATCTTCGGGTCCAAACACGGTTGCCGGCTAAGAAGGACTCTGACCAGCAGGGACACCCACCTCTGACGCTGAGGCTTGTCCAGTGCACGCACAACATCCTCAAGATGCTTTGAGCACCTCCATAGCTGCACCAGAGCCGGTTGGCTGATTTCGTCTACCCAGAGGTTCTCCATCCGGCCAAGCATGGCTTCTGCAATCACTTGCTGCACCCAAGGCAGACCACCTCTCACATAGTTGGTAACAATATGGTGAGCAGCTTTCCTCACAGATGCATCCACGTCGCAGCAGCACTCAAGCAGGTCTCGAAGGTTTTCAATAACAATATCCGCCCGCATCACTCTCTGAGAAATCTGTCTTTCTGGCACTTGCCAGCCTCATACACCACCACCGACCTGGGATTTAGAAAGACGCGATACCATTCTGCGAACAAACCTCCGGTCTGGGGAGCATGCTAAGAAACATCAGGTCGAGAGGCACTCACAGTACTTCCTCTCGGCCTTGTTTTTGCAGCCATCGGCATCGAAGGCTTCAGGGTCTCGGATGTGATCGGACAGTTTTGCAGAAAAATCGAGGATCGACTCCGACCTGCGAAGCAGAAGCCACGGCGCATGATTCCCATGCATGTCGCCATGCAGCCAGCTGCTTGCGCAGAAGATGCCAAGACTCACCCGCGCCTATCCAACCTACCCATTTCCTCCAGGTGCTTGATCAAGGCCTTAGGCTCAGGCTGCAGAATGCGCATCCTAGCCTTCCCAGAAGGCCAGCATCTCTCACTGCGCCTTGCACCTTGCGTTGCGCGAAGCAACCGCACCAAGCTCCCTGCCTGAGGACTCGTGGCCTGCCGGGATGTCACGCGACACTCGAGCATGTCATCCACCTTGGGGGGACGGGCAGTGAACCTGCCCCTTGGAGAGTTGTCAGGCGAGTACACATCATTGCACGCCGCTAACTGTCGCAGGCTAGGCGCGGTGAGGTACTGCAACAGATTGGGCCTCGAGCGGCGCGCTAGCCGGCTTCGTGCACAGTCCATGCGCTTGTTCCGTTGCGGTTTTTTGCTGGAGGCCAAGGGGCAAGATGAAGGATGATGGGTCCGATGGGTCCCGAGACTCGTCGTCTGCAGACCTGGGCTGCATCTGCTCCCCTGACAGAAGAATCTTGACAGAAACGCAAGCTAGGAAGACAGGGGGGTATGGGGGGGGGGGGGTATGGGGGGTCCAATTTCCTCCTCATCTCGTCCTCATTTTAAGGATGGAATAAGGCTAGACAAAGGCTGGTCTTATCCCCTCTTCCGTGAAAGCAAGCAGGCCCACCCATAATCCTTGTCGTCAAGTCACTTGCAATGCTCGGCATTCAGGCTTCCGGATTCTTTGCTGGATGGATCCTGAGGGTTGAAGCGCAGCTCTAACCAAATCCCCCGGCCCGACACCTACTGCCTTTGGAAGGGCTACACATGGAACACCATGGGCTCCACTACAGATCGACGGCAAAGCAACGGCATCCAAGGCCCGCACTTCACTCGCCGCATCAAGCAGGTCACTCTCCGATGCGCAAGTCGAAACGCTGAGCCGATCTTGGCAAGGAGGGCGCCTCGGCACATGGCGAGGTGCGAAGGTAACAGCTCCTACTTGGAATCTGGCCTGTCCTGTACTTGAAGGATCATGGGGCTTACCATCTAGTTGCAACACTTAAAGCACTCAGCTTGAAACTTAAAAACACATCCAGCCAGCGTACTCACGAAGTGCCACATGTGAGACTCAGGTAAGTGCACCTGGAGCAGCTAGGTAAACGGGCTACGTCAATTGCACAATTGACGGGGATGAAACATAAGTGCAAAATCCAACGACCGGACATCGAATACGAAGATATTCGCGTACATATTAAGTAGAGCCGGCCAGCGGGTGCGTGGGGGGGTGTTACATGGCAAGACTGCTCTCCTTTCGACCTGTGCACGTTTGTCATGCACAGGCCACATTTGACATGAGACCTAGACAAACGTCAAACGAAAAACAACGGCTGCGTCCGAGTTGCTCTTTGCTGGCAAGGGCTTCGTCCAAACTTCCACACGACGACTCCATGTCCTGCCCGCATTGTCTGGGATTGCACTCGCTCTACTTGCCAACTCAGGACTCACTCACCCAAGCTGCATGTGTTCACACAATGACCCATTGAGGGCTCGCTGAGTGTATCTGTACGTCGCCCTAGGCGCACATACACCATACTGACGAACCCTGATGCGCACAGCCGTCCCTTGGCCAACTTACGCATGCCCATGTTACGACAATGGCCAGCGACGCACGTCTGCTCTTCTCGCATACCGGTAAGGAACAGGAGAAAGACGCAGCACTCAACTCGTGAAGGTGCCAAACATAAATCCAAATCTGAGGGGCCTCGGAATTCCCAGCAGCCCCATGCACGCAGCCCCATACTCTCCAAATAGACTCTCTCTCAACCTTTTTAGGGGTTCATCCATCGGCTTGCGACGAATCCCAAGATTAAATTAACAACGTACACTCACGTCCAGGAGCCTCTTCTTGCAAAGCGTCCAAAGCCACTGCTGGAATGGTGGCGCGGCATATCCTGAACGGGAGGCAAGCAGTTCAAAGCGCCTTCCTCATCTTGATGAAAAATCCGGCGGCAGCAGCAGCAGCAGCGGCAGGACTGCTCAGGAGCACTCAGGCAACGGCTCGCATGGCTGGTGCTTCTGCGTCTCCAGCCACTGCTCCAGGTCAGACGGCTGGTTTCGCCTGAGTTCCAGCTCAGACGCCAATTTCGCGTCGAGCGCGACTGACCTGGGTCAACGTGCGGAACGTGTGCAGCGTGCAAACTAGTGAGCATACAAACTAGTGATCTTCGAGAAGCAAAATGTCCATGGCGCTCCATGTCGGGCGAGTAGCTCGTGTCTACTGCAGCGAGCGCCGCTGCCGGCCTCACGAGTTTGCTCCAGCTCTTCTTGGAGTGCACAGCACCTGGGCTTCGTGCTGACAACCAAAAGCCGTTGAACTTGGGGACTGGGAAGGGTCCGTCCTTCTTGTTTGGCCCAGGGCCTGGGCCCCTGGCACAAATACACGATTCCCTGCCTCACGAAACTTGGCACTGCAGAACCCGATGCGGACCCTACACCTATGAGGCCATTCATAAGCTCCCCGCTTCAAGGAAGGACATCTGATTCTTGGAACAAGAAACAAGTGAAATGCCTGTACAGCCAGTCTTCCCTTGCGACCCTGGCTTCTTAGGGACGGGTGCTTTGTCACAGCAGAACAGGAGGAAAAGGCCAAGCACAATCTCAAGGTGGTGCTACAACCCTGACTGAGCGGAACTCCACATCTTAAGCATCAATTACTTTCTTGTGACCTGTGAACCCGCGTCCACCCCACTTTAAGCAACGAGGAAGCCATGCGGGAAGCCATTCTGGCCGTTTCTGCTGGTTGTGAGCTCAAGCTTCTGGTGTCAGGGTCCGCGCTAGGCTTCCGCTTGAAGCGGGCACGTCTCCCTGTCACGCCGAGGGGCTTGGACTGGAATCCAAGGGCGCGCTTCTCAGCATTGTCCAGCGCTTGCCACAGCATCTCCATCTCCACCTCCGCGCACCTCGGATGGGCAAGTTGGCACATTACAGTTGCTGGCCGACCACGAAGGCGCAAAGGCGCGTGCAAAACAATCGAAACACAAGCTTCTGCACTCGGCCCTGCAGATCTTGAAGGTCCTACGTCTCGCACCGCACCCATATTCCTTCAGCGGCCTCTGACTGCCGGCGGAAATCGCATGTAAACGTCGGCGCAAGTCGTATCTGGACGAGATACTGGGGCGCATTGGCACCGGGCACGGAAGTGGAAGGAGCACAGCAGGACCTCAGCAACTTGCGCAGAGTACAAACTTGGATGCTGGAAGGCAGAATATACGTCATCCGAGAGATGATAAGGACAAAAAAATTTTAAAAACATTGCAGCCTGGCGACAGCATGGCCAACAACACGGCCCCTTCGGACTGATTCCTGAGGGGCCGACTCATGCCACAGCGCATGACTGCGTGCGTGCATGAGCGTGCATGGTCGTGCGCGTGTGCGTGTGCGCGTGCACGCGTGTGCGCGGCGTTCACCTGTGTACGGTTTGCATACTCTGTGTGTGGGTGTGTGCGTGTGTGCCTGGTGATTGGTGATGAGCTGTATGAAAGCTGCAGGCAAGGTGCGTGAGGTCCGGCCCCGCCGTGCCCGCCATGGCCAAGGCGCAGGGGACACAACACGCCGACCGAACAAACAGGGAGTTGAGTGCTACATCTTGGCCATACGCAGAACTCCCTCAGCCGTGCCTTCAGAGCTAGGAACAGCTAGCAGCCTTTAGTAGCGGGGCGTGGGACTTTTGGTCTTAAAGCGCAGATCGAGAAATCGCTGTCAGTGTCGTGTTCGTGCGCTAGCACCAGCAATGCCTGAGCAACACGTGAGCTTCGAAACTTGGATTCATAAGTTGCTCGAAAACCAAAATGAAGATCGTGTCTGTAGCTATAAAGTCTATTGCACGTGCGTTCTGTTGATTGGCAGATCTTGGAAAGCTGCGCACGCAGAGCAAGATCTTCATCGTGCAGTAGTTTTGGAATGCAGTCTCTCTCCAGCGGAAGAGAACTACAAGAAGAGCAACTAATACATCGATGACCTGCCGGGCCTTCCAATGTCACCGAAGCTGCTGCAGCTTCTGTACCTCATCTAATAATGAAGATCCCGAAAAAGCAGTGCAAGAATCCAAGAATATTCTTGAAGGGGTATGTATTGGGGCTTCCTAGGGTGAAGCCTTCATAAAGTCTGAGCCCTTGTTGAGTCTAATCCCCCCCTCCCTTAACCTAAGCCCTTCACACCCTATGCAGCATGGCCGTTAGACCAAAAACGCTAAACAAGGTGAAGGTTGGGATGTTCACCCTTGTACTAACAGTCCTTGATCGGGATTATAGTACCCCCGCTTGTATATACCCCTATTAAGGACTGTCAGTATAAGTATAAGGCACGCCGGAGCTGCCCGAAGTCGCCGATGAGGCCGCAAGCAGGCCAGGCCAGGGCTTAGGGTTTTCAGTTCGGGGGGTGCGTTCAAGTGTTGAAGAAATTAGGGGTCGTGACGTCGCTATTTCACTAGGGCCACCTCGCTGAAATAAGGCTTTTATTTCATGGGGGCACTACGCAATTTCGGCGGTGACCTCGCTGACCTCGCTATAAGGTTCGCAGGTTTGGGGGGTTTAGGGTTTAGGCTCTAGGGTTTAGGGTTTAGGGTACGCCTAGAAGTCTCCAAACTATTATAAGCAACAAAGGGTCGGAGAAAACAAAAATGAACGTGACATTGATCTCGGGTAGCTAACTTGGGTTGAGGGTTTACGGTTTATAGGGTATAGGGTTTGGAGCTAAACGAAGGCGTTCTGTTACATTCACGAAGCCCTGTCACATGTGTTGTGTGCTCTGGTTTTCCGAGTTTGTTTCTTTTTATTGACAGTTCTTTGACCGTCAATAACCGCGCTTAGAGCCAACGGGCGCGAGGACTCTAACATCTGCCGAGGGCCACCAAGAACTGCATGTCATCCGACGATGTAACCCACAAGTGGCACGTAACAGCCCTGCTTCAATCGAGAGCTTCTTCCCACCGACTTGCTGAGGATTAAGATGTTTGGGAATGTTTTCAAGGAGGGATCCTGGCCCTGTCCAGCCAGCGCAGACAAAAGACAAGCCCTCATTCCAAGAACCAGGCCACAGAAAGGCTCATTGATCCGTGCCGAGTTCTCTTAACTCGGGTCCCTTTTTGGGTCCTGATGGTAAGGGTGCTGTGCTCTAGCAGGCGACGCAAAAAGGCGCCCTAATTCGAGAGCTACCCCCGTAGCACATGGGCATTGAAATCTTCTCATCCCCGAAGCTACAGCTCAGATGGAACAGCCGGTACTTTTCTGCTGCGCCACAGCCTGCGTCGAAAGGCGGGCAAGTCTCTGCGTCCCTCCTCCACATGCAGGAAATTTCGACCGAGCACTTTCTTGGGGCAGCTCCTGCACCCAGTTTTCACGGCTCCCGCCCCTGCATGGGTAGTCCCAATGCCGCAGACAAACAAGCAAAGGCGCATGTAACTGCACCACACATCCGGGCACAGCTGCAGCACATCGAACCCTCCACCGTTGTCGCGGACCCTTCCCAGAAAAAAAAATCTAGACACCCTCCATCCTACTCTTCGATGGAACAGAAACGCGCATCTAGCTTCGGAGTCCAGCTCCCCACGTCGTTTAGGTGAGAGGTAACCTACAAAGTGTGCAGCGCGGTGTCGGGTTCTTTGCCGACGTCGCCTTTGTCATCCCCAAGCCCCCAAGCATCCTTCTCGCCGGCATTGTGCTGCTCCGGTGTGACGGTGGTCTGCTCCACGTCCTCATCACTTATCCACGCTTGATGTCTGAAGGTGTCGCTTTGGGAAAATTCAAGGTTGTAGCTCACCAAGACGTGTCATTAACATAGGGGTGTCACTTCTCAGGTGTTCCCAACGCTTTACAGGGTTTTGTCCATTCATATCCACCCATTGCTTGCTTGGATGGCTGGGGGGTTTGACGTTTGCTCATATCACATTAGGAAACTCAAGCCCCGCAACCGAAACTTTGCCCATGCTAGCCAGCAGATGACTTGTTGCAGCAAACTTTTGAGGGGCGCACCCACCAAGCAGGGGCGAATGTCGGCATCGCCTGGGTCAGAGCGTCTGCAGTATGTTCTTCGCAATAGGCAAACACGCTGAACATCCCAGCGTCATATTCGCAAAGGGCTTGTGACAGTGCGTCTTGCTCCAACAGCGCGAAACATCCCTTTGCAGCATCTTATAAAACGAAGCACAAATGCGGCAAGTACTAGTGCTTTGGGCATGGTTGGAGTACCCTCGGGGCACAGACTACCAAATAGCTCAAGGGCTTTGTGGGCCAAACAAACTTGCGATATATATCCCCAACCTCTGAACGCAATCATGCACGCGCAGCTATTAACCATTGTAGAAAGTAATTAAATCTGATGAAGCCCTGGTGCCACATCTTGGTTGGGGCGAGTATGCAAACTGCAGCATCTTTCAACACAACACTGCCTGACTGGCGCCCAAGTGCCAAAGCCACTTTTCTTGTCGCGCATTTGGCTGCGTTAGGCATGCTTCAGCATACTAGAAGCCTCAGAACATCTTCCCGCCTGTCTTTGCTGGAAGACTTGATGGAAGCCCTTCAGGTCACTGATCAATATCTTTGGGTCCAAACATGATTGCCGACTAAGTAGGACTCTGACCAGCAGGGACACCCACCTCTGACGCTGAGGCCTGTCCAGTGCACGCACAACATCCCCAAGATGACTTGAGCACCTCCATAGCTGCGCCAGAGCCGCTTGGCTGATTTCGTCTACCCAGAGGTTCTCCATCCGGCCAAGCATGGCTTCTGCAATCACTTGCTGCACCCAAGGCAGACCACCTCTCACATAGTTGGTAACAATATGGTGCGCAGCTTTCCTCACAGATGCATCCACGTCGCAGCAGCGCTCAAGCAGGTCTCGAAGGTTTGCAACGACGATGCGGCGGGCATCACTCTCTGAGAAGTGGGTCTTTCTGGCACCTGCCAGCTTCATACACCACCAGCGACCTGGGATTTAGAAAGATGCAACACCCTTCCGCGAACAAACCTCAGGTCTGGGGAGCATGCGAAGAAACATCAGGTCGAGAGGCACTCAAAGTACTTCCTCTCGGCAGCATTTTTGCAGCCATCGGCATCGAAGGCTTCAGGGTCTCGGGCGCCATCGGTCAGTTTTGCAGAAAAATCGAGGATCGACTCCGACCTGCGAAAGCAGAAGCCATGGCGCATGACTCCCACGCACGTCGCCATGCAGCCAACTGCTTGCGCAGAAGATGCCAGGACTCACCCGCGCCTATCCAACCTACCCCATTTCCTCCAGGTGCTTGATCAATGCCTTAGGCTCAGGCTGCAGCACATTCATCCTAGCCGTCCAGAGGGCCAGCCATCTCGCACTATGCATTGAACCTTGCGCTGGGCGAAGTAACCGCACCAAGCTCCCTGCCTGAGGACTCGTGGCCTGCCGGGATGTCGCGCGACACTCGAGCATGTCATCCACCTTGGGGGGACGGGCAGTGAAACTGCCCCATCGAAGAGTTGTCAGGCCAGTACCAATCATTGCACGCCGCTACATGTCGCAGGCGAGGCGCGGTGAGGAACTGCAACAGATTGGGCCTCGAGCGGCGCGCTGGCCGGCTTCGTGCACAGTCCATGGGCTTGTTCCGTTGCGGATTCTTGCTGGGAGGCCAAGTGGCAAGACGAAGGATGATGGGTCTGACGGGTCCAGAGTTTTGGCCCCCATGGCCCCGCAAGCCATCGCCCGAGACTCTTTGTCTGCAGACCTCGGCTGCAACTGCTCCCCTGACAGAAGAATCTGGACAAAAACGTAAGCTTGCATGTAAGGAACAGCTCTATGTCCACCCCTGCCGCTAGGCAAGCTTCAGACGAGTGTCTGCGCATCTTGCTGCGATGGCACATTGTCTGGTCCTGCAGCAGCGTCCGCTGACTCTTGAGGCGACTCCTCTTCCTAGCAGTGGGGCGAGCAAGCACGGACCACTCAGCATCACGCCAGTGACACGCAGCCTGGCCTGCAAGGAGTCCAGACCTTCCGGACGTCCAGAGAAACTCTCTCTGCGCCTCAGCTTGGGCTACAGGTGGAAGGACAAACTCCAGTTTCCCAGAGCTTGAGCTGTGAAGCATGGCTGTAGCTGAGGAGAACGCCCCGTGCCCTTGCGTTTCCACATGAACTGCCTCATTCTTCCCTGCACCGGGCGGCGTCCTAGGAAGAGAGGAAGGCACGGACCTCAGGCCAACACACGGGGAATCTGACGCACCTTCAAGCAACGCCCCTAAGGGCCCAGTGCCTTGGGAGACCAAATTTGCCTTCTGAATCCCTGAGAGCCGCGCGTATCGCTCTCCGTGGAGCAGCTCATCGCAGCTGACGGAAGTACTGGAATCTGTGGAAGATCAAAGGGCCGCTCCGCTTCGTTGCGAACCGGATTTGCCCGGCACCTCGCTGCAGGCAGCTCAAACATAAGGGCAAAAAAAAAAGCTTTTGCGGCTTGGAAAGTGCAGGCAACGCCCGTGCATGTTAAAGGCCCAAAGCCTTGAAAGCCTGAACTGCAAAAAAGCCCTAACCATCATGGAAGAGGGGGGGGGTTATGGGGGGGGGTCTCGTCTTATTCCAGCCTTGATCTTAAAGGCGAAATAAGCCTGGATGGGCCAGGACACGGGGAATCCGGCGCACATCCCAATAACGCCCCTACCAAATTCAGCTATGCCGCAACCCCACAAAAGCAAGGCACCCACCTTCTGCATTCCCGCTTCAGTTTGTGGAATTAAGGAAAATGGGTCGGCACAATCCTTGCCGTCAAGTCACCGGCTATACTCGGCAGTCAGGCTTCCGGCTTCCTTGCAGAACGGATCCTGAAGATTGCGGCACACCGTTCCCTCCCCACACCTACTGCTGCCTTTTGAAAGGGCTGAGGGCTACCCAGGCTACACCACGTGCTCCACTAGAGATCTACGGCAAGCAAGGGCATCCAAGGCCTGCACTTCACTCCCCGCTTCAAGCAGCTCACTCGCCGATGCGCAGGTCGAAGCCAGGCTGAGCCGATCTTGGAGAGGCGGGTGCCTCCGCGCACGGCGAGGTGCGAAGGTAACAGCCCCATACTTGGAATCTGCCCTGTGCCTTATACTTGAGGGATCATGGGGCTTACCATCTAGTTGTAACACTTGTAGCATCTTGCAGCACTTCGCTTGAAACTTGAAAACACTTACGCACATCCAATCAGCGTACTTACGAGGTGCCACATGTGAGACTCAGGTAAATGCACATGGAGGCACACAGGATAGGTCACACATTTACAGGGATGCAACAGAAGTGCAAAATCCAATGACCGGACTGCGAATCTGAAGCCATGAAGATGTTCGCATACATGCTAAACAGATATCATGAGGCGTCTTGACAAAGCACACGCAACAAAGAGAAATAAACGAAAGGAACACTACAATGGGCAAACACAAGGATATGGTGGCCACATCCACAGCTGCAGAAAAGGACCAAGTGATTCAACAAGCCACACAGATTGAGTAAGATGGAGACAAGGGCTCTTACGTCACCAGCCGCGTAGCCTGCGCATGAATATATATATATATATATATATATGTATGCACCTATGTATGCGTGTATGTATGTATGTATGTATGCCTGCATGCATGCATGCATGTATGTATGTATGTATGCCGGTATGTAGGTATGTATGTATGTATGTATGCATGTTCTCTTGATTGGCTGCAGGGGGAGCCGGTATAGGTGGGGGGTCATCTTGCTTCAGACAGCTTGAGGAAACGCAAGTCATCACAGAGAAGAGGACGCAGATTCCCCCCGCCAAGCAGATGGGCTCATAGAGATCTCGAGATACAAGCACAAGCCTGACAAACACGTAGAGGATCCGGGAAAGTGCCACGCACAGGATCGAGAAAAAGGATAAAGATAGCTAGAGTTCATGCGGACTGCAAAACCTTGACGATCAAGTGAATCGAAGAGAAGGGCAGAGAAAGGCATTAGACGAACAGACGCAGACTGGAAAGAGTCATAAAGCGGGAGAAGGCGAGCGAGAAAGAGAGAGGGAGACGAAGGAAGATGGAGAGAGCCCACGCAAACAGAAAGAATATGAAAAAGGCAAGAACGGAAAGGGGAGAGAGCGACAGCAGAGAAGAACGAGAGCAGGAACGAAGAAGCAGGAAGAAGGATTGATGCAAAGGGAAAATTGGAAAACGGGAAAAAGTGAGAGCCAGAGATTGTACTTTCTTTCTATTGAGATTTTCAGGGCGGTTGAAGCAACATGTTCGGATATGAGCTTTCCTTATGCCCTTGTTCTCGGTGTGCTGCAACTACTAATCAGCACCTCTGGAGGACGCTGAGTTAAGTTAAATGTTTGCCACATCAAGCATGTATGCCAAATACCCTCTTCATGAGTTATGTAACTGTGCTAACTCTATCGAAATACATATCTTCCACCTAAAGAGTTTGTCCTATGTACATATGTTTCATGGTAAGCACTTGGTCACTTCACCAAATGCATATAAGCAACTCCTAGGACGTACCAAGTGCAAGTAATCACCTTGTCGAACGTGATGCACTCACTTATAAGTCATAATCAAGCAACTACCCCCGTGCAACTCGCTGATGCACATGCTAAAGTACTGCTGTACTATCGATAGGAACGTTATATCGTTATAACAACACGCTTGCATGTGGGTCTGCGCAGTCCAAGGCGCAGCGCTTCGGCAGCAGCCATGCCTGGCAGATGATGCTGGTGATCAGTGTGCGCCCATCCAGCACCCCAATCCATGGCTTTGATATGCTTTCATGACTGAAGTCTTCGATCCTGCAGCACGCCACCGGCCTCGGGCGCTTGGGGACCGAGGCGGCGTCGTCCGAAGATCAAGATCCGGCCTTGTCCAGAAGTAGAGCCGGCCAGCGGGTGGGTGGGGGCGTGTTACATGGCAAGACGGCTCTCCCTTCGACCTGTGCACGTTTGTCATGCACAGGCCGCGTGAGACCTAGACATTCGTCGAACGAAAAGCAACGGCTGCGTCCGAGTTGCTCTGTGCTGGCATCGGCCTCGTCTTCCACGTCCTGCCCCGCATTGTCTGGCGCGGATTGCACTCGCTCTAGTTGCTAAGGACTCACTCACCCAAGCCGCATGTTCACACAGTGACCTCCAGGTCAGACGGCTGGCTTCGCGTGAGTTCCAGCTCAGACATCAACCTGGGTGAACGTGCGGAACGTGTACAGCGTGCAAACTGAGCATACAAACTAGTGATCTTCGAGAAGCAAAGATGTCCATGGCACTCCATGTCGGGCGAGTAGCTCGTGTCTACTGCAGCGAGCGCCGCTGCAGGCCTCACG
>CAJNDS010000300.1:0-152500 GCA_905221605.1 Symbiodinium natans | reverse complement strand
GGCTTGCCTGCAGATAGCCTGCGATAGAACCTCATACCTCGTCCCAGGAGTCTAGTGTCTAGGATCCCGTGATGACCCCTCGACCCCGTGCAGCCTAAAAGCATCGTTATTATGCATCTTCCATGTTTGGATGCACTTCCTAGACTCCTGACAGCTCCCATTTGACAGCTGGGCCCATGTCCTCTCAGAGGCCCCAAGCGCCGAGCGCTGCCTTCATGTCAGGGTTGCCCTGCACTTCCCCGCGTCCGTTCTCCGACGCCACCGTGCCGTCGGGCTTCAGCACGACAAGCATCGGGATGCCCCGGACACCAAACTTGGTCGCAAGCTCGTCCTTCTTGCCTCGGTCACTATAGGGCAGGCAGGCCCACGGCATCTCTCCGTAGTACTCGTCGAAGCCGGCCTGATCGCGATCGCTGGACACGAAGACGACCTCCACGTCCTTCGCGGCGTACTCGTTGTAGGCCTTGGCCAGGATGGGCGTGAAGCCACGGCACGGTGGGCACCAGTGCGCTGAGAAGTACAGGAGCACCGCCTTCTTGTCTTTCAGAACGTCGGAGGTCGGCTTCACGCCATCCTTGGTCTGGAGGTTCGGGCCCAAGAGTCCTAAGAGTTCTTCCGTGGCGGCCATGGCGCAGGAGTCCGAAATCTGCGCAGCACCTAGGTGCCTGGAGCTGTGAAGAAAGTTCCTCCGGCAGCCAGTACATCCAACATGCTCTCATCGCAAACATGCTGCGCACATCGGCCACACAATCCAGAGTCAAGGCGTGAGCCTGGCGACCAAGGATTCAGCAACGTTCACTGTCTCTCTGGCTCTGGCTCTGGCTCTGTGTGGCTCGGTCTGTCTCTGACTCTCTCTCGCTTCACTCTCCCTCTCACTCTCTCGCACTCTCTCTTTAGATTCGATCCGCCCCTCAGATGCTCAGCTGAAGCCATTCCAATCTACAGAAGCCGCTAAACCCTAGTACCTAAAAACCCCGAACCTAAGACTCGGCAGCGAATCTCAGCAGGGATGAAACCATCTAAATCTTGGAGCTCTCGGCAAGACGACCGAGGCTGCGACTGAGGAATTAGCCGCACACAGGGACCTACGCCCTAAGCCTGTCGAATCTTTAAGAAAGGGTGGATGTGCGTGTGGTCACATGTCCCTGTACTCGAACGTCCTAGATTGAAGAGACGCTGCAAGGAAGTACGGTTGAAACTTGTCTGAGAACTTGTACATTGATGCTGCCTGGTTCCTGCAGAAGCGCTCAGACTAGCTTGATTCCGTCATGACCGTGCTGCTTCCACGCGCAGCTAAGAATGTTCCGCTCAATCATGTCTTCCTCGGCCGTGCTTAGAGCCGGAGGAAGCGAGGACTCCAACATCTCCCTGGTGGCAACAAGAACTGCATCAAAAACAATAACAATAACAATAACAATCACAATAACAATCACAATAACAATCACAATAACAATCACAATAACAATCACAATAACAATCACAATAACAATCACAATAACAATAACAATAACAATAACAATAACAATAACAATAACAATAACAACAATAGCAGTAACAGTAACAGCAATAATAACAATAACAGTAACAATAACACTAACAATAACAAGAACAAGAACAAGAACAATAACAAGAACAATAACAATAATCGTAATAATAAGAAGAAGAAGAATAAAAAAATAAGAATAATAACAATAATATCTCATTCGACGAAGTATGCCCACAACTGGCACAGAACAGCCCTGCTTCAATCGAGAGCTTCTTCCGACCGACTTGTTTTGGGGTGAAGAGGTCTGGAGATGTTTAGCGGGAGGGCACCTAACAAATGAAGCCTGAACGTGCGGTCACTTTTCTGCCGCGCCAATGTCTGTATCGAAAGGCGGGCAAGTCTCTGCACCCTTCCTCCCTCACGCAGGAAAACTTCAACCGAGCGCTTTCACCGACATTAGCCATTAGCCACCGACCCCCTGTGGAAGGGGGGGGCTCCAGTGAAAGCTTTGCAGGGGTTTACCTCGCCTCATCCCGTCACAGCTCCTGACTGCCCTCACCTCTCACGGCCCTCCCCGTCCCAGAGGAACCTCCTTTTGCTGACCCTGCCCAGCTCGCCTTGACGAGTGAATCTCCGCAGCTCCGACCGGCCTCACCTCTCAAAGTACCTCCTTGTAACAGTTGTAGAGGTCAGTTGTGCTGTTTTGTAGTACGTAATCGCCATCCACGGAATGGAGCCCTCCTCCCCCGCCGTCCTCAGATGCCTAGTGAAAGGGGGAGTGTATGATTGCTGCCAGTAAGCAGTGGACGCATGGAGAAAAAGCGTTGAGTGAGCGAGGGAGTGAATCATTAAGGGGCATACAGTATTGATGAATACTGAGCACAGTCTTTGCTCACATGTACAGTATATGCTAGTATGTGCAGTATATGCTCTACGAGTAACACTAAAAAAACATGGCGCTCGGGTTTACTTGTCGCTGTTATATTACATGATTCTACACATGTACATGCTTAGAAAACAAAGTCACAACTACAGACATAGGTTTTCCACGAAGCTCCGAGCATTAAAGCCATTTATCAGGGGTACATCAGAGCCCCATGGGAGAGCATTCCGGACCCATCGTTTCTCCTCGTGGCTCCCGTGGCGCAACGTCCCCGCCACCGAGGCCCAGCGGGACAGGCCGCAAGGCCCTACACAAGTTCTGCAAACCCTGATGTTAAGCTGTGTCATGTCCACTGAAACTTCTTGACCCCGAAACTCTGAACCATGAGCGCAGGCGCAAAGCTCTCGCGACCCTCGCTCACCCGCCGCTTGAGGCATTCTCCTTCCTCGGCTCAGGAGCTTCGGGCAGAAGCGACACATGCTGCACGTGTGTTCATGTCGCGCGCAACTCGGCACTGAGGGATGTGCAGCTGTATGGTCGTCGCCCCACCGGACCTCGGTTCCCAAGTGCTGGAAAAACCGGCTCTGAGGCTCCGTGTGCTTTGAGGCCGGGGCCCTCCGAAGCTCATCTTCCTCAGGAAGTACATCAGGAGGAACAGGCATACGACCTCAAGTCACACGGCTCTGGCACCACAGAGTCTCCCTCCACAAGCCACACCTGAAAAATGGTCCTCGGCCTGCACGGCGGAGGCCAAACAGCAAACCCAAAAACGTCTTACACCCTTCTTCCGGGTTGCTACTACGGAGCTTTAGGGCTTCTTATGTTTCAGGCTTTAAAAAGACGTCTTACACCCTTCTTTAGGGCTGAGAACTACAGGGGCTTTAGGGGCTTCTTATGTTTCAGGGCTTAAGGGGCTGGAACCCGTTAAAAGGGCTCTTTGGCATGGCCCGGAAGTTCCTGGGGCCCTGGGCAAAGAGCACCATGTAGATCATGTGCTTGCTGCTCTTGTTCGCCATCATCCCCTTGGGATTCGCGGGGGGGGGGGGGGGGGGGGGGGTTTGCGAAAACAAGGGACCCTTATTATGGATCCCAAATAGTAGGATTCCCTTATGATAGGGACCCCAATAAGGTAACCCCTAATTTCGGACCCCCTAGGAAAGCGGGCATGAGAGCGCTCTTCTCGGCTCCAGAAGATCTCAAACACATTCCGCAAGAGGTATAGTGCCTAAACCCTAAACCCTAAACCCTAAACCCTAGATTCTAGGTCCCACAGAGGCGCGCCTTGAGGTTGCCCAGAGTGCCTTTCAGGAGCCCCGCAGCCTTGTCAAAGTCGATGCCTCGGTGGTCTTGCGGGGGAGGCGGGCTTGAGGGGTTTTGGGTTTAGGGTTTAGGGTTTAGGGTTTAGGGTTTAGGGTTTAGGGTTTAGGGTTTAGGGTTTACGGTTTACGGTTTAGGGTTTAGGGTTTAGGGTTTAGGGTTTAGGGCTAGGGTTTAGGGCTAGGGGTTTCGGGTTCAGAGTTTAAGGATTTTGGGGGGCTTTAGGGTCTTGAGGGTGGTTCCCCTTGGGATGCTCCCCCTTATACTAACAGTCGTTAAGGGTTTTGTGGGGCTAGGGTCTGAAGGGTGGGTTTTAAGGGTTTCGGGGGGGCAGTGGCTCGGATGGGTTTTTTTGCGGGGCTTTTTGGGGCTTGTGGAACTTGTGGATGAAGAGGGGGCTTCCTGGGAGGGCCCACACCGGGAAGTACAGCAGAGAGATCGCAAAGCCCACAAACCCTAAGCCCGCGCAGCACCCTGAAGCCTACACCCCCACGAACCCCTAAACCCCGCAAACCCCCAAGACCCAAAGGCTTCCTGTTGGTTGGCAGGGAATGAGGGAAGTAGGGGAAGCTCAGCGGGCTGCCCATCTGATCCAGAAAGCTGTTGGAGTCCTTGATCGAGGAGCCAATGTTCCTGGAGAGTTTCCGAAGCGTTTGGGCTCGGGATCGGAAGAGATTGGGGCCCTTGGGGCCCCCATGTACCTGCTCTGTTCAGGGGATACTGTAAGATAGATTGAAGTCGGTATAATAAAGCCCGCAAAACTGGAGAGTGCCGGTGCTGGGGGTGGATCTTAACCTGTCTAAGAGGCGGATGTAGCCATCCCCCCCAGGTGACCCCAACAAGGCCCCGCCCCGCCTCGTGATGTCCTTCAGCTGCCCCACTTTCGCCTCCAAGTCTTCGATGGCCGCGTCATTCTGGCGCTCCATCATCTCCCTGTCCGGCACTCGACATTCGACAAAGTTCATCTTCTCCAAAATGACGGAAAAAAGCCATCTTGAACAGGGGGAACCCCTCAAAACCCTAAGAGGCTCACGAAAGGCTCGCAGCAAAAGGAGACCTTCAAAAGGCACTGGTGCTGTGGCCTGGAGGCGGCGGCGTGGGTGTCATCCTTGGGCTTCTGAGCCCCTCCCTTGCCTTCATGGTCACAGCAAAACAGAGAGGGAGGTGTTCTTTGTGTCGAAGCTTAGTGAAGGCCCCCTTTGAGGGCTTATGAAGGCTCATGTGCGCTTTTGAGAGCTTGTCAGGGTGTAGGGTTCGGAGCATTTCTTGGGCTCAGAGTGCGTCGTCTCACCCACACCGCAAATCAAAGCTGACAAAATGCCCCCCACGTCGCCTTGAAATCGACTGCCAAAAAGCGCCGCACGCTGATCTACCTGGCCAGCTCTGCCCCCCAGGTCAACACGCACAGTCGACGGTACTTTCGGGGTCCCAGATTCCCGAAACACAGCTGGCACTCAGCAAGTGCGACTGGACTCGGAATCCGCACAGAAGAGCCAAGTTGTGCTTGCTGCACTGCTTCATATACAGTGTTCGAGTCGACATGAAGCTCGACCAAAAAGCATCCCTAAAACCCCTCCAAAACCCCGAAGGCAGAGCCTTTCTCCAACCGTCGCAGGCGAGCGAGATTCGGGCTTTCAGGGCGTTGAGCACAACTTCAGGCACCGAGCCGACAGCTGGAGATTTCCCAAAGTACGGGGTACTCCTTCTCTGGGGGGTCCCTATACGAACAAGGCGTGGACTATTATTTGGGAGGTATGCGGTATCAGGGTCACCCCGTTTTTTGGAGAAATTCCCAGCTGACTGCGTATGGCCAGGGGCGGGGGTTGGGCCGAGTTCTGGTAGCTCCGGGTACTTTCAGAGCACTTCCTGTCCCCCCCCCCCCCTTGCAAAGGCTAAAAAACTGGATCTGGGCTCGAGCCTGGCATTCTAAGCTCTAAATCCTCGGGAGAGTCAGAGTCAGCAACCACAAATTAAACCTCCGCAACTTCCGCCCGAAAAGCCCTGAACAACGAAAAGAACGCTCTTTGCATTGACCTAACCCCAACACAGACATGCATCAAGGCCCTTGGAAGACACCGACATGTCTTGGGCCGCGCGCCGGCCCTATCACCGGGAGGCGTGCCCCCGAATTGGTTTGTGAATTTGGATGCAACCGGCAACCGGTTCTTGAAGAGCTTGAGGCTTAGCCTTTGGGGTCTGAATTTTCAGGAGTCGGGCTTCGAAGCTCTCTTGCGGGGATTCAGGGGATTTGGGGATTGGCAGCTGGCACAATTTGAGATCTCAGTGCGCCCGCAGCACAGGTCTAGGAGAGGAACCTGGCCACAGGCAGCTTCGGCGTTTGTTGCATGAATGTCGCTGGCACAAAGAAGAAGCGCAACATTGACAACTGCCACCGATGATGGGACTGATAATGATGACGGTCCGGCGGCTGCTACGGATACGCCGATATACGTCTCCCGATCAGACCACCAAAAAACACCATTGATTCGCTACGCAGCAGTGAAGGGAGGCCAGGCTAACCTCACCCATGTTTTTCGGCGCCGCGCGCGGAAATCAAGCCTGGCTCCCTTCATCGTGTGCTTCTGGGGCCAAAATCATCATGAGCAACCCTAAACCCTAAACCCTAAACCCTAAACCCTAAACTTGCCCTAATCCCTAAAGTTTCCTCTGGGCTGCAGCGTTGAGGCGTACGCCTTCCGCCATTTCCGCCAAAGAATGGTCACCAATTGGCAGAGAAAACAATCAAGTCCAAACCTTCGATCCCTTATCATTACCACTATTCTGCTACTCCTACTACTCCTACTACTCCTACTACTCCTACTACTCCTACTACTCCGACTACTCCGACTACTCCGACTACGACGACGACCACTACTACTATTACTACTGTCATGTTCACTTGTTATTGCTCTTAATCTTGATAATGATAACATGATAAAAGTTTGGGCAATGACAAATGTGAATACTCTCACATCGTACAGCAGGACGATGAACCACGGGCGCCTTTCGCGCAGGGCCTCGAGCAGGGCGGCGACCGTGGGCTCGCCCTCCATGGACCTCGGCAACAGCTCGCTTTCGTTTAAGCTTCGCCGCTGACAGCTCACTTCTTCTGGTAAAGATGGGCGCAGACAGGGCCTAGCTTTAAAGGACAAAGCAGCCAAAAAACAGGTCGGAATGTCGGGCTCCTGTTCTGCGCCTGGCTAAGCACTCGGCACCGCCCGTTCGATGATGGCCAGGAAGTGTGTGACGTTGACTTTGTTTCGCTCCAACTCCCGCCTCGAATGTCTGGAGTTTCGGGATCGACGATGTAGATGTAAAACTTGACATGCCGCAGTAGGAGCTTTGAACCCTAATCAGACTTCTAGATTCTAGACCCCTCATCGGGCCCTTTCACCTTCTCTGCCAAGTCCTAGGTCCCGGCTCGAGCTGCTGGCATCGTTTCTGCAAGCGCTGGGAGCCATCCTCGGCAGCAAATGCGATGGGTTTCAAGTTCAAGCTTAAGAACGCTTCGGCGTTGCGCAGGGAAGGCACTGAGAACCGTGCCAAGTTTTCTGTGGCACCGCGGCACGACGGCCTGCCGAATCCCAGATGCATTGCACCAAACGCTTGCCCAAGCACGCCGCACAGTTCGAACTACCCCGAGCCGAGCAAGAAAGTAGCCTTGAGCTCAGTCGTGAGACCCGGTGGCCACGGGGCTCGCTTCCTGGAAGCAACCAAAGCTACCACCTCTAAGCCGCGAAGTTTGTGGACACCATCACACGAGAACCACTCGACGAACGTTCGTCATTCGCTTGCTCAACACGAACGCACAAGTTGAGCTGCACGAAAGAGCAAACGCTCCTGTCAATTAATCCCGTGCGGGGAAGAACTGATCACTGTCAAACGAGAAACCCCAAGACACAAATACACATACACATACACATACACATACACATACACATACACATACACATACACACACACACACACACGCACTCCTCACTCATATGAGCTGCACATATGACTAGAAGCACAGCTCTTGCACCGAGTTTCGGTGAGGAAGTTTTGAAATCGTACTGGTTCAGGGCCTGGGCTGATGAGCAGCTCGGCCACGTGCGATCGTGACGGGCTTTCGCTCGTTAAGGCTTATCGAAGTTGCTCTAGGGGATATTCACCCTCAGATCTAACTGACAGGAGTCTGCCGTGGAAGACCTGCCTCGACGAGCTTCTCTTCCACGGGACGAACGATCACCGTAACTGCGGGTGAATCTGCGAGCGGTGGCTGCTCGACAACGTTTCTGCTCGAAAAGGAAAGTGGGAACACTCCCCCCCTCGCGTCGCACCTGCGGACCGCGTAGAAGCCTTCCCCCAGCCCTTCAGCTCCCTCAGAGCCGTTGTATGGAGATCTGCGAAAGGCCTTCTCAGAGATCTCCGTGGTCTGACAGATCAAACTCGAAGTGACACGGACAAGCAAAGAGCTGCACCGGCAACTCGAAAAGCTCTGCCTGGCCCATCCACCAACGAAGGCCCTTCCCCTCGCCAACCACCGCCTGCATAAACCACGGCCTGCATATTGAGCCTGCTCGATAGTCTGACCGAGCTCGTCCAAGCAAAGGTTTGAGAGCCTTTTCGTTTGAGCTGAGAGCAAGCTGACTGGGCCAGAAGAGCGCTCGCCTCCTGGCGCTCTGGCCACCGAGCAGATGCCGCTTCCAGCCGCTTCGGAGCCATGAGTTGGAAGCTCTCCGCAAACTGCGACGTTGCCAAGAGATGCCAAGAGCATCGGTCGAATCGGTCACTCTTGGACCCAGAGGCTGTCCGAGCGACATTCCCGGCTTCAGATCAAGAAGACTTGGTTGAGAACTTCATGAGCCGAGGAGTTCTCCTCGCTAACAGCCACTGCCACACGAAGACCAGAAAACGTGCGCGCAAGGTGTAGCAAATCTGGAACCCAGAACTGAATGTCATCATCTGATCTCTTTCGGCGAGCACGTGTATGGTGGAAGCCACATTGGACATTATCTCCTACCAGCCAGTTTGGGAATGGGCTGAGCAGGCACGGGCACGTGGGAAAAGAATATTGTAGAGGTTCCAAGATTCGATGACACGCGTTTGTGATTGCAGCTTGAGCACCATGTGGACTTTGTTTCCGCACCGGCAGGTCGACCAACGTCAGATCCACCAACCAGAGTTCGTGGCGAGTGTCTCGTCGTCGCCCAGGTTCACCCCATTGCTGCCCGCCGCACGCCGAGCGGTGAGTCGACCTCGCGAGTGCGGGGGGGGTTCGGCCTGCGAGGCGGCTGTTCATCGTTCACGCGTGGTCACCGACACGTCGACCGCAGTTTCGGGGAGCGCCGCCTCGATGATGGCGGCGACCGCCGCCGCGGACAACGACGTGGAAGCAGACATCAACGAAGACACGGCGTCGAGGACGAAAATGTCCAGGCTGACATTCTGACAATAGGCGGCTTGAGCGACGACGGCGATCGCCGCTTAGCTTGTCCCTACACACATGAAGCACGTGTTACACAACATGAACACGTGTGATCACACGGAGGCTGGAGAGCGCGGAAGCCAGCCTTAACAACTGTTCTTTGGAAGGGTTTAGGGTTTAGGGTTTATACCCCCTCCGAAAAACCCCCCCCCCCCCCCCCAGGCGCGGCTCCTGAGAAGCCAGCCACCGCTTGCACGATGCCCTGGCTACTGTTCCCAGCCTGCAAATTGCCGCGGAGCCCCCCAAGTTTTTTTGGAGTTTTGAAGGCCACAAGAACCTGGGTTTAGGGTTTAGGGTTCAGGGTTCAGGGTTTAGGGGTTGAGGACCTCCTTGAGGAAGCTGTGGCTCGTGACTTTGGGCGGGCGGCA
The DNA here is from genome assembly GCA_905221605.1 of Symbiodinium natans. Classification (NCBI taxonomy): domain Eukaryota; class Dinophyceae; order Suessiales; family Symbiodiniaceae; genus Symbiodinium; species Symbiodinium natans. The sequence goes on along the minus strand of CAJNDS010000300.1, from coordinate 142,976 downwards.
ATCAGTGGGGGAGTTTATTTGGCCCCCCTAACTCAAGGATCTTCAGCATGGAGGTCTGAAATGCTGCTGCACTGCAAGTTTTGCTGTGAACACACAGGGGCCACCCTTAGCCCTCGTCCTTGAGCCCGATGGGGCCACCACCCTTAGCCCTCGTCCTTGAGCCCGATGGGGCCTAAGCCGAGTCCCGGCCTCCAGTTGCAGGATGCGCTGCTTCAGCCGGAAGTTCCTTGGCTGCTGGAGTTGGCGCTTCAGTCGCAAGCCGACTCGGCTTGGGACTGTTTGGTTTTCGGGTGCTGTTCGGCCAGAGGCCTTGCGTGCTTAATGCGCCGGACGGCGCTGCTCTCGCTCGCAGCAGCAGGGTCTTATGCTAAGTCCACAGATGCCCCTAGCCGGGATGCTCCTCGCGGTAGCTGTCCCTGTCTTCCTTCAGCTGCACGGTGTGCCGGATCTTCTGCCGGTGGTTCACATGCCCCGCCAGCTCTGCGTGCGAGGACGACACGTCCTCCAGATTCTCCTGAACCAAGCAGTTGGGGCTTAAGCCTCAGGGTTTCCTTTAAAGCTGAGCACCATACAAGCTCGTAAGTTTGACAGGATTGCTGCAAACATCTCTACACACATGAATTTGAGACCTACCTATCGAACTATCCATATATATTATGTACTTCTTTTGTCGTATTCACTTTCCCTTTCTTTATGCATTCGTGTAGTAACCTATCCACCTAATCATCGATTCATTAGTTCATGTATATTATTTATTCATTCTGCACCAAATATTCACTCTGTAGTGTATGCTTGGAGCGTTTGACCCATGCATCCACCAATTCATCTTGTTCATGTATTCAATTGTTCATCTATATACTCCGTTCTTAGGTTGCTAGTTTCTTGGCGATCTGATCTATTCATGTCTTCATTTGTTAAGCTACTCATTTATTCATGTATGCATTCCATCAATCAGTCATTCATTCATTCATTCATTCATTCATTCATTTATTCATTTATTCGTTCATTCACTTACCGCATCCATTCACTCTTCGCTTTATTTAATTATTCACTTAATCGTGTGTTCATTTGTTCATGCATTCGTCTGCCCATGTACTCAGTAACTATTTTGTTCATTTATGCAAGTATTCATGACGAATCATCATGTTTATCCATGATGCAGAGACTTTCCACGCCAGCTGAAGGAGAGTTAGCAAATAGCTTCAAAACCAGCATCTCGGCCCGAGACTTGGGGCTTGTGCTGACTTTGGAAGATGAATGAATGGAATATAAGTGCACAAGATATCGCTGGAGACATCAGGCATCAACTTCTTCGCAAACCTTCTGCACCCGATCATCGGTGTGCCTTTCGTCTTCTGGGTACCAGCTGAAATTTGTTCTGCTCACACTGTGTTCTCGTATCTGCAGGGCGTGCACATCTATAAACGATGTGGGTAGCTATTCTGAATTGTGTTGTATTTCCGGAGGAAATGAGTTCCGAGCAGCACTCACAAACAAATAATGATTCGATCGAGCTGCCCAGAAGGACATGCGTTCAAGAAGCATACTTCCTTTGGTTCCTTCGGTCCAGCATATCCAAAGAGTAGAGACAGCGTGCCTCGGAGAGCTGCAAAAACATAAACTTCGTGATGGAAGATTGGATTGAAGTCTCGTCTTTATTCGCAAACCAAGGATTCTGCTTTTAGGGACAGCGGGTAGAAAGCAGCAACAAGAGAAACCGGACAGCTTCTGATAGCAGAACGGTTGAGGGTTTAGGGACAGCTGGTGACAGAAAGCAGAAAGCAGCAATAAGGGAAACCGGACAGCTTCTGACGGCGAATGGTTTAGGGTTTAGGGACAGCAGGTGACAGAAAGCAGCAACCAGAGAAACCGGACAGCTTCTGACAGCAGAACGGTTTAGGGCTTCGGGGCCTGGCGACAGAAAGCAGCAACAAGAGAAACCGGACGGTTTCTGACAGCAGAGTGGCTTGGGGTTTCGGGACAGCTGTTGACAGAAGGCAGCAGGAACCGGACAGCTTCCAAAATGTACACACAGAAGACATACATATACATATGCACGTACATACATACATACATGCTTGCATGCATGCATGACAGACATACATACAGACACAAACACATACATACATTGAATCAGCGCACTAATGTTGATGCTGTAGTGGCCATTCGGGTACAGTTGTTGTTGGAAGGGCCAAAGCCGCAGCCACATCTGCATGCAAACGCTGCACCGGGTCCTGGAGGGAGGTCACCCTGCTTGTCAGGCTTTTCCTCTCCACCTGTGCTTGAGGTGTATTTGGGGCCATTGAATCCTGAAGCGCGAGCGCATTCTAAATCCCACCTTGAGCACACTTCAACTCAGCTTCACCCACAGTCAAGCGTATGTGTTGAAACGTGCGTCGGCGGTCCCCCCTGAAATCACGCCCTGGAGGTAAACCGCACAAATGCAAGCAATCACACAATTCCTGTCCTCCGAGCCTCCAGGGCCTCACACTGGTTCTTCAGGGTGGTGACGGTGAGCGCCAGCTCCTCTTGAGCTCATGGGGGCGGTGAGTCGAAGCAGACCCCCCCCCCCCGTCTCACAGCCTTGAATATTCGCCGCCCACTTCCAGCTTTTCAGCAACACAATGGCCAGGGCTGACAGAATTGGCGAAGCAAACGATCGAGGACCGCTAAGTCAACACCTTGCCCGGACACCGCGCAGGCTCCAGGGATTCGTGCAACACAGTGGCCAGGACTGAGGGAATTGGCGAAGGAAAGGATCGAGGACCACTGGGTCAACACCTTGCCCGAACACCGCGCAGGCTCCAGGGTTTCGTGCAACGCAATGGCCAGGACTGAGGGAATTGGCGAAGGAAAGGATCGAGATGGATCGAGGACCACTAAGTCAACACCTTGCCCGGACACCGCGCAGGCTCCAGGGTTTCGTGCAACACAATGGCCAGGACTGAGGGCATTGGCGAAGGAAAGGATCGAGGACCACTGGGTCAACACCTTGCCCGGACACCGCGCAGGCTCCGGGGTTTCGTGCAACACAATGGCCAGGACTGAGGGAATTGGCGAAGCAAAGGATCGAGATGGATCGAGGACCACTGGGTCAACACCTTGCCCGGACACCGCGGAGGCTCCAGGGTTTCGTGCAACACAATGGCCAGGACTGAGGGAATTGGCGAAGGAAAGGATCGAGGACCAGTAAGTCAACACCTTGCCCGGACACCGCGCAGGCTCCAGGGTTTCGTGCAACACAATGGCCAGGACTGAGGGAATTGGCGAAGGAAAGGATCGAGGACCACTGGGTCAACACCTTGCCCGGACACCGCGCAGGCTCCAGGGTTTCGTGCAACACAATGGCCAGGACCCAGGGAATTGGCGAAGGAAAGGATCGAGGACCACTGGGTCAACACCTTGCCCGGACACCGCGCAGGCTCCAGGGATTCGTGCAACGCAGTGGCCAGGACTGAGGGAATTGGCGAAGGAAAGGATCGAGGACCACTGGGTCAACACCTTGCCCGGACACCGCGCAGGCTCCAGGGTTTCGTGCAACACAATGGCCAGGACTGAGGGAATTGGCGAATGAAAGGATCGAGGACCACTGGGTCAACACCTTGCCCGGACACCGCGCAGGCTCCAGGGATTCGTGCACACAGTGGCCAGGACTGAGGGAATTAGCGAAGGAAAGGATCGAGGACCACTGGGTCAACACCTTGCCCGGACACCGCGCAGGCTCCAGGGATTCGTGCAACACAGTGGCCAGGACTGAGGGAATTGGCGAAGGAAAGGATCGAGGACCACTGGGTCAACACCTTGCCCGGACACCGCGCAGGCTCCAGGGTTTCGTGCAACGCAATGGCCAGGACTGAGGGAATTGGCGAAGGAAAGGATCGAGGACCACTGGGTCAACACCTTGCCCGGACACCGCGCAGGCTCCAGGGATTCGTGCAACACAGTGGCCAGGACTGAGGGAATTGGCGAAGCAAAGGATCGAGATGGATCGAGGACCACTAAGTCAACACCTTGCCCGGACACCGCGCAGGCTCCAGGGATTCGTGCAACACAGTGGCCAGGACTGAGGGAATTGGCGAAGGAAAGGATCGAGGACCACTGGGTCAACACCTTGCCCGGACACCGCGCAGGCTCCAGGGATTCGTGCAACACAGTGGCCAGGACTGAGGGACTTGGCGAAGGAAAGGACCGAGGACCACTGGGTCAACACCTTGCCCGGACACCGCGCAGGCTCCAGGGATTCGTGCAACACAGTGGCCAGGACTGAGGGAATTGGCGAAGGAAAGGATCGAGGACCACTGGGTCAACACCTTGCCCGGACACCGCGCAGGCTCCAGGGATTCGTGCAACGCAGTGGCCAGGACTGAGGGAATTAGCGAAGGAAAGGATCGAGGACCACTGGGTCAACACCTTGCCCGGACACCGCGCAGGCTCCAGGGATTCGTGCAACACAGTGGCCAGGACTGAGGGAATTGGCGAAGGAAAGGATCGAGGACCACTGGGTCAACACCTTGCCCGGACACCGCGCAGGCTCCAGGGTTTCGTGCAACGCAATGGCCAGGACTGAGGGAATTGGCGAAGGAAAGGATCGAGGACCACTGGGTCAACACCTTGCCCGGACACCGCGCAGGCTCCAGGGATTCGTGCAACACAGTGGCCAGGACTGAGGGAATTGGCGAAGCAAAGGATCGAGATGGATCGAGGACCACTAAGTCAACACCTTGCCCGGACACCGCGCAGGCTCCAGGGATTCGTGCAACACAGTGGCCAGGACTGAGGGAATTGGCGAAGGAAAGGATCGAGGACCACTGGGTCAACACCTTGCCCGGACACCGCGCAGGCTCCAGGGTTTCGTGCAACGCAATGGCCAGGACTGAGGGAATTGGCGAAGGAAAGGATCGAGGACCACTGGGTCAACACCTTGCCCGGACACCGCGCAGGCTCCAGGGATTCGTGCAACACAGTGGCCAGGACTGAGGGAATTGGCGAAGCAAAGGATCGAGATGGATCGAGGACCACTAAGTCAACACCTTGCCCGGACACCGCGCAGGCTCCAGGGATTCGTGCAACACAGTGGCCAGGACTGAGGGAATTGGCGAAGGAAAGGATCGAGGACCACTGGGTCAACACCTTGCCCGGACACCGCGCAGGCTCCAGGGTTTCGTGCAACGCAATGGCCAGGACTGAGGGAATTGGCGAAGGAAAGGATCGAGGACCACTGGGTCAACACCTTGCCCGGACACCGCGCAGGCTCCAGGGATTCGTGCAACACAGTGGCCAGGACTGAGGGAATTGGCGAAGCAAAGGATCGAGATGGATCGAGGACCACTAAGTCAACACCTTGCCCGGACACCGCGCAGGCTCCAGGGATTCGTGCAACACAGTGGCCAGGACTGAGGGAATTGGCGAAGGAAAGGATCGAGGACCACGGGGGTCCTTCCTTGTTGCTCCAGGATCCCACACTCAGTTGAGGACTGGAGGGAAAAGAGGAAGGATCGAGGACCACTAAGTCAACACCTTGCCCGGACACCGCGCAGGCTCCAGGGATTCGTGCAACACAGTCAGGACTGAGGGAATTGGCGAAGGAAAGGATCGAGGACCACGTGCCCGGACACCGCGCAGGCTCCACAACAATGGCCAGGACTGAGGGAATTGGCGAAGGAAAGGATCGAGGACCACTGGGTCAACACCTTGCCCGGACACCGCGCAGGCTCCAGGGATTCGTGCAACACAGTGGCCAGGACTGAGGGAATTGGCGAAGCAAAGGATCGAGATGGATCGAGGACCACTAAGTCAACACCTTGCCCGGACACCGCGCAGGCTCCAGGGATTCGTGCAACACAGTGGCCAGGACTGAGGGAATTGGCGAAGGAAAGGATCGAGGACCACTGGGTCAACACCTTGCCCGGACACCGCGCAGGCTCCAGGGATTCGTGCAACACAGTGGCCAGGACTGAGGGACTTGGCGAAGGAAAGGACCGAGGACCACTGGGTCAACACCTTGCCCGGACACCGCGCAGGCTCCAGGGATTCGTGCAACACAGTGGCCAGGACTGAGGGAATTGGCGAAGGAAAGGATCGAGGACCACTGGGTCAACACCTTGCCCGGACACCGCGCAGGCTCCAGGGATTCGTGCAACGCAGTGGCCAGGACTGAGGGAATTAGCGAAGGAAAGGATCGAGGACCACTGGGTCAACACCTTGCCCGGACACCGCGCAGGCTCCAGGGATTCGTGCAACACAGTGGCCAGGACTGAGGGAATTGGCGAAGGAAAGGATCGAGGACCACTGGGTCAACACCTTGCCCGGACACCGCGCAGGCTCCAGGGATTCGTGCAACACAGTGGCCAGGACTGAGGGAATTGGCGAAGGAAAGGATCGAGGACCACTGGGTCAACACCTTGCCCGGACACCGCGCAGGCTCCAGGGATTCGTGCAACACAGTGGCCAGGACTGAGGAATTGGCGAAGCAAAGGATCGAGCACCACTGGAAGGGAAGGATCGCGTAGGGTCCAGATCATACTGGATCCTTCAACAGGGACCATAAGTTAGAGTATCACATATAAATAAAGGTTGCAAAAAGGATCCCTGCCGGCTTGACTCCTGGCTCTCTGCCAGCAACATGGCGCAGGTCTCGCAACCTTGTCATGCAGACCGCATCTTTGGTGGAGTCATGTAGTCTTAGTCGTTCCGGTTTAGCTGTTGCACCAGTCGCCTGACACTTGGAAGATTCTCCTTTGTCCCTTGTCAGCCTTTCAGCGCGCAAAAGACCTGCAAAAACCCGAACGCCCTATGCATCCCTGAACCCTCCTACGTCTCCCCTGGATCTGAGCCTTGCATGCTGCGGCCGAGCTGGTCCACCTGCTTCTCCAGACCCTGCAGAGAAGGCTCGAGATCGGATTTGGCGTTCAGGGTTCTCCATTTTGGACGAGATGGACTGTCAGGGAAGGGGACTACGCGGGACAACATCAGGAATCCCGGAATGGCATTCCTGCCCGGATCCCGAAACATCAGCTAGGGCACCCCCGCGAAAGCCCGAAAGGTCTTGCCTCAGCATGGCGTCGCCAGCGTTCGCAATCCTTCTGGAGACCCTCGCGGACCTGGCGCCACTAACCCTAAACCGTAAACCCTTACACCCTAAACCCTGAACCCTGAACCCTAAACCCTCAACCCTCAACCCTAAACCCTGAACCCTAAACCCTAAACCCTAAACCCTAAACCCTAAACTTGGAAGCGCCTCCCGGCCGCAGCTGCGCCGGACCTCGGCGGCCGCCCGGGCCTCCGAGAGCTCCGCGCGGAGCAGGCGGAGCTCCTGGGCCCAAAGGGGCCGGAAGGGCTTTTGTGGGGTTTAGGGTTCAGGGTTTAGGGTTTTGGGTTTAGGGTTTAGGGTTTAGGGTTTAGGGTTTAGGGTTTAGGGTTTAGGGTTTAGGGTTTTAGGGTTCAGGTTGAGGGTTGAAGCTTCTCTGGACTTCCCTAGGGGTTTTGTGAGGGATGGAGGGTTGCTGTCTATCGGGCTTGAATTTAAGCTTTGAGGCTTATGGGGTTGTGAGGGCTCAAGCGTTGTGAAGATGCCTGGAGCTTTGGGCCGGGGTTTTGGTTTCATGCGGGTAGGTTTGGATATTGAGATTGCAGGGTTCGCGGCATGCATCTCATTCTTGGGACGCACCCGACAAGTATGTGCGGGGGCTTAGGGGTTTAGCGGCTCTGTGACGGGCAAGCAGTGGAACTTAGTCAGAGGTTGCAGCGGTTTTGGTCTTCTGGGCGGCCTCGGATTCCGGGGAAGCCTCCGTGCGCAGCTCGGCCTGCACCGCCACATCCTGCCAAGCATATCATGGGCCGCATGCTGGTCCCATGCGCGGCTTGCTTGCACCCTGTCAACCCCCGAGCTCTCCAGTCTCAACGTGTCTCAACATGTCTCAGCTTCAAGCTGTCCTCACTCCTCACCATCCTCACCCCATCGCACACCCTGTCGGGCTTCTGCAGATCCGGGCTCTGCCGCGCCAACACGCGCGAGACGACGGAGCGGACTAAAGTGGAAGCCATCCTTGGCAGGGACCCGTCTTCCCACATCTTCTCCACCCGCCGTGGCTGCAATAACTGCTGGTGTCTAGAAACCGGAAAGGGGGCTGAAAAGCCTGCGGTGACAAAAACAAAAAAACCACTCCATTCTCACTCCCAGCCCGGCGTAGGCCTCCGATTGCTGATGGCGGCAAGCTGTTCCTGCGAAGTATGCAGATGTATGCTGCAGTACGTATCATCTGTGCGGAGCTGGGCCAAGTTCAACTGTTCAAACGACGTGCTCGGACGGGACGCTATCTGCAAGTCAGAAGTTAGAACGTGTCCTCGTGGAGGTCTGCCTGGCGGTTGAGATTCTTCACCTGCTCGCAGAGTTCATGAAGGCCTCGGTCACAGTCGATGCCTTCGAGGCCAAAGTCAGCCACAAACCCAGAAAGCCTGAAACCCCCACAGAAAAGGAGGCAAGCACAGCAAGATTACAGCGCAGGTCGTCGGGTCACCGTGCCCAGCGCCTAACCCAGAGTCAACTCGGGCCTCCCAGCACCTTCTCTCCTCTGCAACCTTCCAAGCTCGTCTAAGCCTTCAAAAACCTGGAAGCATGCTTTGAAGAGTCTTTGAAGCATCCTGCAGCACTTGAGTCACGTCCTCCGTCCCCCTATACCGTTAGGCCCAACAAAGACCTCTCCCGAGGCCGGCGCCCGCCCGCCGCGCAGCCGCCTCGGAGCCGCGGAGCTGCTGCGCCAGGTGCGCGGCCCGCGCCTCTTCTTGGGGAAGTGGAGAAAAGGGAGGGGTTGAAGGCCTTCGCAAGCGGTCCGAAAAGACATGCATAGGGGCGGGGAGCATCTGAAACAACCACCTGCGGTCCCTCGGCGCCTTCTCGGCCTCCAGCTCCGCCTCCAAGCGCAGCGCCGCCTGCGCACGCAGCGACAAGGCGTCGCGCTCCAGCTCCAGCTCCCGGCAGCGGCGCCGGAGCTCCGACGGGTCCTCGCCAGCGCCCTCGGAGCGCCGGGCGCTGCGCAGCCGCTGCAGCTGCTCCTCGGCGCCAGCGCGCAAGCGCTGCTGGGCTTGCTGCTGCTTCAGGGCATCGGCGTCGCACTGCTGCTGCCACCAGGCACTCTTGTTGACCTTTGCCTCCGGATCCTGCGCTGGCCGATTCTCCTTGTCCGAAGCAAAAAGCCCTGGGGCCTGTGGCCAGCTGGGTCGCTTGCACATTTTGCTTGGAGTGTTCTGGGCGTTCTCCGAGAGCCGGTTCTCACTCAGCACACCGAGGCTCTTCACCATCGTTTGGTCCAGCGACTTGTGGCACTCCAGCACAGAAGTGGAGAACATGGGCTCTGGCTATGCTCGGCACCACGAGGCCCCACACAAGCAGGCACGGCCTGCAGCCGCAGAGCCCCCGGGCCTTTCTACACAGAAATGCTTGAGCTCTTGAAGAGAAGCGCGGGCAGAACTTTCAGGGCTTCTGCAAACACAGACAGTAGCCGCCTTGGCGAAACCGGTCACAATAAGCTTCTCATTCTCACGACAGCATCACTACAACAGCACTCGGCCTCGAATCTGTTGGCCATTCTTTCACGAATGTTGTAGTTCCTTAGCTGCGTAGCTGGCCACTGCGGCTGCACGTGGTGGATGCCATGGTGAATGCCATGGCAGATGCATCTTCTTGCTGTCAAGGCGCGCATTCCGATTCATTGAATCAGCAGACCTTTCCATCGACCCTGAGGGACTACGGCTATGAAATTAGGGTTGAGGTCTATGCTCTTTATGTTTAGGTGTAACAAGCAGCGGGTACAAGAAGCAACACAAGGCTTTCCAGCGAACGCCGCCCAAAACTTGACTCGGAAGCACTCGTAAGTCCCTACAATGCACGTTGAAAAAGGATGCAAGACTCCGTCTACACCTCACAAAACCTCTTAGACCCTAAACGCCTAAACCCCAAACTTCCTATTCCCGAGGGGCCTGGTAGCGGCGCGCCCCGGCCATGAGCGGAGCGCCTGCTCAGAAGTGGCTGACATGTTGGAAGGGCGTTTGGGGGAATCCAGAACACAGACCTTGGAGAAGGGTGCTTGTATGGGTCCGCACGAACATCAGCAGTGACCCACAGATGACACGTCCGATTCGGAATGCTGCCGAACAAGTAAGATCCAGGCTGGCAACCAGAAAGGTCCAACAAGAGGGGGCCCAAGCCCGGCAAACTCGAGCCAGCGTAAGGTTGCATTCGGCGCCGTACACTGAGCAATGCTGTCGAATAACGGCCCCCACCCCCTGAGTTGCTAATATATTATCACGGAGTGTTGTTTGGGCATTACTTTTCTTGACGTCATTGCTATCTGCATTTGGACCAGAAGGAACAACAGGTAATGTTCCATTTGATAAAGTTCGACAACGTGTTTGTAAAAATCAATGAAGAAATCATATTAATAAATGCAATTCTAATGGTTAAAGAAGCTGACTATGGACCCTGCAGGGATGAGATCAGATGGACCTTCAAAAAAATCTTTTGAATCTCTACATGCTTGTGTGGACCGACCCTAAAACCTAAACGTTAGAAGCCTTTGCGGGCCGAAGCGGGCGCTGTGCAACGTCTAAAACTAGCTGAGACTTGTGGGTCAGGGTGAGCAAAATAGCCGGGAAAGGCGGGACAGGGCACTGCCATGGTGGACTGTTGTCCGGGGCCACAGACTACCAAATATCTCTGTGGGCCCAACCACATGTTGGTTAGCGTGAGTATGCAAACTTCAGCATCTTTCAGCAGAGCACTGCATGAGTTGGGATGCCCCAATGCCACAGATCATGTGCTTGGAGCTCGCCACTGTTCTAGACTGCAGCAGGAGAGAAGAACCGAAAATTCTCGCCGCAGGTCTTGGCTGGCAGACTTCGTTGCTGATCTGCCTCTGCGTAGCTTCGTCTGGGATCGTCATCAGCTCGCCAAAGGAGCTTCAGGTCACTAATCAATATCTTTGGCAAAAGAGCATTGCGGGCAACGTAGGACTCTGACCAGAAGGCACACCCACCTCTGATGCTGAGGCTTCTCGAGTGCACGCACAACATTTTTCAAGATGGGCTGAGCACATCGATACCGTCGATACCTTTCTCCCCACCTCTTGGCTGATTTCGGTGGATTCTGGCTCCATCCGACAAAGCACGGCTTCCGCAAGGCAGGCAAGGCAGACCACCTCGCCCATAATTGACAACAATATGGTGCGCAGAATTCCTCGCAGGTGCATCCACGTCGCGGCTGCGCTCAAGCAGGTCTCGAAGGTTTGCAATGACGTGCGGCGGGCATGACTTTCTGAAAACAAGTCTTTCTGGCACTTGCCAGCCTCACGCACCACCACCGACCTGGGATCGAATCCCGTCTTGGGAGCATGCTAAGAAACATCAGGTCGAGAGGCACTCATAGTACTTCCTCTCGGCATCACTTCCGCAGCTATGCGCACCGAAGGCTTCAGGGTCTCAGAGGGCAGAGCTCAATCTTGCAGAACAATCGAGAATCGACTTCGACCTGCGAAGCAACGGCCATGGCGCATAACTCCCATGCATGTCGCCGTGCAGCCAGCTGCACCCGTGCCTATCCAACCCACCCATTTCCTCCAGGTGCTTGATCACGGCCTTAGGTTGCAGAACACGCCTCCTAGCCTTTCCAGGGGGCCAGCATCTCTCACTGTGCAATGCGCACCTTGCGTTGGGCAAAGAAAACGCACAAAGCTCCCTGCCCGAGGACTCGTCGTGGCCTGCCGGGATGTCACGGGACACTCCAGCATGTCATCCACCTTGGGGCACGCGCAGTGAAGATAACAGGTGAATGAATATGTAAAGTGACTGAACAAGTGAATAAACGTATGAAAAGGGCAGGAAACTTCTGCAACTTATGAGGCCCTTTTTGCACACCTTTCTAAACGTTAGAATATTGGAAATTCATAAACTTTATAGTCTACATTTTTTGGCATTTTCTTGAAAAGCTTTTGGCTATATATATATATATGTATATATCTTTCTAGTCTTTTATCTATTGATATTAAAGGGGCGTTCGCAGGCTCACTCATACGAAGTAAATGAGAGCACGCATGAATAAAGTGTATGGTCGACGAAAAGGCCCCTACAAGACTGTAATCTTTTGGGCATTTTCATCACTAGCCCGCTTCGTTCATGCATTACGTAAAACCGTGCATTCGCAAGATACTGCAACAGATTGATGGAGACTAAACTGCAAGCTTCAGGCGCAGCACTCAGACTACTCCGTCTGCAAGCAGGAGCGAAAACAGAAAACTTCAGGCGAGGTACGGAGCAGGAGCTCACCCGCTGTATGCATGGGCCTCCCAGTAAGGTACTGCGACTAGATTCTGGCTGCAATTTGTGGAGCTCAGGGGGATGAACCGGCACAATCCCTGCCGTCAAGTCGCCTGTTATACTCGGGGTTCAGGCTTCCGACCTCCTTGCCGGATGGGTCCTGGTTCAGGTGTGCGAACCGTTCCCTAACCCATCCGCCGGCCCGCCACCTACTGCTGTCTTGGGATGGCTGCAGGGCTACATGGCCCTGCGGAGCAGGAGGGCCTCGGAAGCTGAGAGGAGCACCACTATCTTCACTTTTGCGCAGCTGCCGCAGTCAATGAAACGACAGGAAACCAAGCTGGTTGGCAGGCATTGTTCGCAGGATTCTTGCACATCAAGGAGATTCGCCGGCACGTGGACACGAGTGGCCCCTTTCTTTAAACACGAGGGGCCCGGCCCTGCCAGGACTGGATGTGGGTGGATTAACCAGGCCTGGCTTCGGGAAAATCATGTCCAAAAGGCTTCGGCGGGTGACGCAACTTCGTTGTGCGCCTGAACACAGGCGTGAAAAGCCGGGGAGGGGAAACGCATGCCGTTTTGCAGCGTCTCTGCACCCTCGCCGACTTGCAAAACCTCTTGACGAGTGCTTAATTAGTAAATTGAGTGATTCAATACTTGAGTGACTCATAAGTTGGCGGCCGCAAGGAGGCTTGACATCAAGACCGTGGCTGTGTGCCGTGTGTAGCCCGTGCTGCTAACGGCCTTTGTCGTCTCGTCTGTCGTCCCGCCATTTGTCGTCTCGGCTGTCGTCCCGGCCTGTGTGGTCTCGGCTGTCGTCCCGGCCTGTGTCGTCGTGGTAGCACCTGTAGCACCCCAAACTGCCGAGCAGGCTGCGCTGCCTCCGGAGCAGGCCACCTCCGTGTCATAGGTGTATGCACTTGTGGAGGGACCATTGTGGCAAAGCAGATCCGCATTGGTCTGGAAGCCAGTGGAAGCACTGGAGAAGCCAAGGTCGGCGGCGGTGAAGCCCCACGTGCTCGACATCATGTCAGGGAGGTTCTGGCCATAGTAGCTCTTCCCAGCATTCTCGCGAATGCCTTCGGCGTTGGCTGCAGGAAAGCCGTAGAAGGTGCTGCGCTTGGCTTCATTCTTCAGCATCCACCAACGCATGCTGCGGTCCACATTCGCATGGTGGAACATGAAGAGGGGGTCATTCGGCGACGTGACCGGGTCCTCGAAGTCGCCGCTGTTGCCACCCGAGCTGCCGCCCACCTGGAGGGTTCCCAGATCGCTGCGCTTGGGGTCTAGAAGAAGCCGCTACATGCCGCTACTGAGTACTGCTGAGGGGCTGGGGAGCTACACCGTGGAAACCCTGAGAGCGAGCGTCCTACCCGTGCCTGCCCATGTGGTCCTCCGTGAAAGCTCCCACTGACAGTCGCATCCCCCTCGACGCACTTGTACCAGTCATACCAAAACCCATCCAAGTTCGCGCAGATCCAGAAGTCGTTGGCTGGGTACGAGTACGTGCTCGAGCCGAAGCGTGTCATCATGCTATTCGCGTTGTTGTTGGTGGGCCCCCGCAGCATTCCGATGGGCGAGCCGGTGTATGGAGAAGTGCCGGTGGAAGTGTAATCTGACAAGGAAAAGCTAGCATCGACCAACCAGTTCGCAAAGGCACCGTCGACAACTTGAGAGTCGGACCCCGTGCCAGGAGCACTTCCGAAGTAGGTCTCCGAGAAGATGGACGGAGAGGTCACTGTTGAGTCCCAGTATGGCAATGCGCCAATCGTGCTGTCCACACTAAGCAGCGCATTCTCGAACTCCAAGACGAAGGCGCTGTGCCAAGTCATGAACTGAGGGCCGAAGTGAGCCTGGTCGCCACGCACATCGGAATACGCCGCGGCGTGTTTGGCCGGGAAGTAGTCATATGTACGGAACGCCTGGCCATACTTTCCCACACCGGTCGCCTGCGTCGTGTTCTTCATGATCCACATGGCGTCTGCCACCTTCTTCCAGTCTGCTGCGCTCAGCGTCCGCAACTCCTTGCGCACTCGTTGTGTGTTTTGAGCGACCATTGGTGCACTGCACGTAGGGCATTGCACCACCGTCGACGCATTGGCAGGAACGGTGATGCGGAACAGGAGCTTGTTGTCCCGCTCCAAGTCGGAAGACCAGATCATCGTCGACCTCGTCTCTGACAAGAAGGCGATCGGATCCAGGCACTCATCTTCCCTTACTGTCACAGAAACCCCGGCCGGCTCGGTGCTGTCGTAATTGACGGAGCATCCGCCATTGTTGGTCAGCGTTTCCTGAGTTGCCGGGCTTGTGGCCGTACCACAGCAAGTCCTGGTAGCATCCCAAGTCGGGGTCCTCCCCCAACCCGTCTGCTGGGCGGTGTATTCAGTCGCTGACACCCAGCCACCGCTGGCCTTGTAGCCACCAGCCATCCATCCCGCAGGCTCTGCCAACGAAGTGACCGCACATGGTGCCAGATTGCTGCTGCTGCAGCCTGCCGAAATGGACGCGTCAGTAGGCCCGTGTGTCAGCACGAAGACATCCCAGGCAGCGCCGGTAACGGTGCCATCCGAAAACTCCGCCATGAGCGCCCCGTCACCAAGTCCTGGATTCGAGGTCTCGACATACTCGTACCCGGAGCTGCTAGCGTAGTCCATACACATGATCGCGTATTCCTTGTCAGAAACGCCGTCCCATTCGAACGACACGGCAACCGCGTTGTGCGGCGTGAACGTCATCGGGTCCTTCTTCACGAGAACTCCATTGAACCAAAACTCGAAGTAATTGTCGCAGTAAATGTACCCGGTGATGGTCTGCGGGCCGGTCACGTTCGTCCTGCACTCTACCTCGGAATTGATGGTGATGTGTGGCTCCGTCAACGCAATCCCGCCGCCGCCTCCACCTGCTCCGCCGCCTCCGCCGCCTGCGCCGCCTCCGCCTCCTCCGCCGCCTCCGCCGCCTCCGCCTCCTCCACCACCTCCGCCACCTTGTCCCGCTGCACCGGGCAGAAGGGCCGCGGCCACCAACAAGGACAGCACTGAGCACCGATGTTGGATCATTGCAGGAAGGGAGACGAGAGTGCCGGAAGGGAGACGAGAACTGACACTTCTATCACTCGGGGCTGGGAAGACAAGGCCGCGAAGTGTGGATCACGAGTTCAAATCTCCGCACTTTCGCACATGAACTCAGCACGTTGGCTTGCAAACCACTGCCACAGAATCCACAGCAAGCCCAAGGGCGCGCCTTGCACTCGCGCGGCGGCGGCCACTGAGATCCTCTTCAGCTAAAATTGGGGCATTTGGGGGCCTCTCTATAAAATGGTGGGGAGGAAAGGGGGGGGGAGGGGGGGTAATCTCCAGAAAAGGGCAAATTTCCCTCTATGACATGGGGGAGGGGAGGGCAGGCTGCTCCGCATATAAATGCAGGGGGGAACCCTGCGGTCATATAACGTTACAAGGAGGATACACACCCCCATTGAGAGAGTCAATGTGGAGGGGGATTCCATATATATATATATGTATGTGTAGATGCTATAGACGGAAAGCTCCTCATGTTCAAAATAACACAGTGACACATGACTGACAGCAAGCTCAAGCATGAAACCGGGGAGGCGGCCAACGCGGCCTTCAAGCTCTGGAGATCCTGGAGACCCACCCATTTTCAACAGCAAAGATATCTGATGGGACGTTGCTTGCAGGATAGAGAACTTAGAAAGAACAGAACCCGACTATGAGGGTGCGCCCTTGCGAGCTGAGTGTGCACAAACCACGACTAAGCGTGCTTGCACAAACGAAAAACTCGCATTTGCGTGATCAGCGCGAAGGTCCAACCCGCATCTACCGATCGATCATCTACCAAACAGTCTGCCTGGAATTCTTGCCAAAGCATGACAACCCCAACATCGAGACCTCCAGCAAGTGCTATCTCAAAATATTCGCATACGGCGGCTGGGCCTGTGTAGGATAAGTACGAAGCGAACCATTTACAAGATGGGCTCGGCAAATGGGTGTGGAAAGCTTGGAGGGAAGACAGTGAATCCAAGAGTTAAGGAAAATTAACTCTGAAGTTAATTGACCGGCATCCGGCAGGCTCGACGCCCCTTGGGTCCAGCACAATTAACGCTCGATTTAATTGGCCTGTTATCGTCGCGCGACGTAGCATGCCATGCTAGCAAGCTGCTCAAGGAAAACAATTAAATCAGGATTTAATTGTTTCTGCTAGACGACCCCAACCCGCAGCAGAATTAAATCAAGATTTAATGGACATGAACCAATGACCAAGCCTGAATACGGGTCGTCGGATGGGGAACCACCTTAACCAGTAGGACACCCATGAAATTAGGGACAACCAGATAACTAAATATACCTACACCGGAATGTTGATGGCATGGATAGTAATAATGCTAATAATAGTACTAAGAATAGTAGTAATAATAATAATAATAGTAATAATAATAGTAATAATAGTTATTATAATAAGAATTATTTTTATTCTAGTAATGATAATACTAGCACTAAGAAGAAGAATAATAATAATAGTACTAAGAATAATAATAATAATGATAATACTAAGAATAATAATAGTAATAATCATAATAATAATAGTAATAATAACAATAATATTAAGAAGAAGAATAATCATAATAGTAATGGTAATAAAAATAGTCATAATGAGAGTAATAGTAACAATAATAGTAGTAATAATAATAATAAGAATAAGAAAAAAATAATAATAATAATAATAATAATAATAATAATAAGAGTAAGAATAATAGTAATAGTAATAATAAGAATTACTAATAGTAGCAATAATAGTTGGTGCAAATACAATTAAATCATGATTTAATGGTGCGAATAAGAACCAATTAGCAGAAGTCTCTGCTGTCCCATTTTCTCAAGATTGAATTGTCTGCCAGTCAAACACACAGGAACACAATTAAATCTGGATGTAATTGCGTTTCTGGAGGGAAAAAGGTATGTCGAGGTCAAAACCCAACCCAAAGGCAACAATTAAATCAGGATTTAGTTTTTTAACTTCTGGATTCATTGGTTTTCGCCTGAAAGCATGAACAAACTTGCAGCCCTCATGTTGTCCGTCTGACCCTCTGCGCAGATGGCCCTTCGATGCGCACCGGCATCCAGCTTTGGAATTGGGCATCACGCGCAGCAAAGCTGTTTTTTCAACCCAACTCCCAAGTCTCAGAAATGAGCTTGACGAAGCCCTGCCTGCCACGTCGAACTGTGCGACCAGGGGCACTCTGACGGATCCTGTGCCACAAGCTAGGAACTTAATTTTGGCGGCTTGCAAAGAACTGGCTGCACGAAAGCCGCAAAAGAGCTCTTCTGTGTATCCCCACTTCTTTCGAAAGCTGGAGGTGCAGTTTGGAGATCTAAGCGGTGTGTTGCGGTTAACCGGACAAGCTTGGACGGTTGACATGCTGCAAGATTTGGGCAAAAACTCAACTTTCAGTGGCTTGACAACGAAGAAGCAAACAATCTAGAAAATCTGCTGCACGCTCAAGAACATTGTGGAGCCAAGCAGAATTCTTTGAAAGATATGTCTACGGTTTTGAAATTTAAGGAATTTTTTGAGAGGGACGTGGAAGGTAGGTCGCGCCGTAAGTACTTACTTGCTCACTTACTTCAAGCCCTTGCAAGCAAGCTTTTTCCGCAGTTGGAAGTCGTCTGCGCCTTAGAAGTGTGGAATGCAAAATTGTCCATATCCGTCGGTGGAATGCTGTGTGTTTGTCTCTAATTTGTTTTTGTATGTTTTCTGAAAATTTGTTGTTCTATAGTGCACAATTTTTTCTTGGAGGCTACAAACATAGCGGGAGAGTGCTTTGCACTTGAGGCAAAAAATCAAGTTCAGTATTTGGGGAGGCTTGAGATTTGTATTCGGAAAAAGACCCGGCTTGTAATTTAGTATTTTTTCGAAGCCTGGATTAATCTGGGTTCCAATGTTCGAAGGCTGGTTCAACCTAGGGTTCCAATGTTGACTTTTGAACCTTAGTTCCAAGAGTTCGAACCTAGGTTCGAGTTATACGTTCCCGCCCCTCAAACCCTTCCAGAAGTTCGAACCCAGAGTTCGAATTCCCTGCAAAAATCAATGCTAAGATGTTTTGGTTGTTCACATGCGTTTTTCCCAACACTTCATCTCGTCTCTGGGCGTGGGAACTCGCGGATGCTCAATATTAGACCGACGAAGACCGCGCCTAGTCAAGATGGTTAAGCCACCAGGACACAGAAAATGTGCAGTCCGCATTTTTTAATGGTTTTGCTTGGTGCTGTGTTTGCTTTGTTTGTAGCTGGAGCTGGAGTCTGTTTCTTGCGCGTCTGTGCAGCACGGACAGCTTGGGCGTAAGGTGTCTATGTTGCAAGTGCAAATTGGCTTTTGCCAAACCTTTCTTGCGGTGCATGTGAAGATTGAAGCTGTTTTTCCGCAGTCTAAGATCAATGTGGAAGATTGTGGCTGATCAGTGATGTTT
The DNA here is from genome assembly GCA_905221605.1 of Symbiodinium natans. Classification (NCBI taxonomy): domain Eukaryota; class Dinophyceae; order Suessiales; family Symbiodiniaceae; genus Symbiodinium; species Symbiodinium natans. Next base: position 124,189 of record CAJNDS010000300.1, on the reverse strand, counting down.
TTGTCAATGTTTTGGATCAGCTTGTACAGGTTTGTTTTGCTTCGGAGTGATTGGGAATCCGTGTGATCCCATCCTCGATGGTTTATGCCTCGTTGATTTCCAAGGAAATCATACGAGTGTGTTTTTGCCCAATACGCTATTTAGTGAGTGTGCAGTGTGTAGGAACTTCGTTCTGAAGCTGAGTTTAAGCTCACAAGAGAGAATTCGTTTAGTTTGTGCACTTTGTGACTTTTGGCTCAAGTGGCTCTGACTGTGAAAAAGAGAGAGCTGTCCGCACTTGTGTGAGAGGTCAGGGTTCGTGCTTTCAAGGGAAAAGGTACCAGAGGGACCTTCGGTTTTTCACGTGGTAGCGGAGCTTGTGCCTTGTGGTACGAGCCCGTGTATGGTCTTTGGTTGTCTGTCAGGACTCTGTGAGTGCCTGGAGGCAAGTTTGGGTTTGGAGCCCAGACTGCCAGTGGACCGGAATCTCTTGTACTCGGACCGTGTAAGTGAGTACCGGGAAGCCTATCCTGTGAGGAGGCGGATCCGGACTCATCAGGCTTGGAAGCAGTTGGTTCAGCGGCTGTTGAGGCACTTTGGAGCCCGGGCAAGGTGGTTTGTCTGGAACTGGATTGGTTGTGACCGATCTTGGAGGAATACGGTGCTTGGTAGAGTAGAACTAAGGTTCTTCAGGAGCCTGGACCATCTGGTGTTGGTGAGAGAATTTTCGCCAGAAGACGTTGTGGAGAGACTGCAGGCTGGAGCCTGAGTTCAGGAACTATGTTGAATACATCCCCACGACATACCAGTGGAGCTCATGTGAGGAGTCCAAGAGGTGGACGAGAGCGTGGAAGCTCTGTGCCCATCATGGATGCTGAGACAAGGCGAAGGGTAGACCCTTTTCCGGGTTTGGGAAATCCCAACCCACTGTGGGTGCAAGGTTTGGCACAAGGAAGCCAACCTGTGTATGGCCCAGTGCCCAGAGGTCGAACTCCCGCCAGAAGCCCTCATGGGGTAGCTACTGGAGCACCCCAACAGACAATGGGAGGCCCTTCGTTTCCCCCTGGTTTGCCTCAGCAAGCGGTAGGAAGTCCTTCGTTACCACCAGGACTATCCACTGGACCTCCTCAACCTGTGGTGACACCATCACAAACATCACCCGACGTGCAAGGGTTGACGAGACAAGTGCGAGAATTGGAAAGCATGATGCAGCAACTGGTTGTGCAGCAACAGCAGTTTATGCAAACGATGACTTCGTCCATGGTGCAGCAACAGCAGCAGCATCAGCAGTGGATGATACAGCAGCATCAGCAACAGCAGCCACAGCAACAGCAACAGGTGAATCCCCCCTTACCTCAGGATGGTGTTCCTGAGAACATGCCCAGTTCTTCTTCGGGATGTCAAGGTGCATCGCCAGTGGGTACTCCTGCGAAGGGGACCCAGCTTTTTCGGATGGCGAGCCCAAGTCCCCCACTGAGACCTCCACCTCTGGAGCAAGAAAGGGAAAGGGATGTGTTTGCTCGATCGGACAAATGGTTGCCCAGTTTGCCGACCATTGACTTTTCGTCTTGGAAGGATCGCATCTCTGAAGCTCTTGGATTCTTGACCTGGATGGAGAAGCTGACCAGTTGGGTTGGTTTGGGTTCAGAAGTGTTTCCCAATGAGCTCATGCATGCGGTGAAGACTCAAGAAGAGTCTCGGCTGAAACAGGATCGACTTACTGTGGAGCAACAGAAGAGGTCGACGAGGCTGATGCACATCCTGCGACAGACTTTTGCAAATCATGAGAAGAGTTCTCTGATTTTGCAGACATATGTTGAAAGTGAGAGCACTTATCAACAATCTGGTTTTGTGGCTTTGAGATTGCTGGCGAAGGAGTTTTGCCTGAAGTCGCGAGCTGAATGCCTGTTCTTTCGGTCGCAGCTGGTGAATCAAACCGTGAAAGCACCCAGTATTCCGGAGATCATTCGAAAGATTGAGCATGAGTTGAACAAGTACACCAAGCTGCTCAATAGTCTTGATCCCGATGTGCATGCTGGTGGTTTGCAGATCCAAGAAGCGGATTCGGTTATGGTTTTGCTGCGCAGTTTGCCAGATCGGTGTAGAAGCCATTGCTTGTTGCATGGCGATAGTGAATCGTTTGAAGATCTGAAAAGAGTTGCTCTGAAGTTTGAGGTGCAACAAAGGGTGTGGTCAGAAGCCCCTGGCACGAAGCTTCAACCTTTTCGAGATCCCAATGAGGGAAAGGGCAACGAAGGAAAACCAAAAGGCAAAGGAAAGGAACAGAAAGGCAAGCGCGAATCAAGCAAAGGTGCTGGCAAACGAGCTTCAAGCCAGAACAAGAAGGATGTGGAGTGCTATGTGTGTGGTGGAAAGGGACATTATGCCCGCGATTGCTGGTATAAGGAGGGAGATTCAGGCAAGAAGCCCAATTCCCCCAATGCTAAGGCGAAAGCCAAGGCAAAAGGAGATCCCAAGAAGAAGCCCGAAAAGGGAAAGCCCAAAGGAAAAGGCAAAGGAAAGGGGAAGACAGTTGCTGAAGTCTCCCAAGAGGGTGAGTCGAGTGACTACCAGCTAACTGGAGGTGAATGGAATGAACCTGAGTCAGAGGCCCGAGTGGAATCTGTGTTGCAACCTCTGGAAGGATTGCTCGATGAAGTGAGAAAAGAGTGGATTCCCCGGAGTACTGATGAGATAGATTGGTCATGGGAAGTTGAGACGAGAGTCCGGATTGCCGAGTTGGAGCATCGGATCTCTACCGATTTATCTCAGATGTTGCCATCTAAGTCAGTTCGGTCTTTGATGAAACCTCCGATGAATCAAGTCAAAAGCATGGAAAAGGATGATGCAAGCAAATGGTGGTTGATTGACTCAGGAGCATCGGTGACTGTGATTGCGAAAAGATACTTGGATGAGTTCCAGATCTTGGATCGGAAGGCGTTGGGACCTAATGAGAGGTACTCAGCAGCCAACGATACCCCGGTGAATGTCTTCGAGCGAGTTCGCATCCGAGCCTTGCTGCCTATGTATGAAGGAAAGCAGTATCTTGGTTTGACATCGGTGTGTGTGACTGGAGTTGTAGCAGATGTGGCTCACAACATCTTGAGCACCGAGCAGATGGTGAATACTGGTTGGGAAGTGAAGTTCACTCGAAGAGAGATTTCGCTGCGACACGAGAAGAAAGGAGTCATGGGATATGGAGTATCCTGGGCTGGATGTCCTTGGATCTACCTGCAAGGTGATGCTGGAAAGCGAAAGAAAGTAACCTTTGGAAGAACTGAGGTTCGACCCATGGATGTGGATGATGGCCAACGACCGATGGAGGTTGATCAGATGCAGTCAGTGCAGTCAATGACCAAGAAAAAGCAAGAAGAAATGGAGCTGCATCGGATGCGAGGCCACATTCCTTTTTCGTCCGAATGTCCTCATTGTCGGATGACAAGAGGAACAACCCAGCATCGTCGGACCAAGGATGCTCAAGACCGACCCGTGGCGTTGCAAGCAGATTTTTGCTTCATCAACCTGGTAACTGGTACTTTTGCGAAAGACCAGCCGACGGCTCCCAACATGAAAGTACTGGTCATGACTGAAATGTCAACCAGAATGATTGGATGTCTGTTGGTAGGGACCAATGCTGACAATACCTCCAGCTGGATTCGTTATTGGATGAATGCTTTCGGACTGGACATTGCAGGGTCTGCTGTACTGTTGAGGACAGACAGCGAGACAGCGGTGAGCGCCCTCATCAAGAGAGCCAATCTGGGGATTAGGATTGTGACCCAAAGAGCACCTCCGCAGGGACATGAAGCGGTTGGTGGTGTGGAAAGGGCAGTGAGAACACTCAAGGAGTTGTTCAGCACGGTGAGGTTGGATCTACGAGCGCAGGGCTTTGACTTGAAAAGAAGTCCTCGAGCGTTTGAGTTTGGTCTGATTTACTGTGCTGCAATGCACAATCACCATGCAGCTGCCTTTGATGGGAAGAAATCACCCCAGGAGTTGGTACTACAGAGATCCCTCCATGAGTGTGGATCGTCGTTGATAGGTGCTACAGTTCTGGCTGAGCTACCGGATTCGATGAAAACCACGGCGCTCTCCCGGTTTGTGGAAGCAGCCTATGTGTACCCTGAAGTTGGTGGCTTGACTCATGTTGTGAGTGCCATGGTGGATGGTTGTCCAAAACACTTTCGAGCAAAGTCCATCAAGCACATCGTTCCGTTGAAGATTGGGTTGGAGCATTGTCAACATTTGCTCAAGGAGCATGATCCATCGGATACATTGGCTCCCCCGATTCTGAAGGAGAAAGAGGATGGTGTGCCCGATCGGATTGAAGGTGAAGCGGACAAGGCCTTTGAGGGCCGAGTGTCTGATGGACCGACCACCGACATGAGCAAAGTTGGACCTCCAGCTGCATGGGTGAAGGAACATGGTGGCACAGCGAACTGTCCTGCGTGTGGTCCAAAAAGAGGAAAAGCCAACCACAATGCTGAATGCCGAAAACGGTATGATGATTGGTTGAAAGCTCAACGACAACGGTTGGAATCGAAAGAACCAACAGAGGAAACTCCAAAAATGGACCAGAGAAGCTCAAAGGATGCGGGGGTGATGGAGTCTGGAAGTGAGCCTTCACTCCTGAAACGCCCGAAGATCACCTATGAGAGTCGACCAGATCCCAAGTTGGAGGAGAGGCAAAGCGTCCCAACACCTGCGACAGAAGTTGTGGATGTTGACATGGAGGATTTTGAGGATCCAAGTTTGCCTTACCAAGGGATTCCAGATGAGGCAATGGAACCTGGATACTTCGAAGGAGAAACTCCCGCTGAGGATGAAGCGATCCCAATGGAGGAAGAAAAACCTCAAATGGATGTGGATTCAGTTCCAAATGAGTCCAGTCGAGTTCCCCGGCGTTTAGAGAGTTTAACTTCAGATGTGAACTCAGTTCCAGATGAGTCCAATCGAGTTCCCCGGCTGATCAATCGTATTTGTTTAGACCCAAGACTCGATGTGCCTCAAGGTCCTATTAAAATGGTAAGCAGTGACGAGAGTCCGAAGTTGGTACATGTGACCAATTCGATTCTGCTCAACAAGAATAGCACTTTCCCGGAGTCCATGAAGGTGTGTGGATCCCAAGTTTGGCTGGCAAGACCCACGAGTGTTCTGTCTGAGATAGATGGATGTCCATTAGATGTGGATAAAACAGTGGAAGGCCGGCGAACTGAGCTGCAGAGTATGACTGCTCACAAAGCAGGGAGAGTGGTTGGAGCAGACGAGGCTCAGAAGTTTGCTCGTCAGCATGGGATAAAGATCATCCCAACCCGATGGGTCATAGGCCCAAAGGTGGTGAATGGCAAGGAAGCTGTGAGAGCTCGGTGTGTGGTGCAAGACATCGCAAAGGGGAGCACAGCATCATCTTTAGGACTGAGTGCTACGACTCCTTCTTTAGAAGCGTTACGGACGCTTTTGGCCATTGCTTCGGTAGATGCTATGGATATCGCAACTTTGGATGTTAGCACTGCATTCTTGCATTCCCCCCTTCCGAAAGGATCGAAGGCGATTATCCAATTGCCCAAGGATGTTTCCGCCTGCAAGGACTATTATGTCCCGGTGTTTATGATTCTGGATCAAGCCATGAATGGTTTGAGAGTTGCCGCCAAAGCTTGGAACTTGAAGCTGGCGACAGTTGTGAAGAAAGTTGGGTTGAAGCAATGCCCAACGGAACCTTCCGTCTTCGAGGGCACTGTGAGAGGGAAAAGATTCCTCATGTTGTGCTATGTGGACGATTTGATTCTGTGTGGCACTAGAGATGCCATTCGGTTGGTGACCGACACCCTGAACGGAGAGTTGAAGATCAAGGAAACGGGTCGAATCACTTCCACTGGTGGAAAGATCACCTTTTTGGGGCGAGAGATTGAGAGACAAGGGAGTCATCTCAGGATGCGAGTGCCCCCGGCATACTTAGATGCCCTGTTCGAGACAGAGTTCTGTAAGGACCTGAAGGTGGTTACTGCTCCTCCGGACATCGTGAAAACGGTCGAGAAGGGCAGAGCAAGTGGTTCGGATCCTGAGTTGAGTGACACTGCAGCTGCGAGGTACAGAGCAGTACTTGGCCGGATTGCATGGTGGGGTCAGTCGAGACCTGACCTGAGTAGGTGGATGTCCATTCTTTCGCAAGGACAGTCCAAGCCAACAGCATGCTTTGAGCAAGCATTGCGACAAGTGATTAGGTTCCTAAAGGGACAATACCATGCATGGCAGTACTTTGGCCCTGATGGGAATGTACCGGACAGTGGGCCGGCGCAGCTGGAAGTGTATGCGGATGCCAGTTGGGCACCCCAAGCGTCGTTAGGACGAAGATCTGTGTCGGGCATAGCCATCTTTTATAGAGGATGCCTGATCAAGGGAATCTCTCGAGTTCAAGGGTGTGTATCGCTGAGTTCTTGTGAAGCCGAGTTGAGAGCCATCTTGACTGCGGTACAGGAGAGTGAGGGACTTGCGACTTTGATCGGTCAGTTGGCCGAGTCAGATGTCACGATCCGATTGCACACTGACAGTTCCTCAGCGAGAGCGGTTTTGCTAAACCGTGGGTTGAGTAGGCGAGTTCGCCACTTAGACATCGCTGTCTGCTATCTTCAGGAGCGGATACAGGAAGCTCAGACCTTGAAGGTCATTTGGTGCCCGACAGCGGGAATGATCGCTGACGTTCTTACAAAGTGCTTGAGTCAAGTGACATTCTGTCAGCACCAGCAAGCTATGGGTATATACCCTGGTGAAGATGTGCAGCAGGTGTGGAGGATCTGTGGAATCCGACCAAGGGTTGGAGTTCAGGCATGCCAGTTTGCCGAGGCAACTGGATGCAGTGTGGAGCAAGTTGGATCGTTGAAAAGTGTGAAAAAGTGTGGCGAAGTTTTTGAAAATTTCCACCTTAGAAGTCCCGAAACCCTTCGTGAAGACTCTTCCCCTGAGGTTCAAGAAATCGATTTATGGTCCAACCGCAAAAGCTTTGGTTCAAGCACCACAGAAGCTAGCCCTAGCCTGGAGCCTGTACCTTTGGTGAAGGACAGGAAAATGGCAGCTGAAGACAGCAGGAAGGGTGAGCAGGGTGCTGAGATGACAAGCCCCTTTTGGTGTAAGGTTTGCAAATGGTTGTTCAGATCCGAGCATGCTGCCGGGTTGAGCTGGGATGAAAGTGGCAAGCCCAAGTGCGAAAAGTGCAAACAGACTGTGACAGTCTCTGGCACGGATGCAAGCCATGCATTCCATCTCCGAGAGGCAGAGAAGGAGCGCCGAGCTGCTGGAAAAAGGGGTGATAAAGGTGAAAGCCGAGGCTCAGGCCAAGCTGCGCCGAAACCCAAGGCCATGCCGAAGGTGATTGAACGGATGGTCGACGTATTTCCGGAGCTGGCGGATCCAGAGCCGCCGAAGTGGTTCGTTGATGTGTCATGGAGTATCTGCCGGCGCGGAACTCCAGTGGATGAGCTAGAGCTCAAGGACGTGGTAGGCACGCTATCCGACAAGGATATGGTGCGCTATCAAAGCTCATACGAGAAGCTGGTGAAGCCCATCCAGGAGGTGTGTGAGCTACAGGAGAAACCCACGAAGATCTTCGGAATCTTGGATGTCCGTGGACAGATTGGTGGCAAGGCCATCATCTGGGAGATGGCAGTGAATGAAGGAGGACTGTACATGGAAGTACCGCCGGGAACGTGTGGCCTGGCGATGTTGAGCTTCGTGAGGTACTTGAAGAGAAAAGGGATAGTCCCTGTTTTGCTTCTGGGTGAGCACCAGGACCTCGGAGTCTTGCGGATGGTGGATCTGTTGTGCATGCTACCCATTTTGGGAGCAGAGAGGATCATGGAGGATGAAGCTGAGAGCTCGTATTATCCCCCATGGGTGTTGCGCTGGAAGAGAAGTGCAAAGGAAGGATCCTTGGTGTTTAAGGAACTGGTGGAGCGAGTGCGAGTGATTTCGATGTTGTCGTGTGATACACTTCGGATTCACGAGCCGGAGCTGAGGGAGAGACCAGTCCCCAAGTGGTCGTTTGTGGCCTACAGCCACTACAGATCCGTGATGGAGTCTGTTGCAGGATTCTTGGAGGACCTGGAGAAAAAGAAAGAGGAGATCACCGACACGCAGAGGGCGGCAAGCTGGAAGAAGGTGGTTGCGAGTGAGACTCGAAGCGGTGTTGTGTGGATCTGCAAGTGTAAGTGGCACTTGCCGACCGACTATGTGGTGAGGTTCAACTTGACGTTGCCTGCCGACATGTGGCAGCAAGCCTTTGGGATCATGGGTGAGAATGTTGGGAAACTCGAGAAGGAGGAAAAGGACCTGAAGCGGATCCTCAAGGCTGCAGCGGAACAGCAAGACCGAGAGTTCGAGGAAGCTGAGCGAAAGCGCAAGCGCATCGCCGACCTGTCAGCTGCCGAGGAAGAAGCTGCTAAGAGAGCAAAGCTGGAAGGCGAAGCGGTTCGCTCGCCTGTGTCAGTTGTACCATCTGAGTTGGATGCAGCAGCTATCGCGCAGATTGCTGAGCGTGTGAAGGCAAGCTTTAGTGTTGCCGATTTGGAGCTGATGTTGGAAGAGAAGAAGAGAAAGGTTGGAGACCAGCCAACTGAGAGGCCTGCGGAGACGCCAGCTGAGCCTAGCCGATCTTCGCAGGAGGTGATGATGGAAACGAGGACGGCTGAGTTGGCGGAGATGAAGGAAGCCGCCAAGGAGCGCCGCGCCAAGTTGATGGAGTCAACTGGAGCTGGCGAGAAGAAGGGCGAAGAGGATGAAGAATGAACTGAGATGCTAAGTGATCTCAGTGGTTGGGTGGGTGAGTGAAACCCGCAGCCATTTTTTTGGAAGCCATGGCCGCGTTGCCGCCATGGAGCGCCCGCGATTTTTCTGGTTAGTGTGAGCCCTTGTTTCAGTGCATGAGAAGTTTGCAAAGAGGAGGCAAAATGATGATGAAACTCAACGAGGGACTCTATAGCCCCTTCTGCAAGGCGTCTGATTGCCACCTCTGAAGACGTTTTTGGCTGATGGTACGCTGGAAGAAGCGAAACTATGAAGCCAATCTTTTCCTGAAGGATCAGCTAGCCGATGCTAGTTGGTGAGTTTGGTGACCTGGAAGATGCGAGACTGAGGAGGAGTACCACGACAAGGTCGAGTGCTGAGTGGGAAACATCTGAAGCTTGCATTAATTCGTTTTCACGTGTTTGTCACCACGAACTCTTGGATTCGTTCCAAGACAACCCTGCCCCAGTGCAGGTGGATGCAAGTTTAATTCGTTTTTCACGTGTTTGGACAACGAACTCTTGGGTTACCAGTGATGTGGACCCAGGACAACCTGCCTGATGGTGGGATCTTGCATGAGTTTTAAGTTTGATGTCAGAGATCGACTGGTGTGTTGTTTGTTTCGTTTGGTGGCGAGTACGCACCAAGGGAATGTGGCCAGGGCATCCCCTTAGTGTTGAAGTGCCGAGCTGGGCTTGGACTTCAGATCTTTGACATGAACCCTCAGCAAAATGCGGGGGGTGGAAGATTGTGGCTGATCAGTGATGTTTTTGTCATGTTTTGGATCAGCTTGTATAGGTTTGTTTTGCTTCGGAGTGATTGGGAATCCGTGTGATCCCATCCTCGATGGTTTATGCCTCGTTGATTTCCAAGGAAATCATACGAGTGTGTTTTTGCCCAATACGCTATTTAAAGTGAGTGTGCAGTGTGTAGGAACTTCGTTCTGAAGCTGAGTTTAAGCTCACAAGAGAGAATTCGTTTAGTTTGTGCACTTTGTGACTTTTGGCTCAAGTGGCTCTGACTGTGAAAAAGAGAGAGCTGTCCGCACTTGTGTGAGAGGTCAGGGTTCGTGCTTTCAAGGGAAAAGGTACCAGAGGGACCTTCGGTTTTTCACGATCAATGTTTGCCTTTTTGAATGTCGTGCATCATTCTCAACTGACCCAAACTGCTCTGGCTGAGGGTGCAAAATGTTGCTTATGTTGATTTTGTCGTTGTAAACGGGGAAGGTGTTTTTTTTTGTTTCTCATCTTGCTACATTGTCAGGTGCATGTCTTGAAGTTTCAACATGTGCTTTTGAAGTTTGTAGGACATGTATTGTGTATTTTCTTGTTGCTCAAGCTAGGAGAGCTCGGATTTTGTCCCACTTCCAACCCAGGGTGAGTGAAGAACTTGCACGTGATCGAGTCGCATGGTGCGGGTGCCAGGCACCGGTGCTTCATCAAATCATCAAACCGATTTCCCGAGCTCTTGGGCACGAAAAAGAGTGATGACCGAAATCTGAATGCATTTATACATTCAATGGATGCAAGTCTTTCATATCCGTGGAAAGAAGAAGACATTAAGGGCGCGTGTAAAATACTTATAAGGACCCCAAAGTAGTATATTATTAGGGGGCCCGTGCGAAGGTGCGCCCCGGCACCAGGGATCATAAAGACGCTATTTTGGGTTTTTCCTTGGCCTCGCATCTGCTGTTGGCAGTGTTCCCGAATGCCCCATGCCAGTGCAAAGTGCAGAGAATCCCAAAAATTGTTGCCGAACATCCCGCACAGTATCATTGAAGCGCAGTCAAACTCCCGTTAAGATCGAGTGCGCACCTGCAAAGAAGCCCGCAGAGTGTTCAGACGGAATGCCCTGCGGAGGATGCACGGAATATCCCAAATCTCACCCTAGCTACGCTCAAGAAGCGTTAACCAAAAAGAGGAACGAGCAACTTTTGGTTTTTGTCTCAAGCAAGAGTGGCAAATGACAAGAACAAAACCCAAAGCAACCAAACCCTGGAAGCTTAACTTCAAACCCTTGAGCTCTACGCTGTCAACCCTAAACAATTCCAACCTTGAGTCCGAAACCTTAAGTAAGCAATAACGCTACACTCTACACTCGCTGTGTCGCCGGTTCAGTGGCCAGCTCAGTGGGGCTTAAGCTGGTAGTCGTGCCTCCTTCCCCCACCACCACCCTGGATGTACGCTAAAGATGATGTACATCGATATACACCACCAGCCCGGCTCTGCATGTGCAAGTGTTCGCAACAAAAATGTTTTATGCATCGTCGCTTGTCATTTTTGGAGACTTGGCGGTTGGCGCCGTGCAAGTTGTAGGCTTAGGCTGGCTTGTTGGTGCTTCTGGCAACTTGCTGCTGTTTACCGTTGCTTCTCACTGCAAGCCACAAAGAAATTCCGGGAAACATCTGTTCCCATGTGCATCGCATGCCGCCATGACCTGAGCATGGCTCGTGCAAAGCAGGGTCTTCAAATGTTGCAGCCGATCAGCGCCCAGGTTGATACGGCGCACGGCCTACTTTGACTACGTTCCAATGTCATTCATGCAGGCCATGTGTGGATCCCTTGAGCTCAACAAAACGAAACCTGGACAAGCAGATGGACCCTGCGTTCCTAGTTTAAATCGTTTCGTGCAGGTTCTTTGGCCTGCCACACTTATCATTCTCACAAGTTCGCAGGCGGGGCACTGTGAGATTTCCATGAGCCGTGGAGAAACGACATGTGTATCGGGTATCGTTGTCAATTTTGTCAATTTTAATTGGCGCTTGCTATCTAGGTAGCTCAAGCAGATGGTTCAGCTCTCAGTCATTGGTGCAGCTTCAAACTCGCGACAGAACGGTAAGAACCGCAATTAATGTGATCTCGTGATTCCTGCATGTTTTCAGGACTTTTATGTGCATTCCCAGATGTATAGGCCTTGGTGAAGTTTGAGGCTTTCCTTCTTCGTTGGCACCGCTGAGCTTGGTTGGCAAGCATTTCGACCGCCTTGTCAAAGCAACGGACCCCACCAGCCAGGAATGGGTGCGGGTCTCGGTAAGAGGCAGAGTGCAAATACAGCAACAATGAATTGGGGTGCAAGTCATGACTTGTTTGATTGGAGGTGGTGTTCTTTTGTGTCAGTTGGCTTGATGAATGTGAGGACGTGCGTGATGACTTGCTGCTTGTGAAGAGGTGTTGTCTTTGACCATGTCTGATTTGGCAGGACCTACGGGACAGCTTCAGGAGTGTTGCGCGGTGTTTTCGGGCCTGTCGCGCTTGTCGCAGCCCTGTTAACGTTTCTGATTCCGAACTCTTGCATCTTCTATCCCAAGGGCGATGGGCCCAGGACCAAAGTAAAACATGGCAACAATCGCAGCCCCGAGAGCGCCCCAGACATCATGGACATGTTTAGGCACTTTGAAGAAGCAGACACAGTTTGGAGAGGGATCGCATTCCGCATTCCTATCCCATAGCGTTTGCCCCGCACTGTCGCCTGAGAACGGATGGGGTGTGGGTGCACAAAGGCCTGCACTCTCACATCGGCGGTGCAGCGCGTGACCGCTTGCAGCACTTGAATGCACTTGACTGAAGATTTGACAGGCCTCCGGTGTAGCACCAGAAAATGGAGTGGCCTCGACAAGGACCCAATTGTTTGGCATTTGTTGTGTATTGTTTTTTTTTTGTGTGTGTGTGTGTGTGTGTGTGTGTGTGTGTATGTGTGAGATGAAACTAGGTTTATCTTGCGAAAGGCAATCATGTAGCATCGTAGCCCCGAAATCGATCGCTCTTTGGCATGCTGGCTTCATGGCCAGGACGGTTAATGTGGGTGCTCGCTTTTTCGGCGGCCGCCCCTCCCTTGCGGAGCTGCGCAAGCTCAACGTGGCAGGCAAGCAAGCTTTTCATTCCAGTTTCCAACGCCGTAGTGTGCATGTCCCAGGTCCCGATGAGATGGGAGGAGAAAAGAAGGCGAGAGCAACGCGATGCAACGCGGTTCCTGTGCATCTTGCTCGATGAAATGTGTGCACGTCGAGGCATTTGCTGGTGATGCAAAGTCGGGCGCAGGCCTTCGCTCCGGGGCAAGCTGCCTCGATGTGTTGGAAAAACGCCGTTTGACGTGAATAAGTCTTGCGACGCATGATCTTTCTGAGTTTAGCTGTCCGTGTGTTTCGTTCAAGGATCGGTGCTTGTTGCCGTGAGATCACGGCCTTTCAATGAGCGGGAAAAAGCAGCCTCATCGGGGGAGTGCTTGTCCTTCCAGGACATTTGTGAACAGCATCCGCATACCTACCATGTTTCACGTTGCCATGGGGAATTCTTGTCGCTTCGTCTGGTGACTCCTGCCCTTCCCCAAGTGCGCAGCATATCTCCTGCCAGGAGGACACCGGCATGACCCTCCACAGAGAGGATGACAAAGACTACCGCTTTGCCTTTGATTGCGTCATGCGCCCCGAAGTTGCTCAACGTGAGGTGTATGCCCAAAGCTCAGCATGTCTGTAAAGGGTCCTGGCATGATAGGCCGTCAGTCAGAGAGTTCGACATTGGGTGCATTGCACAGGACCGAACAGCCAGACCCCTGCTGCACAAAGTGTTGGAGGGAGCGGGCCTCAGTTCCAAGAGGGGATGGCTCTCCTGAAACAAGCGCACGCTTGCTGCCTTAGGCTACAACGGATGCCTGTTTGCATATGGGCAAACAGGGTCCGGGAAAACCTTCACGATGCAGGGGTCTTCGGACCAGAAAGGGATCATCCCCACTCTTTGTTCTGAGCTCTTCAGCGAGATCAAGGCCTGGGTCTCAGTTTTTTGGCTTTTGTTTCGGGATTGCAAGAGCTGATTTTGCGTGTGGGAATTGATAAAAAGGTTACTGTTCCATGCGAGGACTGCGCCGAGAAGCGGCACATCACCGTGGTGTGCAGTGTGCTTGAGATCTACAACGAGAAGGTGAGAGGGATGTTCCGAAAGAGCTACTAAGCAAGCTAAAGCAAGCTGATGTATTAATATTATTTTTAATATTATTATGATTATGATTATTATGATTATAATTATGATTATGATTTATTATTATTTTTGGCACATGAAAAGGTGAGGGACCTTTCCGTGGACTCCAGTGATGACCTCCCCATCCGGGAGGACAGCACGGAAGGCCGGACTGCCACTCACCGAAGCCTGGTACCTCACCACCTTGCCGTTGAGGTGGGAAGGGCATTCACGTCGAAGGCCTGACAGAGGTGCAGGCCAGCTTGGGTACAGACACACGGAGAAGAGAGTGACCCAAGGGAGCAGCATGCGCAAGCAGTTTACGATGAAGCATGATGGTTTGAACCTGTTTGGGTGTCAGTGTGCTAAGAGTATCGGAAGCCCGTGCGTGAATGCCTCTGCTTGCCTAACTCGGGACAGGTTCGAAGCTGTGAGGAGGTGCTGGATTGCATCGCAAAGGCCTTTTCATCCGTTCCCTGTCCCACCCTGTACCAACTTCATACGGAGCGTACTTTTCGCGAAGTGTTACAGACTCGAAAAGCCCCATGACCGAAAGAGATGGGCACTTTCAATCGGCAGGCGCAGCAGAGGAGAGCCGTGGGGAAGACCAACATGAACGAACACAGCTCGAGACGCCCGGTTGCAGGAAGAATCCGTAAGTGCGGCAAATCTTATCGACCACCGCAAACCGGCCAAAAAGCACCCCACAACCCTACAAAAAGTACCCCTCAACCCACCTAGATCCCCTGAAGCCTTGATCCTCAGCTCCAGGATCCCACTCCGTGGTGACGCTGCGGATAGGTGCCTACGACTGTGACGACGTGGATGGTGCAACGCCCCTGAACAGCATTTCCCTCCTCGAACGCCTGCAGAATCATGTGGGTTTACGATAATCGGGGTACCTTTTTGGGGTACTTTTCATAAGGGGATCCTACTATTCGGAGTCTATATTAGGGGTCCCCCGTTATCGTAAACCCCCATGTTTAAAGGAGACTTTCATTCACTTGCAAGGTTCGGTGTGGCTCCTCCGAGAGCTTTTGCCCGTAATGCAGTGCCAATCTTGTGGCCGCAGCGTAAGGGCAAGGTCATACATGTCTTGCGGAAGTTTAAGAAAGCTCCCCCACATCCGGATCTGTGTCCTGCCGTGGCTTTAATTCAACCCCGAAACCCTGAGAATGTAGGGTTTAGGATTTAGGGTTTAGGGTTTAGGGCTTAGGGTTTACGGTTACCCGAAATCCTACACCCTAAATAGGGTGCATGGGGTTTAGGGGTTTATGATCTTCAGGGCTGAGGTTTTCGAAGAGAGAATGCCAAGCTTTCGGTTCCTAGGGGCGTGTACTGTACTGTACTGTACCCTGAATAGGTTATAAAGGCTATACCCAACATCCTTATTGCGTAGGGGTACCCCGCACCCTAAAGCAAAGGGCCCCATCTTTCACCCCGTTTTTGCATAAGGGCGCCGTGCGACATGTTCTTTTCCCGTGCCACCCCCGGACTGGCAGCGCCCCAGTGCAACTCCTACTACACCCTAAGATAGTGCAACTCTTAGTTTAGAAGAACCCGTGGTGCGGCGAAGATGGCTCGACGGGGAAGAGATAGATCTCGTGCGGAACAACTGGTTCAATTCATGTTGAATGTGTTCTATTCTCTAAGCATTGTCGACAGTCACAGGCTGTTGCAGTTTGATTTGGGGCTTCTAGTGTTTGCAAAAAGGCTCTTGCTGGTGATGTGGCCTAAACAGCGAGCACCCAGCCATAAGCCCTAAGCCCTATACCTACACGAGGTTGACAGTCTCCAAGCTGCATCTCATTGACCTGGCGGGCAGCGAGCGGCAAAAGGCCACAGGCGCTTCTTTGGGCTCAAGCGAAGGTTTGTTTGGGTTCGACAGATTATCGCGAAAGCCAGCAGAGCTCGGAGTTGAGGCGGGGGAAGGTGGAAGCAGGGAGATGCTCCCAGCCATTGACTGTATCATGGGATCGGGGCCTCTTTCCTTCCTTCCCGCACGCTTGCCCACGGCATCTCCTTCCACTTGCGTGATAACTTTCGCAAGTGTGCCAGATCAACCAACAGACTGTGCTCCGCATCTACTGGTACATATTCCATCTAATCTCATTGCCATACATGGCCCGCAAAATATTGAACCCACCAAATGGCTGTCCACGTCTGAGCAATGTTGGCAAAGAGTACTGTTCAATGTTCAATCAACTTGATGGTCGCATGGAAGAAGATGTTGGATTGTTTCGAAGGGCCACGTGCGCCCATGCAGAAGGTGTTGAATTTCTCCACACCCAAAGTCCCAAAACCCCAAAAACCCCAAGCCCTAAGACCCGGAGTCACTTCAGTCCCAGGCCACCCAAAGTTCTTTCCAGAGTTGGAATGCTAAGAAATGAAGCTCTTGGCGCTCCCCCTGCAATGCCTCGACAGGGGCTTCTGGAGATCGGCTGAAGGAAGGCAGCGGTTGGGGCGCTTGATGGTTTGGCGTCTCTAACCCTCGATAGCCCTCTCGAACCCTTTAGAACCCTTCAGAACCCTAAACCCTAAACCCTGAACCCTAAACCCTAAACCCTAAACCCCTAACCCCCTAACCCCTTAACCCCTAAACCCGAGGATGGTGAGACGTGTGCGTAGGCGCCCAGATCAACCTGTCGCTGTCCGCCCTGGGGAACGTGATCAACGCCCTGACCGAACGCACTTCCGGAGGAGCGGCTTGAGGGAGTGGTGCCGCCCAACTGCCAGATAGACCTGTTCCAAGTCTAGGTTTGCACTGGGGCTCTGCTGAAGCTTGTGCTCTTCCATTTTTCTCTGTGCAAGAAGGGCAGGAAGAAGGGAGCATGTGTTTCAGCATCCCTTGTGCATGCCTCTGCAGGCCGGCATGTTCCCTACCGGGATTCCAAGCTGACGCGGATGTTGCAAGACTCGCTTGGTGGCAACTCTTACACCGCCTCTTGGGCCGCAGCTGTAGGGTCAAAGCATGGAGAAGCACCAGTAAACGGCTGCTTGGCCATGGTTCGTGAAGTCGTCCACGCTGAAGTGATGATGGCAACGCACAGTGCTGTCCATGAGTATGCTAGTCGCTGTGATGGCTCCTGATAGAGGGTTCTCATCCGACCTATCCCAAGGTCATGATCTGCAACGTCTCGCCTGCGAGAATCAATGCAGACGAGACCCTGTCGAGCTTGCGCTTTGCCGAGCGTGCAAAGAAGATCGAGAACAAGGCGTGTGCTGGAGATTGGACCTGGGTGTCCGTCCGTAGAGAGATCCACATGGAATCTTATGGATGTCGGCATGTAGTATGATCAGAAATAAAGATGAAAACTAGTCGAAATGTATTCCTGTATAACCAAAATCATGTTTAATTATTTACATATGCAGTCATACATATCTGTCTTAGTTCCCATGAAGCCTCTTATTTGGGGAGCTTCCCTGTTGCAATGCCCCTTGTGCAGAACGTTCTTTACTGTTACGTTCTTTACGCGGCATCGCGGCGCGTAGGGCAGCGTGGCCCTGGAAGTTGGAACCATGGCAGGCAGTGGTGAATCGCGACCCGAAGGGTGAGCGAATCCTTGAGTTGCTGCAAGAGAATAAGGCAGGGCTTCTCCGAGCTCCAAGAAAATGTTGCCCTTCTGACGCTCCGTCAGAAGTAGTGTTTTTGAAGTCTGGGATGCAGGCTCTTCGGGCGAAGATTGCTCGCCTGGAGGCGCATGTTGATCGACCCTCAGCCGCACAAAGCAAGTAGTTCCTCCGGCTTGATTTCAAGCTAGCTCTGCTAACTGCGGACGCTCTAGCTTGGGATTGGATCTTTGGAAAATCGTGGTACTGCCCGCGCCCGAGGACTGGAAATGCACTACGACAAGTGAGCATCCGGGTGTGTCCCTTTCACTGTTTTTTTCTTTGATTTTGGCTCGTGGTCAGCAAGCACCACAAGCATACCTCAAGAATTTGGCAGCACGACTGAGCATCGGGGGCTCCGACGGCCCCACGTAGCTCCACATGACCCGGATGCACTGTCAAAGTGCTCGGGTGGGAATCACTGCATCTCAACAAGATTCCAACGTATTCCAGCAATATTCTGACCTTTTGCTACCCAGGATCATCCATTGACACAGTTCCTTTCACTCTGGATGAGTCTCCACCCAACAGTGCATCCCAGCTCCGGCCCCTCAGCCGCGTCTGAGTCGGCCCAGTCGATAACGAACTCTTCTCGATCCTGCATGGGATCGAGGCTCCCGGAGCCCTGGCTTTTCAACCTCTAAGTTGGGCGAGTTGGGCTCAGGGCGACGTGTGCCTCTGTCGCCAAGTGTGACTCAACAACACATCTCACAGCGCTGTGCATGTCCGTGTCCGGTTGTGTTCAGGGGAAGCTCTCTCTTTTTTTTGTGGCACCTTGCGTCTTCTTCAGGAGACACGGCAACATCCTGAATGGGAAGTTGAACAGGGACGAAACCTTCTTGCCTCGCGTGCGCTTCGCGGAGGCCGGGATGCGAGGGTGTGGTTCCCTGTAACTTTTCAAGAAGGTTGGAACTTGCAGGTGGATTGCGCCGAGGACAAGGTGCTCTGCAATCGGGAGCAGGCAGGAATTTGTCTCACCGCACTTTTCCTTGCAGGGACTTGGAGGTTACCCGCTCACCTGTCCCGCACCTGTCCTGCACTCGTAGCATTGCTTCATCGTGCTTAGCTCCGCTCCTCGTGGCCACATAGCAGCGTCCATGGCTCATGATGCGGCGTGGACTCTATGTGGGGTGGCTTGGCCTTGCCTTTGCAGGGTTCCTGGAGTGCGACTGGGATGCGGAGTGGCGGAGCTTCCGTGAGAGGCTGAAACGGAATGCAGCTGCCGGCTACCCGGAGGATGAGGCCTTGGCGGAGCAAGCGGGGTCGCTGTTGCAGGCCAATTGGGAAGCCTTGCAGCCAAAGGAGGAGGCCCTCTATGGCATGTCCCTCGCGATGCAAAGCTTCTTCGCCAGCTGCAACACCCGGCCCGGGACTGTGGAGGAACTCAGGGAGCCCTTCTGTCTCTATGGGGTGGTGTCGGCCCTCTGGGTGTCTGCGCGGCACCATCCCAAGAGCAAGAAGCAGTTCCTTCGGCACGCCCAGTTTTTGCTTGGAGACGTTTTTCGAGGCGCACTGGACTTTATGGAAGGCTCTGGCTGGCCTGTAACATCCCTGGACATCTTGGCCAACTTGGAGCGTGACCAATTCAGGCTTCCACAGCACTTGCGAGGTCAGTATCACTCTCCTTCGAGTGAGCCTCGGCAACCAGATCTTCCACAGGAGCCCATTTTAACTGTTTGGGAGATGGGTGTTCATGCCACGCTGTCTGCTGAGCCTCTGCAGATGTGGGCACGTATCTTGACAAATGTCAAGCTCCGACACCGGAACCTCATTCAAGACCAGTATCCGAAATGGCTTCCAAACCGCTGCGCCACTCTATACCAGCATCCTCGGCTGGTATGCGACGAAGAGAAGGACGAAATTACCGACCTATTCAGGACGCGCATTCCGCACAGTGCTGTCTCCAAGGATCCCATCGAACACATGGAGTCTTTTGAGTCGGACTTTCGACATGTTGCTGCTGGTCGCTTGCGACACGTAAGCCTCTTCCTTTGCACTGTCGCGTATCTTTGCCTTCTGGTCGAGTCCCTTGATGTGCCCACAGTGGGATACTTCGGACATCCGCTTCTCTTCATGGTTCCAGAGGACTCAGCAACACGAGAGTCGTACTGGAGGCGCTTCTCCAGCATGGCCAGGACTGCAAAAAGCACTTCTTTAGCAGAAGGAAAGAAGTGCAGAACATTGTAGGTGCATGTTTATCAGCACCCCAAGAACTGAGATATTGTGTATTCATGCTCGTTCTGGCCCCACCTCCGAATGGTTGAGGTTCAGGATCCTGTTCCCCGACGGTGAGGGGTTCCGGGATGGGGTGGGGGGGTGTGGTGGTTGCATAGGGTCTGGCCCGCCCATGGTGTGTTTAGTGTTTAGGGTAGGTAGGGTAGGTAGGGCAGGCAGGATTTGGGTATGCTACCCCTTGCACCTTGCTTGCCAGGACCAAGTCTGTCGAGTTTGCAGTGAGCGATCCTTTCCTCCAGATGCAGTATGAGTATCAAATTGGTGCTCCGCGTCTGCCGGCCATCCGCACCCATGCGCTCTACACTGGTGCGACCCACTTCCCTCGCCGCTTGGAGGAGGTGCTGGTGCTTGATCGGCCGCACGAGTCCGTGCTCATGTGCCTCCTCCGACGTAGTATGACCGATCTTGCGTCCGGAGATGTAGCTGGAGCGCCTTCTGCCGGAAGCCTCTCGGAGTCCGCATCTTCTGAGGACTGGCCGACCGCGGAAGGCAGGCTGCGGGCGGCCGTCAGCCCAGGCTTTCCCTTCCGTTTTGTGACGCGTGCACTGACCGACAAGCAGTTCAGCACCTTCGCGCAGTTTCGCGCAGTCGTGCTGTGGCCGTATGACATGGACCTTATTACTTTCTACGAGTTCTACAGCATGAATATGCCCATCTTCATGCCCTCCTCCCTGCCCAAGTATCTCTTCCAGCAAGATCATGGGGCCTATGACTATCGCTGGGCTGGAAGAAAGGTGAAGCCTGGGCAGACACCACTGTGGCCCGAGACCACCGCCGAACCCAGTCTCAAAAAGCGCCCCCTAAGAAGCCGATCACCTCCTGAGATTGAATTATCCAGGCCCAAAACTCGGAAGATTAAGTGATTTTGGGGAGAGAGACGATGTAGTGACCAAAGCTTGGATGTAGTGAAGCTCTGGGTGCTAATGGCTAAGCTGAGGCATCACCGTTCCAGGAGAGGTCAATCGAGGCGGTGCATCACATACTGCCCTTCACTGACTACTTCCGGTTCCCGCACGTTATCTACTTCGAGTCAATACCGGACCTGTTGAAGAGGTCTGGTTTCTGTGAAAGCCCTTGCTCCTTAGGCAATCCCAAGCCATAGGCCCTAACCCTTGATCAGGCTGCCTCAGACGAACTGCTTCGAAGTGACGCAGGCAATGGTGCGACACCGAGTGCTGAAGTTGTAGAACATGTAGAGCTTCCGCAAGCATCTTGAGCACAGACGCCTTTTTCAGGGCACAGGGCCTTCCTTGCCTTGTGCCTTCAAGCAGTTTCAGCTCAGGCAAGTTTCAATCAAGATTCGCTGATGCAGACGTCGGCTACTTGGCGGGGTCTGCTAGGACGCGTCAGCGTCCCCATTTCAGTATAGGCTGAGGCGGTGCCCACGCGCGACCGTGATGAGAGATGTTCCGCTTCAGTGGATGCTGACGGTGACGGTTCCGGTATAGACCCTCACAATTGCCTCCTTCACCTGGCATCGTCCGCATCCTACAAGTCATGGCGCAGGTTGCCTCCGTGTTGACCTGCAGTCAGAACGCCCGGAGACCCGCAAAGAGAACTCCTTTTGGCTCGTCGGAGCCAGTCACTTACGCTGGCACCTCTGCCCTGGATCTGCAAAGCCTCGCAAGTCCGTGTCTCGAAGATGATAATTCGTGGTTTCGACCGGGAAGCGCAAAGGTGTGTTTGCTTTCATCTACATGCTTCTGGATGACTTCTGTGACTTCCATGTTCCAGATGTTGGCCGGCGTTGGCCACGCATGCTCAAGCGATGTGATATAATGGAACTCAGGGCGTGAGGGTAGCAGCCGACACACGTACACCTCGCTGGATCTTTGTGCCCTCTCGGCGAGCTTTGTGGCGACGTGGACCGCTTGTCTGTGCTCTCGGTGATGCATCGTTCCAGTCGCGACCAGTTGCAAGGCCACGCCTCCTGACATCTATGCCGTAGGAGCTTCTTTGTTAGCTTGTGACAGGAAGAGCTTGGTCCACGCAAACAAGAAATTGGCGTCAGGTCTGAACTGAGCCTTCATCCCACTTTCCTGGACACGTCGCGACAGCTTCTGTTTGAAGGGTCTCTGCCAACCAGCCAGTTCCATTAGTCCATATTAGTCCTGTCCCATCATGTGCTTGTCAGGTGGAAACATATCCAACAGTCCTGCGCTACGTAAACGGACGGAGGGCGGAGGCCGGGAGTTGCCGCGTTCCCTTGCTCTTCGCACCCTGAAGATCCCTGAGCCCAGGCCCCAGGCAGCTCGAAACCACCCTCACAGCCCATTCAAAGCCCTTAGTCCCCAGCCCAGAATCGCCAAAAACACCGCTTCCCAACCCCCCCACAAACCCAAGCTCTGCAAGTGAACATCTTCGGAAGCTCGGAAAAAGAATCTCGAACACCCGAAGGATGTGTGATTTTTGCGGAGTTTTTTTGGCAGATATTTTGCTTTAACAAGAGGCCTGGGAGGGCAACCTGGGCCGCGCGCAGCAGCTCCTGCAGAAGGCCTTGTGGGGTGACTGCGGAGCTCAGCGAGCTTTTTTTTGGGGAGGGGGCTGGCTCACTGTAGGGGCTGGTGCTCCTTCTCTCTAGCAGACCTGGGGTTCTTGGGCTCATGGCTACGCGAGACGGAGTTCACGTCTTTTGTGCGCTCGCTGTTTGTTTTTGTTTTTTTTTGGGGGTTTTGGGTCAAGGAGTTCCTTTGGAAACTGCTGTGCCTCTGTAAGAGCTGTCTTCAATCGGAACTTGGTGAAACAGAAACAGATTCCTGCAGCGGACGTTGCCTTGTTGGCAGCCTTGGAAAGGAGCTAGCGGGGTGGATGCGAGCTCATCCAGGCTCTGGATGATGCTGCACATCACCTTTCCCCCTCTAGCCCTGCTATCTGTGGTGCATGACTGAGAATCACTTGTGCAGGCAGTGCAGAACCTCAGCAAACTAGGGCAAGGCGGCAGGCAGCGAGCTCTCTGTCGGCGAAGCGAGTTGCTCCAAGAGCCACGAAAGACCGCCAGGCTCAGAACCCTTCTGAGCGTGCAAGCGCTGACCCGGTGCGTCGGGGGACTTGGAAGAGCACGCTCCGCATCACTTCATTCACTTCTCATGTCCCCTTTCGGCGACGCTCTGAAGTGGGGTTTGTCGGATATGTCGCGGTGCATCGTCGCAGGTTCCATAGTCGACGTTGCTGCTGGTGGCCCAGACAGCTGCCGATCACTTTCCCTGCAGTGTTTGCATCCCTCCCAGAACACAACTGGAAGCTCAAAGCTGAGGTCACCCTCGTGCTTCTGGTTGTCTTCGTGAGGATGTGCCTGGACATAACTCGGTCTACCGCCCAGGGATACTGCAAGTTGGAAGTCTGGCCGATGGCCGAGCTTTGACATTGACGTCGTGTGAGGTCTGCCCGGCAAGCGTTACAAGCATCTGCCTCACGGAATGACGAGGAACTGCACTGAAAGCAGAGTTCTCTGTACCCCCCCAAAGGGGATCCGGCAGATGTGCCTGCAGAAAAAATGAGTCATTTTTTGAGTCATGAGGACACCAAGGGATCCTTGACAACAGCCTCTGCCTGCGAGGCCCACCTGCTATGCTGAGTTGCACTGAGACCATGCGCAGACTCCAGGGGTTGTTGCGAGGAGGTGAGCAAGACCCAGCAAGATCCAGCCTGATCGCAGAGTTTTGGCTCCAGAGCTGGTTTTTGAACAGTGATTCTTGCAGTTCTTGCACCGGCAGGCACGAAGTTGCTTGGAGCCTGCCTCCCCTGGAGACTAGCAGAATGACAGAGTGAACTGCCTGAGCAGGCATTTGGAACTCATGGCTCGTGGCCGCTCTTCCCTCACTGCTGTCCTCGCCCTTGCCGCCTTGGTAGCAAAGAGGGTCAAGAGGGTTTCTCTTCAGCGAATGGCTTGTGGCAGTCTTGCGCGTTGAGCTCCTGCAGGTGGTGGCTGCCGTCGTCATTGGCCGCCTGAGCCCATCCTTCGTACCTGCTCCCCAGGCCGTTGCGCGCGTTGAGCTCCAGCAGGCCCGATGTTTTTTCAGGTTAGGTGTATCTTGGATGTCTTGATGTGTCTTTCACGCACCATCCTGCTCCAAACCTTCAAGTGCCCGAAAGCATCGAGGCAACTGGCGCCGTCGTGGCCGCCGGCCTCGCGGCCGTCTCTGCTCCTCAGCCGGCCCTGGCTGCTCGAGCCTCGGACGAGGACGACGAGGCTGGGAACCACCTTCGACGTCAGCCGGGCGAGTCTGGACAGTCAGGGACAGTCAGGGACAGTCAGGGACAGTCAGGGACAGTCAGGGACAGTCAGGGACAGTCATTCAGACTCTGCATGTTGAATCGAAGCTGTCGTGGAGGGCTTCGACGTGCGCATCCTCGCCGTGCTGGCCCTGCCACTGTTCGCCATTTCCTGGGCCCTCTTCAACGCAGCTGAGCTGCAAATTTTCTAGGTGCAGATCTGCTGCGCTGTGATGCGCTGTGCACACTGCAGCCGCAAAATCCATCACAATCCAAATCTACAAATGTTGCGCAAATCATGGGGACCTCCGTCCTCCCCCCGAAGCCCTGGAATGAAATAAAGGATAAAGGAAAGACATAGACCTCAGTGTGCTTAGGGAAGATGATGGCAACTGCCACTCATATCGAACAGGTGTGGCGTGTGGCCTTCCGCCAAGTGGTGCGAATCGGCGAGAGCGCCAAGGAGATCTGTGTGTGTGTGTGTACGAATTGCTGCAGTCAGAGTCTGTGCTGTTGCATGGGAAGTGTCAGTGCTTTAGAACAGTACGGTGTGTGCAGGGCAACTCCTACTGAGAGCGCAGCGCAAGTTCTGGAGATCCGGTCCACAATTTTTGGGTTGTGCTTGCGAAAGCACCCGCAGCGCAAGTGGAGAAGATCCGATTTCCCCAAGCTTCCGAAGGGAGCTTGGCATCCTGCTATGCCGACGTACCGACATGGCAGCACGACTCCGCCAGACTTCACGCAGAGAGGAGGAAGCGGAGCAAAGACTCTTCAAGTTTACGTGGTAGCTTTGCCTGCATCCCTCTCCAGCATATGCCTTGGGTATTATTCCGAAACGGAGACGGAGTTCATTCCACCTTGTCGAGGTTTCGGCGGCCTCCACTCCCTACTGCCGCATGGCTCGGCGGCTGCCGCAGGATTGGGTGCCGGGCTCAGGCTTTTTGGGGATCCGGGGGGCTTACAAGTTCGGAGGAACAAAATGAAAAATGGATAAAAAAAATAGATAGATATATATATATATATGCAACAAATATAAATATAGAATTGGAATTTCTCTAATGTACTTTATGTGGCTATTGGTGTTTCAGGGATGGGTTGAATCACGGTGGATATCCGGCCTGTGTTCAGGGGTCTTGCAGCCTTCGACATAAGTTTCATCCACAGGCAGATGCGTTGCATGGCTTCGCAAGAGGGATTGCGAAGCGTAGACGCCGGCAGAATGGCCTAGACTTCTTCGGCTTGCAACACAGGGCATGAGACATTGTTGAGCCTCATGGGTCGATCACCTAAGCCCGACATCCCTCCAGCGCGGTACGAAGTAGAGTAAGTAGAGCAAGTAGAGTCCAACCCCCTGAGTGCCGATGTGTCACATTTTTATTTTACGTGCAGGCCAAAGCCTTTTCTTGAGTCACGCAAGGTGCGACAGCGATCTGAGATTGTGCTCTGAAGCCGCGTCAAGTCGAAAGACAAAACAGGACAGTGCAAGAAGGATCAGTCGTGCTGCTTTTATTTCCCTGCCTTGCCTTTACAAATAGCAGCGGTAGCACATCGACATCATGCAGAGTAGGCAAGAGGTGAATGAGTTGTTGCTATCCTTGCCATTGTGACCGATCCCTGTCCACGTCGCAGCAGGTCTGACAGCAAGCTCATGCTTGCATGCCTGCTTGAAGTGACATGGAGAGATCGGCTTTGATCGGCTTTGTGCATGGATTTTTGGCATCGTGCTGCTGCAAGGGAGCATGTGGGATGGTTTCGGGACGATCAGCGAGGTTTCTTGCGGCTTATGATGAACGCTTGATAGTCGCAAGGAGGGGATGTGCGCGCTAAGTAAGCAAGGGAGGTCAGCAAGAACAGCTTCCCTCTGCTCCTTCTTGGCTCGGCAAGGTTGCGTCACAGCAAAGACCGCAAATATCATGCTGAGCATGACCGGAAGCTCTCAGAAGCTTTTTTGCATGCGACAACCGAATTGCCGCATGAGGCGCTGTTGACACAAGAACTTCGTTGCCTTAGGCGTCTTGAGTGCGGTGCCATGCCGATCTACGGCTCTTCTGGCATTGCCGGTGCTCGGATGCACCGCAGCCACGTGCCCTGGATGAGTTGTGGTGGAAGGTGCTGGGGGGTGGATGGCAAGGGCGGTCTCTGCTTGAGGGTCTGCGATGTCAAGCGAAGGTCGCTTGTCTGCCCTTCTACTCCAGCTGGAGCCCTCCCTCGTGTCCACCAGAACCTCGGCTTGCGTGCTGTTGCTATTCAGAGTCTCGTGGCGTGTACTGTCAGTATTGTCACCCACTGCAGAGGATCTGGAGCTCTCCCGTGCCGATCAATTTGGAGCTGACAAGGCGGGGAGAAACAGCGAGAGGGCCTCCCAGAAGAAGACGAGATAGCAACGATGTCTTGCAGGAGAGAGGGATGGAGGGAGGGAGGGAACCAAGTCCCACCCCTGCAGTAGTTCGTCGCATTGCACGGGCAAACGTGTCAGCAGGTACCGAACTCCAGGAAGGTCAACGCCATCGTCAATGCAGCTGCATGCTTGTAAAGCTTGTCGGATTTGCGCGACCTTTGACGGTTTCATGCAGTAGCCACGTCAGGAGGAGGGGACACCCCGAAAAGTGCATCAGGCATCAAGGTTCATAACCCGAATGCAGCGCCGTCCGCCAAGCTCAACGAAGCTTCCGAGGCCCTGGACACTTCAGCGACTGCGGGCTTGGGATCAGCCACGTCCCAAGGGCACACCGCTGTTGTCGGCCATAAAGGGAAAGTCGAGAGGGCACTGGCTCCTAGTTCAAATAGCTCAGTCACTTAGTCTCTACCTTTGTTAAATGAATTTCTCTTGAGTCGCAGCCCCGAGGCTTCGACAGCCGCTCGAGGCCCACAGGTGCCAAGCATTCTTGCAGCCGCCAAAAAGGGGTTTTGTTTCACTTGAGCTGCCTCTTCAGATGGGCACCGCGTCTCTGGAATGCGTTGTGCGTGTTCTTGGCACCCCCGAAAGAGGAACCCGAATGTAGAGCAATGCCCTTAGACTCATCACGAAAGCCAGCTCCTTGGAGCTTGTTTAAGTTCCTCTCTATTATCTTGGGCTCTTGAGGTCGCCTCTTCCCCACTCTCACTTGCCGTTGTGTGTCGCTCTCCATGAGACTACTTGAAGGTTCATGGTACTTATTAACCAATGACAACTGTACTGACAACCCCAATTATTAACCATATTAGGGCCCGAGCACTTAAGGGACTTATAAGTGGGTTATACGTACAGCTATAATTGGTGCATACCCTGAACCTCCAAGTAGCTTTCGTGCGCCCTGCTTTGTCTTCGAAGGGCTACCAGCTCTCGGGCTCTGACTTTGCAAAGACGCAGCGCACTGGCTGGCCGCCACCTGCCTGGAGTTGCGGTGTCAGCAATTCTACAGTCCCGAATGCAGCGGATACATCGACATGTATATATATATATACATATATATATATGTGTGTTTATATACCAGAAGACGCGGAGTTACTATTCGAACTTGACTAGAGATGTAGCCCCTCGGGAATGTTCGTCCGCATCTGCGCGGGTATGGAGCCCCAGTCCCCAAACCGTAGCTCTGGCAGGAAAAGTTCCTGTCCTTGGATCTTGGAGTTCGTAACGGTGGGGCCCATTTGTGCATGCCCTGCATCTTCATACATGTTTTGCATTGAACCTTCTTGAGGCATTTGGACCGTGACACGACCGAGCCCTTCCATGGCTTCCACGGAGCTTCGGTGGCATCCTTGTCAGAGCTACTCCGTTCATCCGTAGCCACTGAACCCTTCTGCTTTGGTACTTCGGGGGCTTGAGGGCTTAATAAGGCTTCGAAGCCCTGAGTTATACCCTGCGTGGAATTTCGATCTCTTGCTGCTGTCTCGCCCTTCCGAGGAAGCCCGTTTGCCTTGACACCGAGGACGAAGTGATTTGCTTGCTTCCCTCTTTTTTTTTGGGGGCGGCCGGGGGGGGTTCGTTTCCTTAAGTTTAGAATGATCTGTGCTCTTCCCTGAGGAGGCGGCAGAAGCCGACATTGAACCCGGTGGCCAACTTCGGCAAAACCCATGTTTAGATTTTAGATTCTAGCGTAGATTCTCGAGACCACTCACAAGTGTTTCGCAAGGTTCTTTAGCTGATAGAGCATGGCTGCGGAAGAATCTCCAAGAGATCCTTGTCTGCCGGCTGCATGCTGTGCTTTCGGACTCACTTGCCTCTGGGCAGTGACAGATTTGCCTCGACATCTGAATGCCTGGGAAGCCTTTTGGGGCTGTG
This sequence comes from Symbiodinium natans, assembly GCA_905221605.1. Lineage (NCBI taxonomy): Eukaryota > Dinophyceae > Suessiales > Symbiodiniaceae > Symbiodinium > Symbiodinium natans. The sequence continues at coordinate 96,166 of CAJNDS010000300.1, read as the reverse complement.
CTCTTGCTTTTCCAGGGTAGAGAGGACATTGATCTAGGTCGCCCAGCTCCATTGCGAAGCAGTCTACGCCAATGAGGAGTAAAACAAACCGAGGGGGACCTCTTAGGCTCTTTTGGGGGGGGGGGAAATCCGGGAAAGGGCGTCGGCTGCAGCTTTGGACCGGTCTTCAGAGCCTGCTAGTTGTGCAGTGCCTCGAGGGGGAAAAAAAAGTCGGGAACCGCCTTCGGGGTTGCCTTACGCTGCTCCGTTTCGCTCTCACGTTCCGCCAGCCTCTGGCGCGTACGGGGCAGCGTCAGCTGCAACCAAGTCCCTGCAGCAGATCGTTCCCATCAATTTCTTGCCAACCGTTTTCTTGAGCCGCACGGAATCGACTCTGTTGCCATTCCGATATATGATGACGCCGAATCGCCAAATGAGTGTTTAAGATATATGATGAACCGGCTGAACCGGAATCGCCAAATTGGGGGCGTCGCTAGGCGCCGTGTTCAAGATAGATGATGAAATGGAATCGCCAAATGAGGGGGCGTGGTTAAGATATATGATGAACCGGAATCGCCAAACGAGGGGGGCGCATTCAACATACATGATGAAGTTTAAGATATAGGATGAACCTGAATGGGAGCGTGTTCAAGATATACGATGTGCCGGAATCGCCAAATGAGGGGGCGTGTTCAAGATATATGATGAACTGGAATCGCCAAATGAGGGGGCGTGTTTAACATATATGATGAACCGGAATCGCCAAATGAGGGGGCGTATTTAATATATATATATATATATATGTATATGTGTATATATATGTTTGTATATATATATATATACCATGAACCGGAATGGCCAAATGACGGGGCGTGCTAAAGATATATGATGACTCCGAGTCGCCAAACGAGGGGGGGGGGGGGGGGTGTTTCAGATTGATGATGAACACATCGTTGCTAAGTGATCCGTTGCTAAGTGATCCGAAACGGTGAGGGTCCGATGAGACTAAATGGTCGCCCTGTGCTCCTGATGGGTGAAGTACGGGCATGCTTGTGAAGTCTCTTGAGATGGAAAACACACAGTGCGCCAGAGTCGCGCTGGCTACAATTGAAATGTGGTGTGTTTTGCTTTGCTTGTCGATCGCACGCAAGCCTTGGAAGCATGTGTGCTGCCGCAATGTTCATGCCTCTTGACGCTGTGTCAGTTCAGGTCAGAACACCACCATGTCGAGACTGCATTGAGTGTCCGCTGCAATCTTATTCGCGCGTGTGTGGGTATGGCGTTTCGCTGTGAGAGCGTTGCGTAGGGGCGTCACTTATCCCATTCCATAGCTTGGCTCCGGAAAGTCCTATGCATCGATGCTGCCGACAACATCTCCTTACATGCAGAAGTTCTCTTTCTACACAAGATGCCACTTGTGCATGCGTGGGTGTGTGTGTGTGTGTGTGTGTGTTGACGTGTGGCAGGGTTGTGTGTGTGTGTGTGTGTGTGTGTGTGTGTGTGTGTGTGTGTGTGTGTGTGTGTGTGTGTGTGTGTGTGTGTGTGTGTGTGTGTGTGTGTGTGTGTGTGTGTGTGTGTGTGTGTGTGCGTGTGTGTGCGTGTGTGTGTGTGTGTGTGTGTGCGTGTGTGCGTGTGCGTGTGTGTGTGCGTGTGCGTGTGCGTGTGTGTGTGCGTGTGCGTGTGCGTGTGCGTGTGCGTGGGCGTGGGCGTGTGCGTGTGCGTGTGCGTGTGCGTGTGCGTGTGCGTGCGTGTGCGTGTGCGTGTGCGTGTGCGTGTGCGTGTGCGCGTGTGGGTGCGTGTGCGGGTGCGGGTGCGGGTGCGGGTGCGCGTGCGCGTGCGTGTGCGTGTGCGTGTGCGTGTGCGTGTGCGTGTGCGTGTGCGTGTGCGTGTGCGTGTGCGTGCGCGTGCGCGTGTGCGTGTGCGTGTGCGTGTGCGTGTGCGTGTGCGTGTGTGTTTACAAGGGAACAAGTCAGGGAGAAGGTGTTGTCGAGCAATACACTTGTATCCGGACAATTTCTTCGGAAGCATAGGGGATAGAAGCTGCAGAAACAAAAAATGCCTTGGAGATCAGATCGTTATATGACTGATCTAATGTGCTCAGTTCATGACATGTTGTTGCGATTCGGGCTCACGAGTTGTATCATTGGGCGCATGGCGCATGGGGTAACCAGTGCTTGGATAGCCTGGGCTTCTGTTTCGATTCGGGCGCAGGAGCCGTGTGATTGGGAGCGTGGCGTCTCGCTGCCTGGAAATGGTGGCTTCTGCACCTTCAGCTCAAGTGAGTCTGCAGAAGCCGACGCCTGATTTCTGCGGAAGTGTAAATGACCCTCGGTGCTATTTAGTAGGGCAACGCCGCGGTCGTCGGCGGCCGTCGCTCCGTGAGCTGTTCCGCGCCGTTGCCATCCCGGAGGAGGGCCACTACATCCCTGCGGTCACCCAGGAGGGCCTACTCACCATGTTGCTCGGTGAGGGTGGCGTGTCGACATCGAGCAGGACAGTGACACGCTCCGCCGTCCTCCCCAGCCCCCATCCTCAGCCGGAGCGGCGCCTGCGCTTCAGGCAGGTCTCACAAGTTCGGCGCCGCGTGGGGCAGCTGCTGCACGACCGTGGCGTCGCCACTGATGTGCTAGGGAGCGAGGCCCTTAATGACGACATGACGATGTTCCTCAGACCCCTGCCGGGGACGGCACGGTCGCAGGGGCTTCCACAGCTTTGCCGGTGTGCCGGCTCGCGTTAGGTCGCGTCTCGACACCGTCGACCTCGCTGCCGAGCTCGGCACGCCTCTGCCAACATTGCAGAACATGCCGGTGTTTTTGTGGGTAGGCGTGCGGCAGGAGTTCGAGCAGACACGAGGTGCCACGCCTGCAGCTCCACCGCGCCCGAGAGCCGGGCACAGTTGGACGCGATGCCCTCCTCCAGCGCTCGTGCGACTTCCTTGCCGGCCGTTGGGAATGCTTGCTGGTTGCGGCGCGGGCCTCCGTGCCCATCGTGCTAACTGCGCCATTGATGTCCAGGAGGAGGCACAGTGCGCGGATGTGCGCGGGACGTCGGGCGCTTGCCTGTGCCAACGGGCGGAGGGGTGAGGTCTCGCGTGCGCGTGGCGTCGGGACGACGCTTTCGCTGTCACATCTGTCGCGGTGCGGCGCCCGCCGGCGCCTCTCCTCAAATTAAGGGTTAACCGATGATTGGTCAAAAAAACCCCATTAAAAAGTATCTTCTTTCTTTCGCTAATTCACAGATCACGCGTTCATTTCATTCACTTGTATCTGTTGAGATTAGTTGAAAGAAGATAATAGTGTTTAAGGGGCGCATAAAAAGATAATACAAAGAGCGCCCCGTTAAAAACCCAAAATTTTAATATGGAAACATATGGAAATCATGCCTCTTTCATCCTTATATTTCGGTAGAGGGGTCGCTTGTGACTTCTATCGGGTGTCACCTGTGACTTCTGTGCCGGTGTCGCTTGAAGTCAGTCTCTGCCCTTACAAAATGCTGCATGTCGTTACTTCTGGATCTTTGTTTTGGGTTGAGGGTTCAGGGTTTAGGGTTTAGGGTTTGGGGTTTAGGGTTTAGGGTTTAGGGTTCAGGGTTTAGGGTTTAGGGTTTAGGGTAACCCTCAACACCCAGGTGCGGGCCTCTCTTCCCCGCGGCTGCGCGCTTCTTCGGCCCGCAGTTGCAGCGGAAGCCGCAGCCGGCGCAGTACTGCCTCGCTTCGGTCACTTCTCTAGTGGGTTTAGGGTTTAGGGCTTGGGGTTAGGGTTTCGGGTTTGGGGATTTGGGGTTAGGGGTGTGGGGTTTGGGGTTTCGGGATTCGCGGTCTAGGGAGAAGGTTTAAGGGTTCAGGGTTTCGGTCTTGCTTAGGGTTTCGGGTTAGGGTTTATAGGGGTTGGGGGTTTAGGGTTTAGGGTGCTCTGCGCCTTCGGCTATAATGGTGTGCTCGAAGGGACCCAATATCACTGGAATTGACAGTAGGGTTTAGGGTTTAGGATAAGGGTTAAGGGTTTAGGGTTTAGGGTTTAGGGTTAAGGGTTTAGTTGAAAGGTGAGCTCCTTGTGCTATCATGTGCCAATGATGTGCCAAAGCCGGGTTGAAGAACATGCCATGGCAATCGGCCCCTAAACCCTAAACCCTAAGCCCTTTGAGAGACAGTTACCATAACAGGGAGCATCCCAAGTTTAACATCTAGATCTCAGCGTGTAGAGGTGCGGGATCAGGGGATTCTTATAAATTCAGGGCCCCCTTAAATGAAAGGTAGCCTGTAACATAATGCCCCAAACTTACGGGTCTTGAGGTGATCATGGGACTTAGAAACTGAGTAGTTACACAAGTACCGTAATTGGGGTTAGAAGTAGTTAGTTGAGACGATGGCTACCCGAACTAGAACCCTACCTACTAAGACACCTGATCCTTTGAGCAAGGATCTCTTGCGCCGAGCGTTTTGGGTTTAGGAAATCCCTAATCCCTAACCCCAAACCCCACACCCCAAACCCCAAACTCTAAAGCCTAAACCCTAAACCCTAAACCGGAACCCGCGTTGACTTCCGAGCCCTCGCTATCTCTGCAGCTGGTCGTTGTCGCCACACCCCGGGCTCATTCATTATCCAGGTAGGCTCTTGGGATGTTTTTTTTATTTTCCCTTATTGGGTTTAAGAGAGCCTTTTCTAGAAGCATGTTTAAGAGGGCCTAAGGGGCCCAGCCAGCAACACGGTTGCTCAAAACTAGGGGCTTCGAACCATTAGCCCTAACCCCTAACTCTTAAACCCCAAACCCCTTAAACAAAAATCTATATAAACCCTAACCCCTAAACCCTAAACTTGCCCTAAACCCTAATGCCTAACCCCCTAAAACCCTAAGCGTACCCTAAACCCTAAACCCTAAGCCCTAAACCCTAAACCCTAAACCCTAAACCCTAAACCCTAAACCCTAAACCCTAAACCCTAAACCCTAAACCCTAAACCCTAAACCCTAACCCTAAACCCTAAACCCTAAGAACTGCCGAGGCCCCCTGGCCATCATGGGATAGCACGTCGTGGTCGAGGCGCCTGCGCTTTCAAGTTTAGGGTTGAGGGTTTAGGGTTTAGGGTTTAGGGTTTGGGGTTTGGGGTTTAGGGCTTGGGGTCAGGTTTGTTATGGGTTTAGGGCCTAGGGGTCGGCTCCATTGTAAATAAGAACACCGCAAAGCACTATAACTCATGTAAAGAACTGACCATTGGAACGAACAGCTAGAAATCCATCCATGGCAAAAAACACAAAACCAAAACCCTACATACAAAAAACATGAACAAATTGCAACCAAAATCTCTAAAACCCTCAACATCATAAACTAAACCCTAAGCCCTGAAAAGGTCTGAATGAAAACTGTCAACAATCATCAAACTCACAAAGCCCTCAAATACCTGAAAACCTAGTCCCTGAAGCCGTCACATCCTCTGAACGCTTAACCTCAACCCTCAAAACCCTCCAAACCCTCAACACCCTCAAAACCCTCAAAACCCTCAAAACCCTCAAAACCCTGAAGTTTTAGGGTTTAGGGTTTAGGGTTCAGGGTTTAGGGTTTAGGGTTTGGGGTTTAGGGTTTAGGGTTCAGGGTTTAGGGTTTAGGGTTTAGGGTTTAGGGTAACCCTCAACACCCAGGTGCGGGCCTCTCTTCCCCGCGGCGGCCCGCTTCTTTCGGCCCGCAGTTGCAGCGGAAGCCGCAGCCGGCGCAGTACTGCCTCACTTCGGTCACTTCTCTAGTGGGTTTAGGGTCTAGGGCTTGGGGTTTAGGGTTCAGGGTTCAGGGTTTAGGGTTTAGGGTTCGGGGCTCAACCCTAAACCCTCAACCTAAACCCTAAAGGTCACCCTCAACCTCAACCCTAAATCCTAAACCCCAGACCCTAAACACTAAACCCAAAACCCTAACACCGTAAACCCGAAAACCCGAAACCATGAACCCTAAACCCTGAACCCTGAGGCTAGAACCCAATCCCATGACCGTCTGAACCCTGAGCCCAAGCCGCGGACCCGTGCGAGACAGTCCAAGATGCAAGGTTGAAACCCGATCCCAAGGCAGAGAAGTCACAAGTGATTCCATGCATTTTTGCTGAGAGGTGTTGCAATTTCGCCGGCTAGAGAAGTCACAGGTGACACCCGAGAGAAGTCACAAGTGACCCGCCTCTCGAGAAGTCAGAAGTGACACCCGAGAGAAGTCACAAGTGACCCACCCGCCTATCTTATATTTCCATTGTATGGTCTTTTAGTACTCTTTCACTTCGTTCTCACATTTAATTGAATTCCATAGCGATGGAAGCTCAACAGAACTGAGTGCCGGGTTCGCGGTCAGTTGGGCCTCGCTGCGACCCCGTTTTTCATTTTTGTTTCTCGCGTTTTTTTTTCCTGGTGCCTGTGGTGTCAGTACCTGTTTACCTCCTACGGCTGGCCCACCGCGCGTGAGTTCAGGGTAAGCCGTCTGCTTGCGTCACTCCGCGACTCACAGCGCCGCGCCGTTTTCTGCATCCCCGCACGGCTGTGGGTGTCCTGTGCGTCAGTGGTGACACTGGGTAGACGACCATGTCGAGGCGTTTTACTCCTGGGGTCGTCACGTCCCCTGCAACGGCTGATGCGGAGGCTGCGCAGGTCAAGCCCGGAACATTGCCTTCCTGCCAGCCTCCCTTGGCGGTCCGGGCCTTTTGCATGCGGAGCGCATTTCGCCTGCAGCCTATTGGGCGGCATGGGCGGACGCACTGCCTGTGCTGCAACAGCGGTGTCCCGAAGCCGTCGAGCGTTGCCTGCAAGAGCTCCAGGCCGGTAGCCAGCTGCGGCGCCAAGCCTCCAGGCTGCCATGGTTGCAGGCGTCCACCTCGACGAGCAAGAATGGGGCCACCGGCCCGGATGGGAGCCGCGTCTGCGCACAGCGCCGCCGCAAGACGTTCGTGGTGAGCCCGGCGTCTGGGCGAATGGTTGGCAAAGGGATGCTGTTCTCGCACTCCACACTTCTTTCCGCCTCCGCCGCGTCTCCGGCTTGCAACTGTCGCAGGGCACCGCTCCATCGCCGGCCGGCACCGCTGTTGCAGGACGGGCAGCGCGTCTGCCCACGCTGCCCAGTGGCGACAGCCGCTCCGCAGGCGCCAGGCCGAGACCACCGAGCGATCCTGGCAAGAACGCTATGTCCCGTGCGACTTGCCACGCATCGGACCCAGGATCGTCATCGCCCAGCATGGACGCGAGAGCGCGCCATACGGCATCGTCGTGCGCACGTGCATAAGGGGCAGCGGACGCCGGCGGCAGGTTGCGGAGCAGGTGCTGTGCCCGAGGCGCCGCACAAAAGGCGAGAAGGAGCCACGCGCACTGCAAATCGGGGAGCTGCGGCAGGTGGCGTAACAGACTGAGCTCCTCCTCCGCACGGCGGGCTGCCTGCGCCTGGACGTACTCCTCGTGCCCGATGGGGACCCCCAACGCGACGAACCCTCGTTCGGCGGGCGGCTTGTCCCCCCTCCAGACCTCCTCGCCGAGGGCAACGATGCCGGGCGGCGCCTCGCCCCCCGCGGCACTGTAGACGCACGTCTTGAGACGCTCGCTCGCCCTTGCAGGGGACGTGACGACGTAGAGGTTGTCGAGGAACGCCGCGAGGAACTCCGTTTCACGCAGGTCTGCCGCGGCCGCGTGCAAAGCATCGTGCTGGCCGAGGGCGTAGAGCGCGGGTGCCAGCGGGTCACCCTGCTCCACGCTCTCGGCCTGCAACACCTCGTGGACCTGGCCATCGGCGTCCCACCACAAAAAGGTGGAAGTGCGCGCATACACGCTGCGCACGAAGGGCACGAGCTGAGGCGCCGTATCCCGCAGCTTCCGGAAGATGGCCGCACGACTGATGCTATCGTACGCACTGCGGCCCTCAAGCGACACGACCACCGCTTCAGGGTCCATCTCAACAGCGGCTCGTAGGACAGCGGCCAAGGCATCCGTTCCGGTGCGCGTGCTGAGGGCGTACTGGTAGGGGCGTGTGGCGCGGTCGAACACGTCAGCAAACGTGCGAGCAAGCACCCTGGACACGAGGCGCCTTAGCACGTCGCCGGTTGCGATGCCGCGAACGCCACCATTGGGCTTGCGCAGCGCTGTAAGGCGCGAGAGGGCAAGCGCGTCTGCGACGGTGGCAGGCACTTCCGCCCGCGCCAGGCTGTTGACGACGGCTGTAAACGCCTCAAGCACGGAGGGTTCGTCGAGCAACAGCTTGTACTGCTCGGCAGTGGCGCCCGACAACCCTGGAGCTGCTCCGCGCTTAGTGCTTCGCAATGCCTCGGCAACTTGCTGCACCGTCAAAGCCACGCGGTGTGCCGGGTCGACCTGCAGAGATTCCGCCGCGATTTCCTGGCGGGGTACTGGCGGGCGCCTGGCAGGATCGCGCAGGGCCGCAAGCGTGGTGTCGTCGCCTGGCGCCAGCACCCCAGCTGTGAGCACTTGCCGAGCGCGCGACAACTGCCCCTGGCGCACGCGGGCACACGCGTGCTCCCGGCGGGCGTTGTCGGTATCAGGACGCGCCTGCCTTGCCGGCGGAGGTTGGGAGCGCGGGTCGCGGAGCAGCCTCTCTACGCTCCCTGCCTCGACGAGCTCAATACGCTCTAAAACTTCAGCGCGACCTTCAGCACCCTGGGAGCCGCTGCGGCGCAGCAGGAGGCGGGGGAGAAGCAGAAACAGCTTCCACGCACGGTCCTGCGCTGTTGCGTCGCCTCCGTGAGATGCTTCCTGCACGGCGCGCAGAGCGCTGGTCAGGGCTCGACGAACCCCCGCGACCAGAAAACGCGGAACGCAGTGCAGGGTGGGGACTGGCACACGGAATTCGAGACAGAGGTCCACCTCGTCCAGGCACGCTAGCGCAACGCGTGCCGCAGCGCGAGGCGGGGGCGCGGAGGCTGGCACGGGCCTTTCCCCTTCCGCGTCGAGGTCGTCCGCGGGTCCACCAGGCGGGTCTGGCGGCTCGGGGTCCTCGGATGGCTCACGCCCTTGGCCTTGACAGCTTCGGCGTCTCTGCGCGCGGTGGGGACACTCGGGAGCGTCGGGCTCCGCGGCATCCGCAGCCTCCCGGGGCGGCACAGGTACCGGGCGCAAACGGTCGGCGTGACGGTCCAGCGCCGACGCCAAACGAATGCCGCCGTAGCACTCCAAGAGAGCCTCCTGCGCGGGAGCCAACAAGTACCCGTCGGGCTCGCGGAACTGGCGGACGGCCCAGCCAATGTCGCTACCCGGCAGCCTGGCGTGCGCGAGGCGGTCGACGAGGTCCGGAAGGTGGTGGGCATGGGCAGGCGCCACCTCGACAGCTCGACCGAGAGCTGCAATCAGCAAATCTGGCGCCACGGGCTCAGATGCCACCAAAAGGCGCCTCGCCTCCTCCCACCAGCCGGCCGTCCGTGGGTCGGCACGCCACGCCCCAAGCGCTGCATTGCAGCGGCCAGCTTGACCCCTGGGACGACCGCCGCACAGCCTGCGCTACTGCTGGGGTGCTCCCCGCCCGGGCGATGCCGCTTGAGCGGGCGCTAGCCCGCCGCGAGGCGGGCGCTCGTGTCGCCCAGAACGTCCGTTTGGCCGACATGAACCTCGATGCCTCCGTGCAAGACGCCAGGCGCATCGAGGTCGTGTGCAATGGTCTGCCACTGCGGCATGGTGCGCAGCTCGCCGTCGATGCCACCATAGTCAGCCCTGTTGGCAGGACCGGCCCGTGGCTCGGGCGAGCCACGGGCCGGTGCAGATACCCGACCGGCTCTGGCCATTGACCAAGCCGCCCAGCGCAAGCGCCGCCAGACCTACCCTGAACTGGAAAGGGCGCGCAAAAAAAAGGGCGCGCCGATGCCGCCTTGTTGTTGTCGGTGTCGAGGTAGGCGGCCGCTGGTCGCGCGAGGCAGCCCAGTTCGTCCGCCTACTTGTGCGCGCACGTGCGTCGGGGGCGCCTGCCGCCCTACGTGCGACCGCCTGCGGCGCCTGGGTGCAGCGCTGGAGTGGCATCCTCTCCGTCGCGACGCAGCGCGCCTTTGCAACGTCGTTGCTGGAGCTGCCGCTGCACGGGGAGTGCCAAGGCGGCAGCCCTGAGCCCGAGCTGCATGAGGTCCTTGCGGAATCGCGCTGGGCTGTTGCTCCCGCCACGAGCCGAGTCGCGCCGCGCGCAGCGTGAGCAGACGCGTAGGCTTGTACAGGGACCGGGGCTTGGGACGACCTGCGGAAAAAGGTGTGTGAGAAAAAAAAGCTCTCTCGGTATGGTCTGGTTCCCAAGATCGACCAAGGCCAGCTTTCTCCTCCGTTGGTGCACATACCACTGTGTGCGCAAGCTTGGGAACGTCTCCAGTCTGCGACTTCTCCCACCCAGACAGGGTCCTTTCCGACGCTTCACGTGAAGTCATGGACATGTGGGTTGCAAAACGGCAATTTTTTTTTCTCGCTCCTTTTTGCACCCGCTGTCCTGGGTTCAAGGGTCGGGGCTACCGTCAGGGCTCACAGTCCGGCTGCCCTGGGCGTTCGGCGAGCAACTCCCCCAGCGGCAGCTCCTGATCATCCCCCGCGTCGCACGGCTGCACCGGCAGCTCGAGCAGCGCGTGCGCGTGTGCGCACAGTGCCGCCAATGACGCGAGGCAATGCCACCGCCGGGTGAGCGCCCGGCCGGCCGCAGCCGCATTCCACGCGCCAGGCGGCGGATGAAGGCCAGGGCGTTGGGGCTGAATCGTCCTCCGACTTCCATGCCGAAGACGACCAACCGACAACGCCCTTGCCCGCCAGCCCGCACGCAGCTCCGGGTACGTGCGATGTTTGCGCGCCTCGGCGTGGCGAAGCGCGCAACCGGGCTCGACGTCGGCTCCTGGACGGGGCTCTCCGCGCCTCTGCAGTGGGCTGACGAGCGTCGTGTCGACCGCGATCTGGGCTACCCACTGGAAGAGGACCTGTCTCGCTGGCGTCTGCTTGAACAATGCTGGCCCCGATACCCCTCCGGGTCAAGCTTCCGCCTGAAAAAACTTTGGTGGCCACGACCAGCATTCTGTCCTTCTTTCTTCTGCCCGGTGCTTTTGCCCGAATTTGCTCTGACCGGAGCACCGACCGGGATTTTCTTCGCCAGCATGAAAAAAAGGATGCGTGGAGCGTTGTTTTATTGAGGTGAGCATTTAGGAACATTCGTAACGGACTAGTGCTGGCAGTGAACAGGTCCTATGAAAAATCCTGTTTCTTGGGAGAGCCATACAATCCCGCCTATGAAGGGGTTCGGAAGGAGTTCCGGCAACGATGTCCACGCGTGAGCCGCCCTCAGCCTTCCTTACATCCTTTGTGCCGGTGGCTTGCTGTAGAGATGGGTTGCCGAAGAAAGTGCGAGACAAAATCATGCGAAAACAAAAAGACATTGTGATGGCACAGCCGACAATGGGATGGGTGGCAATAATCCACTTTTCAAAGCCGCAATCTTCGTCAAGATCTGAATGGGCCACCTGCTTTTGTCCTGGCATGGGTGGAGTGTGGCGTTACCCTTTTGATTTTGGATCTTGGATCTGAAACATTTTGCGCGAAATTTTCAAATAGTCAAAGAGGATGATATATGTTTGAAGCATGTGCATGAACAGTGGGTCTGCAGCCAAGCTTGCGCACTGCTCAAGGAAATGGCACAGCCTGGGGACGGCGTAGGGTCTGAGCCATGGCGGGGCGCGATCCGATCCGAAACGCGGGCAGCACTCCAGGAAGTGTTGAATGACATCGGAGTTCCGGTGAGGGGTTCCGTCACTCATCCGCCGTCCCCATCAACATCGGGGCAGCCTGATGCACGGCGGATTTCATCAGGTCCGACGCAACATCTTCGTCTGCCGCTGCCCAGCAATGCTGGCCATGCTGAGCCAGCGTCAGTGTGGGGCAGGGCCGGCACTGTTGGCACTGTTGAGTTCACGAGGGGGATCTCCGAAGGTGGTGCAGAAGTGATGCTGAACGATGCGGCCATTGCGGAAGCGATGCGCCAGTGGCACCGCCATCCCCGCAAGCTAAGATCGCGGAGCACGTCTCCGCTGAACAAGAAGTACCGCAGGTACAAGTCGAAGAACAGCTCCCGCGGATTTCCCCAAGTTCCAACAATGCCTGCTGAGGATAAGCTGATTCGGACCTCACGCCGGTATATGCAGATGGCAAACCCTTTATTGATCAAGGAGTTGTCTTCGCCTGGCCAATCCAGGCTGGCCGCCTTAGTCGAGTCGACGGAGTTCAGCGGCTTCATTGGTGCAATGATTCTCGCGAATGCCATCTCAATCGGCTTGCAGACTCAGCACGAGGCTGACACATGGAGCCTGGCAATACCACCTGGATTTGCAGTAAGCGTCTTGATGCTGACAAGCTCTTATTTGTTTTGGGTGTTTGTTGTCCCAGGGATCATCTCAGATGCCTCTGCTTTGGCCTAGGTGAGATAGTCTTCGCTTTGATTTTTGCTGTGGAGTTGACACTCCGCTTTGCAGTGGCTGGCTGCGACTTCTTCGCTGGGCCTGAGCGCTACTGGAATATTTTTGATATGACGCTGATCCTGGCGCAGGTGAGCGAACAAGTGTGCTCTGACGTTGTTCAAAAAGTTTTGCGGTTGTGATGGTTGTGTCGTCGGAGCAAGGTGGCTCCTGAGGTAGCATCTGTTTTGATGGCATGTGGGTGCTTGGGAACAGCTGAGGATTTTCGTGGGCATCATATACACCCATGGTTCTTTAAGAGGACTCAGGTATCCGGAGCTCATGCCCGACAGCGTTGTCCTGCGCGCATTGCGCATCTTCCGGTTGCTTCGTATCTTGCGACTTGTCCTCAAGCCCTAAACCCTAAACCCCCTTAAACCCTGAACTTCCGCAGGCCCGCAACATGTGTAGTCCCTGCAGTGCGTTTTGCACTAGCTAGGACAGCAAATGGGCTGCATTCGGGCAGCTTGGTAGCCGTAGCAGATGTCTCCCGTTCCCAGGCGAATTCTCCGAATGATGCATATCAGCAGTGAGTTGCAGGACCCCGTGGCGTTTTGGGTTGATTCCAAGATAACTCGGTCTCGGTAGTGGTACACTGCGTTGCGGAAAACTCAATATCTGCAGCGAAGGCCATCATGACTGCGATTGTCAAAGGGATGCGGGCATTCATATGGACGCTGGCTTTCATGTTTCTGGTGCTCTATGCTGTGGGTGTGTTCCTGACTCAATGCGTGACAGATTACAAAGTGGCTCTGGAAAATGACGGCTCCGCGTCACACGAGCTTCAGGACTACTTCGGAACACTTCCTGGAACGATGCTTTCTTTGTTCCAGGCAATTACCGATGGCCAAGAGTGGCGGGAAATGCTGAAACCACTCATCTCTGAAATTTCCCCTTGGATGGCGGTCCCGTTCTGCATGTACATTTCATTCATGGCCTTCGCTCTTTTGATCCTTGCCCGCGGTTGCGTTTTGCACAAGCTTTCTGCACATGTTTTGGCGGTTGTAGGCACGAGACATTTTCGCATTCTCAGGAACATCTTAACTGGCATCTTCGTGGACAGTGCTTTGGAAAATGCGCAAGAGGAAAAACGCCGCTACCTCCTTCAAGAAGTGGGCTTACTCTTCCGTGAGGCGGAGAAGGACGGAAGCATCGTAGGCCGCAACCCTAGGAGTTTGTTGAGGCTCTGCTTATATAGGGAAGCGACTGATGCTCCAAAAAACCCCTAAGCCTGACACACATATGTCTGCGCAGGAGCAGATCACTTGGCCAGACTTCCAGGCCCAGCTTCGCAATCCGCACATGCAGCAGCTGTTTGCTGCCCTCGACGTCGACGAAGCTGGCCTGACAAACTTGGCAGCGAGTGGATGCGAGAAGGTTCCCTTGTTGAGTTGGTTACTTTGGCATCTAAGGAGGAAGACGCATCGGAGCTCTTTCATATGCTCGACGCCTCTCATGATGGCTTCATTCAATCCGACGACTTCCTCAACGGCTGCTTGCGGTTGGATGGTCCGGCCAAGGCGATCGACCTGGCAGCCTTCATCGAGGAAAGCCGCAAAGTCAACCGCACGTTCCTTGAGCATGCCACGCAGCGTAATTAAACGTGTGTTCTTGCACTTCGCTAGATATGACTGGCCTGCGGCGCCCACACGTCTCCTGTCTATCCAAGGCCAAGTTTGTCAGCCAGACTCTTTGCTGGCTTGTGCACACTACTGAAGCTGCCCAGCACCACTCCGTGAGCCACACGCCGAAGGAGCCCCCCGTCTCACATTGATGACATGAGGAGAACAGTATAAGATAGGTATGCTTGCATACAAGCTCTACGCCTCCATGCACTGCCTTTTGAGGGCAAACATGGCCTGGGCAGTGGCTGGGCCACAAGTCGCCCAAAACCCAAGAATCGCGAGATCGTCTAAATCGAACTGGACCCCGGGCCGTGTGACAGCTTTGTGGGGTATCTGCGCAGCAAGCCCTTTTGCCCCCCACCTATTTTCTCGCAGCCATGTGGCCCAAGCCTGGTGTGGAGTAGTTCTCCTCAGACTGTGAGCTGGTGTTAGAGGGGAGCTGCATGTGCCGGAGGCGGCAAGTGCAATCAATGTGGGGATTTGCAGCTTTGTATGGTCATGTCCTGTCAGTGATCCATGAACAGGAGGTTGTCGGCTCTGCCCCCTTGTGTGATGTTTGCCTTGCAGCCGAAGCCGTCTCGGCTCAGCAGGCTAGTTTCGTGGTCAGGCAAACCATCCATAACCCAGCGCCCTGCGCTGTACAAGCGGCTTTCTTGCAGCCTTGGGCTTGTTTCGTGGGATGTGCGCGTTAGATTAGATTAGATGAAATTGGATTAGGCTAGATTAGATTAGATTAGATTAAGTGGCAATGTGACTGCGTTCGCCAGACCACACACTAAGGATGCAGTGGATCTTGAGCAGACTTGTGCCTCGGCTTACTCACATCAAAAAGCCGCCTGGTTCTTGCGATGTAGATGGAAGTGGTGCTGGAACGTTGAGGGTTGCACTGACCTGGGAGTGATGGAGCCTTGACGGCAGATCACGGAACGTTAAAAAAAAAAAGTAAGGTTTGCGCATCGGCGCTCTTCACTTATGCAGCCTGCACCGCAACTTGGCAGCTATGAAGACACTCTGAGGGTGAGGAGGGTGTTGGGGAACCTACCCTGAACCCTATATACACCCGAAACTCCCTAAACTCCCTAAACCCTAAACCCTAAACCCTAAACCTAAACCCTAAACCCTGAACCCTAAATCCGAAACCCTAAACCCTAAACCCTAAACCCCAAACCCTACACCCTAAACCCTAAACCCTGAACCCTACAGTTCCTGATGTGAACGTCCAAAGGTTGTCGCTTCCGACGACTGGAAGCACACCTCCGACAGTGCACGGTCCCAACACAGCGAAGCGCAAGCGACTTGGCACACCTAAAGCAGCTTCATGGGGTTTAGGGTTTAGGGTTCAGCGTTTGGGTTCAGCGTTTTTTTGGGGACTCAGTCATAGTTTGTGGCTCAGCTAGAGAAACCTGTAGCCGTCACGACTACAATCTCTGTATGGGAGGCTTGCTGAGTTTTTTCTTCTGTCGGAGCACGTTAGCCGGAAACAGAGAGTGCGACCTGTGGCAGATGGCAGCTCTTCATGTGGCCGAGGATGTGACAGCCAATAGCAATCGAACACATGTTGCAATCTCTGCGGGTGGCCAGCCGTCGGTTATGAGAAGGGAGGCGGCTCGCTTGCACACATTCAGCCGGAACTTTGTTGGAATCATATGCGGCAAGAGGCAAAGTACGAGTACCCAGGCTCCAAAGCACGAGCACAAGGAGGGAATGACGGAGCATCGAAAGACCCTCGAGCGTGCCTTGCACAGGCTCGCTGAATCATGCTATCACCCCGAAACCCTAAACCCTAAACCCTAAACTCGAAACCCCAAAACCCTAAACCCCAAACCCTACTAGTAGGTTGAAGGTTTAGGAGCCGTCGGAGAATCAGGCATGAGCCGACATACTCTGCTTAATAAGTGTCTCGAGAGTACTTGCTTGTGCTGTCTCAATCTGCTAGAGGCTCTTGGGAATCTTTCGGGCCTTCAGGTCCCCCGTCAAAATCCGGTGCCTCCTTGGGCGGATGGGAAGTTCAAGAGAGGTCAATACCTTTAAGTCCTTAACTTGAACGGACATGGCGCATGGGTTTTCAAGATCCGGTGTCGCGCGTGAGCAAGCGCAGACTCGAAATGCCTAGAGCCCCCCCTCGATCCGGAGGGCCACCGAGATCGCGAAGGAGGCAAGCCCAGCAGATGCAGCTTACCGGGTGCCTCGCTGAAGTTACTTGGGGGTTTAGGGTTTAGGGTTTAGGGTTTAGGGTTTGAGGGCTTCTGAGCTTTGGGCTTTTGGCGGCATTCCGGCGTGGCCTTCAGTCTGGTGGCAAGAGAAGGGTACTGGGGATTGCTCGCGAGCTGGGGGATGAGGGCGAGGGTTAGTGGGAGTTTGGGGCGCCGGGTTGCTTAGGGATTTCGGGTGTAGTGTTCAGGGTGATTTTTGTTGAGGGCTATGGTTTCTTTGGGTGTCTCACTGCGGGATGCAGACCGGGTGCTTTCACGGAAGTTGGCTCTGTAGCGGCTTGGGTTCATTGTTGCGCCTCATTTTGTTTCTAGGTCCCAAGCTCTAAAAACATTCTAAAAACCCAAGGAACCCTCAATCGTTGAATCATGCTTGGACTTTTGGACCTTCTGCTCTGACGCATCGGAAGATTGTAGGGCGCAGGCAGGGTCGCTCCTCCTCTGGGTGTGGCTCGGCTTTCTTCGGCTAAGGCGTTCAGGTTTGGATCTAGGGGACCGTGCAGAACCGAAGAAAAACCAAGCACCGCGCCTTTTTTATTGGAGTTCCCTCCCCTTTTTGGATCATGAACTTCTCAGCGCATCTTTCTGCATCTTTTTCCGTCTGCTCGAACTTGCCGAGTTCTGCTGCCTACTCACCCCGACTATCCCTAGCTATCGTGGCACATCTCTCAAGAATTCATGATGTTTGATGGAGATGTGCTGCCATTATGGCCCTCTGCAGGAGAGCCTTCTGAAGGAAGTGCTCAAACTTGTGGAGCGTGATGGGGAGAAATCGTGATCTGGCTGCCACAGTGTTTTGCAATCATTGCTGTCTCTGCCAGCCGGGAACCATGTCATGAATCTGCCCTGAAACCCTTGGCTGCTTCTCAGGTCAGCAGCCGTGCAGCTTGAGGAGGCTCAGGCAGGAGAGCTGAATCGGCTGCACCCTCAGACCACGACAGTTTTTGGCAGCCGTTGCTGACTCAGGCCCTACATGCCGGCAACAGCAGCACAAGCATCGCCGCCACCACCACCAGCATGGCCGAAACCACCACGAGCCCGCCGCCCACTACCACGTCTACAAAAGCGACCAAGGCTCCAACAACAACCACAACGCAACCTGCCACAACTACCAAGAAGTCCACGACTGTAGCTGCAACGACACACCCCAGCACCACCAAGCGGCCGGTGACCTTCGAGATCATCACGACGACGGTACATCACACTGCAGCTCCTGTGATCCAGCACGCCCCACCTGTGACGCTGCCTTCGGACATGTCGGACTGGCACCATGACGATGCAAGTGCAGATCACTGGAGTGCACACATCACCGACCATTGGGATGCACACAGTGAGCCCATGCACGAGGCGGAACCCTGGAGTGTGCACACCGATGCAGGTGAGCATGCTTATGATGGTGTAGGATGGCATGACGCCCATCATTTCGAGGATGGTGCAGGGACCCATGACATGGCCGAGCACGGTGGCTATGGGGACGTGCATGTCGACGACGCATGGCACAGTGACCACGGGCTACCGTATGAGCTGCCGCACGTGCATATTTCAGTTGAGCCACCACCCGCTGGCTCCGCACCTTTGACTGTGGAAACTGACCATCCCATGGCTCCGGTGGCACCGCCGACACCTCCTTTGACCGAACAGGCCATAAAAGATTCCTCAGCTGCCGGGACGGAGGCAGCAGATGCAGCAATGCAGATGGGTGCCTGAGCTTGCAATTTAGAGCTCATCAGGGGTCTTTCCATAGCCGCTCTGGATAAGGTCTCTCTAAGTCTCTCGGTTGCTGAGCTTGTCAACCTAAAGACCTCATGGAGCCATGTTCTATCGAAGGCTTGCCAGCTGAACGGCAAGCTTCCGTCGCTGCTGCAGCTGCAGCAGCAGCTGCCGCAGCCGATGGCATGTCACATGACGGCATTGCAGCCTCGTTGTCTTCCTTCGTTGCTTCGTTTCCCAGGGGCTTGCAAACATCCCGAGGAGCCATGATCAGCAAGCGGCTGCAGCGCAGGTGCTTGGCCGGGTTTGGCCTGCCTGTTCAGCTGTGTGCATCAATCATTGAGACTTGCCAGGCCGCTGCTGATCATGCACGCTGGTCTGCGGGCACAAGCTCCACCCCGCCACCCTTGGCGCCAGAGCATCAGGGCTTCGAGGAGACTTTGTGCTTTTTCGGGGCCAACAAAAGCTCTTCTTCTTCTTCTTCCTCTTCTTCTTCTTCTTTTCTTCTTATCCTTTTTGTTGTTGTTGTTCTTCTTCTGCTTCTTCTTCTTCTATAGCCTGCTTCCAGGATGCAACGATCGAGACTTGGCCAGCTTTGTTCAAAGCGCAAGGCTGCCACAAGGCGCTCCGCCATCGTTTCCGCCAGCTGTTGTGTGCTGTCGTCGGGCTCTGCTGTTTTGATGTCTCTGTGTCTTCCTGAACTTTGGTCTGTGATGAAGGTTGCATGTGGCCCGATCGATGGGCTCAGAGCTTAGCGGCTTACAGGGGTGCGGCAGTCATGCGACATCTTCTGGCGCCTCCCAAGACGAACCAAAGTAGCCAGCACGCTGTTGATGTGTCGGACCCAGTGTAGCAGCGCTGCCAGGCTGTTCCACGAGGTTGGTGAGAATGAGGGCCATCCGATGTATGCCAAAGATGGCGAAGAGGATGCCCGAGCCCCGCAATTAAATGTGTGGATTCGCTCAGCTAGACAAGTGCTTTCGTTTGGCCAAGAACAAGAACTGGCACCCCTGCCTGTTCCCTTGCTCTTATCGGCCAGGTGACATTGTATTTCCTCAATGATGACGACATTGCCAAGAAGGGTTGGTGGGTGGGTCAGTTTCCAGGCTCTGGCACTACGCACTCCGGCCGCAGATAAGAATAAAAACAAAAGAACCACCCACTGGGAGCACATTGAGGGAGTAGTTCCACTTCTTTCCTCCCCTGGTTCAACCCTCCAAGCTACATCAGCAGCTTCAACACTGACAAGTTGCAGCGTCAGGTACGCTTTCAATCCGTCGGAGGCGCTAGCCTTAGAGCCCCTGCACAGCTACAAATCGACCGCATTCAGGGCCCACGAGGCTCTTGGGCTTGCCACCGAATTTTTTTCAGGATGTCCTTCCTCCCATGGTGGGCTGGCGCGTGCCATGGAACAGCCCGCTGCCAGAAGCTGACTTGCGCTTCATCAAGACAGCCCCTTGGCAGAGGATTATTGGCCACCTGGCATTGTGCCCTTGCGTTGCTGATTCCGGTCTTCTCCCACCATGTCACCACGCCCCTAAGCAGGATGAGCATCCGCTCGATTTGGACAAGGCAAGCTTTGCCATGCTGTTGCGTGAATGCGAGACATGCAAAGAGCCATTGTGCCTGACCTTGCAGCCTCCACCGTCAAACCACAGCCACATGCCAGAAGAGGCAGGGATGAACCAATCCAAATGCTAGGCGGTGCCTGTTGTGCAGGAACCTAAACAGCGTATTTCGGCGTGGTGGCCCTTCGAGGGCCATTTTTCTCAAGCTCAGGAAGCTCACCACACCTTTTCCCTGAAAAGGAGTGGGTGCACATGCCGCCGATGGAGCACCTGCCTACAGACCCGATGCCAGCTCACGAAGCCAGCCATTGTGTCAACGAGACTGTGGCTCCCAAGGGTTCTTGGGTGACTTGGACGAAGTGGGGAAGTGGGCTTTGTTAGGAGGAGCAGGTGAGCAAGCCACATGGCGCAACCTTGCGCAGCTCTGAGGTTGTTTACAATGGCTCCGACGGTGCGCACTCGTCCCTGCCGGCATGGCCCCAAGACTCATGGGAGGTTTGCAGGGATCTGACGGAAAGAGCGCCCGTCAGGCCTTTTGCAAAGGATTCGACTCCAATGCGCTGGTGCCGGAGGCGGCTGGGCGTGTTGGTCTCACCACAGATTCAACCAAACTCTGTCAGATAGACATGCTGGTGCATGTGCGAGGGTAAGTGACCGAGACCAGCCCACCAGGAATGCTGCTACCTTCCGAACTTGCCGAACCTCTTCAATGTAAAGTTTGAGGAGGTCTACGCCCATCATGGGAGTTGTGCCGACATTGAAGGGCATGGCCTGCCTCCGAGATGTCTTGATGGCAGTGCCTTCTACACTGTCCTCCTCAGACGGGGCCTGACGAACGTGCTTACTTGAGGCCTGTTCCTGGAGACGTTCAAGATCAAGCTGAAGTGCAACAGACGCTAGACTCAAGAGCGTCGCTTCGTTTGCAGTGGCTTGGCCCGTGCTTCCTGCTGCCAGATGACAACTCCATTGTGTACGGCCATGATTGCGACATGGGCTGCCACTGCGGATCTGAGCGCATCTATCATCATGGATGCGTGAAGCTTATCTCGAGAATGTGCAAGTTTAGTGCTAGAGTCTGCAACATTGGGTTTCGTGACCATGTCACAATGCAGGCTATCGTGGAGTAGATCGGATTCCGGCAACCACGTGGTTCTTTATCGTGCGCGGCTGTGAGTGTGATGCGGGGCTGAAGACTCCCTACCAGGCGGGTTTGCATATTAGCTTCGGTAGTTTGCATGGCTGGCTGGGTACTGACAGCTGCGCGCTTCACGACCAGGCAATCACTGGACGCGCCGGTCCAGAGCTACACATCGATGAGCTCCCCTCCTTGGAGGCCACAGAAAGGGGCACCAAAGTGCAGCGGAGCGCAGCGCATGCTCTGCAGGTGAGTGGTGGTCAGGATTCAACGACAGCACGAGTGATTGGTGGGTGGGCGGCCCATCACGTGTTGCCCTAATGCACGCGCGGCACGCAGTCTGCAGGTTGGACACAAAGAAGTACTTCATCCTGATAAGTCGAGCATGCAATTAGAGACTGAGGGTGTATATGCCCGTGGACATCCATCACGACAAGCCCAGCTTCAAGAAGACGGGCGCTTCCGCGGAAGATGAGGCGGACGTGCTTGAGTTTCGGGGTGTGCCAGCTGAGTCTTTCGATGCCGTGGAGCGGAGGTCTCGATGTATTACGGCCCGAGCAGTTCTGGAGAAAGCGTTGGCTGGTGGATAGGGTCAGGTGCAGGCCGTGGCCTTGGCTCAGTGTGTTTGCATCAGAAGATGTGAAGAAAGAGGTGCATGCTGGACCCAGGAATGGCCCACGTGTACGCATTCAATCCCAGCAAGGCCATCAATCCTGGCAGTACCCTAAACTCCAAACCCCATGAAGTGCCGCCGCACGAGCCCGATTTGGTTGCTGATGGCCGCGCAGGAGGAGCTGCCACCCTACAGCGGCTGGAAGGCCCCTTGGTGGAGCGGCGTGGATGCGACTGTCAAGGTGGACATAGCCGACAAGGCCCGCTGCTCCCTGTGCAGTCCAGGCTGGCAGGTGCAAGGATCTGACATCATTCTTCCCAGACCAGTGTGCATGAAGGATCATCATCCGATGGATATGATCAAGGACATCCAGGTCCTCGTGCTTCCTGCTAGCGGCGCAAGCGCAAGGATAGTTATGGCGACTTGATGCGACTTGTATTTACAGGAGCATGAGCACATCGACCATGCGGATCATCATGAGCATGAACATGATGCCCCAGACGACTTCGAGCCCCATGAGGAACACACAGCCATCGAGCATTTTTGCCGCTGCCTGCAAAAAGCACCACCACTCCTCAGGACGAGGCGATGAAGCCCGAAGAGGTCATGCCTCCGGAGGAGGACTGGGCTGCAACCTTTGTCTGCTGCAGTGGCTTTCGTGCGACAACCTAGCCAAACCTTCTGCGGCCTCACTTCCAGATACGGGCCCCTCGGAAAGTGAAAACAGCAAATGAGCATGCCACAACTCATTCGGGATGCATCAGTACATGTTGGCGATTTGTCCGGCAGCAATTCTCAGCCCTGCACAGCATGCGGGGTGCGTGGAGACATAGGTTGACTTCGATGCTGCTAGATTTTGGCTGCGTCCACCACGTTTGCCACGCATTCTTGATGCGAGTGCTCAGATCTTTGTTGGAACCGTTAAACCTGACTTAGCAGAATTTCTCAGACTTCATGACGACATTTCAAATTCATTGGCCGGCAATTAGGCTTTCCGCACACCATGATATTGCAGAGGATTTGCTAGTGTAGGGATATTTCAATGGCCGGTGGTCGTGTTCTTCGATTTTTTTCCGCTACTTGATTTGTGGCCGCGGCCTTCTATGTTGCAGAAAGAAGCAAAAAGAAGCAAATAGCAGTTAATTCGGACATGATCGCAAACGGCATGAACACTTGTGACGGTGCGTCTGGTTGCAGAAACATCAAGCTTTCTTTGTAAACGTCAAAAACGAGAAACTGTCCAGAGTTTTGGGCACGTTTCACAAAGGGCTTGTGACAGTTCCAGAATTGCCAAACATCCTTGTGCATCATGCTGCATAAAGAAGCAAGAAAACGCTGCAAATTGCAGGTGTTTTGGGCGTGGTTAGTTGTTGAACTTGCGCCGTGGCTAAAACGGCATCCACGGACCCTCGTGAACCCGTCTGAAGCAGAACGCCTCACAGGGCAAAGTGAACATTGAGGAAGGGTTTGTTCCACGTTCCTTGAAGCCTCTGAGTTGAACATCCCTGGCAGCTTGCAGGACCATCCGCACGAGCACCTTGATCCCCATAGCATCCATCACGAAAACTGGGAGCCGCCACGTGGACGCATCGTCTTTTTTTCTTGCGGGCCTGCAGCGACTTTGTGGTGGAATGGACAATAGATGACCTGAATCCTACAAGCCTTGAACCCTAAGCCATAAACCCTGATCCCTAAACCCTAAGCACTGTCATTTGCCCCTGGCTCGGCTGAGGATCATGGATGCCTTCTCCAAGGCAAATGAAGGCACTAACCAGCAGCACCTTGGCACACCGAGTGTTGACTACTGAATCTTCTGCAGCGCCGTGGTGAATGCTGGTCCTTGCAGCTTGAGCGTGCCCGGTTTTTTGAGGATCATGAAAGCTCTGAAGGCAATGATGGAGCACATGAAGGTGTGTGTGTTTTTTAGGGCCTCCTTTTTTGAAGAGTCGACACATGTTGTGCCGCAGACTGTGCGCCCTCGGGTCCCTTGCAACATCTGTCCAAATATCTCTGTCCCTTTTCGGTATTTGGCAGGATGTGGAAAAGACGGTGGAGGAGATGCAGGCTTGTGCGGCACTTCGGGGATGTGGGGAACACTTCTGCCTGGACGACGGAATTTCCCGCAGAGATATCATGCACTGGTGGAGGAAGAGCTGCACCCCATCTCGCCTTTGCACCCTTTGGACGAGGCGCTCTTCAGAGTCGTTTTGGGCCAGCTCCGGCGCCTGTAAGGCTGCAAGCCGCCTGCTGACTCCGCCCCTGCAAGGCCGAAAATGCCTCAGCGCTGTCATCCAAAGCCCTCGCAGCCAGCGGTGCCTGCCTTAAGCTCCCTGTATCTCTCATCAGTGGCAGCTGGCCATGCCTCAAAAACTCGCCCAGGCTGCTCGACTGCTGATGTATGTGGCAAGATAGAAGGGCAGCTCCGATGCAATGGTGTCTGCGTGCGTGTGATCAGCACTGCAACAAATTCCATTCTGCAGAGGACATTCTCCCCGGCAGGGTTTTACTTGGGGCGGCCTGTCTACCACAGGCCTGGTCCGTGTGTGGCTGTGTATGCTGCGCCAAAGCATGTTCCACAGCGTTTATTCCCGCCGCATGCCATGCTTGGGCCAGCACATTCTTGGCTGATGCATGTCAAAGGCATGTTGAGTGCCGCCAATGTTGCTAGAGCTCGCCTAACGTGCGAAGCCTCTACTCTACAAGAAACGTGGCATCCTGCCCAATACATCGACCTTGGTTGCCTATGAATATGCTGTGTCGGTGGGGTGATGCCGATTACGATGGGACCTTATGCACGCGATTTTCCCGCCCCTGAAGCACGAGGTGCAATATCACGCAGCAGGCCCCACCAAGCCCTAACGCATGTCGCTCTACACGGAGACAGAATCCACATTCTATGTTGCGATGGACAGCGGTTTTAGTTTCATGGGGGTGTTTCCATGCTCGCTCGTAGGCAAGAAGGAGGACATGCCCGAAGCTCAGAGGGGGCCTCTGCATCTTTCAATGTACCCTCCCCTGTCCCTCTCTCTCTCTCTCTCTCTCCCTCCCTCTCTCTCTCTCTCCCTCTCTCCCTCCCTCCCTCCCTCCCTCTCTCTATCTCTCTCTCTCTCTCTCTCTCTCTCTCTCTCTCTCTCTCTCTCTCTCTCTCTATCTAAATATGCATAGATACAGAGAAAGATATGTGTATACCATCCGCCTTAAACGCTTGGCTTTAAACCCTGAAGGCCTGTTGTCTCTTCCACAGGTGCTGATCTACTACCACCATGATGGAGACGATGCGAGTCTTCATGGGTGGTGGTTCGGGCCTGACACCATGGAGTTTGGAACAGAGCACAATTGGGCTTTCAACCCTGAGGACAGCGGGGAGTTGAACTTTCGCGAGTAGGGCAGTGACTTTTTTTAATGACAGGACAAACTCATTCTGAACAGGTAAGTAGGGGAAGGTGTTTATTTGGCGAATGTGACCGTCATGGGCCAGCATGGACACACATGAGTCAAGTGTGATGTGTTTCTGTAGGTCAGACCCTAAACCCTAAACCCTAAACCCCAAACCCTAAACCCCAAACCCTAAACCCTAAACCCTAAACCCTAAACCCCAAACCCTAAACCCTAAACCCTACTTTCATCCTGCCAGTCCTGGGTGTCCCCCTGATCTGCAGGAGTCCGGCACGCCACCGCTCTCTGGCTGGCATGTCCCTTGGAACGGGCCTGTGGACCCAGCGTTCAAGGTTACAGAGGTGCCGGGTTAGGGTTGAGGGTTTAGGGTTTAGGGTTTAGGGTTTAGGGTCTAGGGTTGAGGGTTTAGGGTTTAGGGCAAAAAGGGTTTAGGGTTTAGGGGTTGCATATGGCAGGGTGTACGGATGGAGGTGGATTGCTTGAAGGCATGTGCCTGGGTCCGAAGACGCTTTCGGGTTTGCCATGTCTTCGTTTAGCACTTTTACCTCTCCGGATTCTGGTTCTTGTGGGCCCTGACCAGGTGGAGGAAGTCCCGATGGACATTGTCAGAATGAACCGCAGCTTCCCTCCCCCTCCTCCCCTCGAGGCGGGCTCGGGTTGGACGGGTTTGGGTCTGAAGGCTTCTTTTTGCCCTTTTGGTCGTCCCTTACCCTCCAGAATGAGTCGTTTCGCAGATAGCAGTGAGAGCTTGCCAAGGGCAGGTGCCCCTGTGCTGCCAGGATCCGGTCCACGTCCCCACCGATGGAGCACCGCTGCCACCCGAGCGCACGCTGCCCATCACTGCCGCGGCCTCAGCTCTGCGGAACGTGCCCTGGCTAGGGAATTTCTCGAGAAGAGATGCCTGAATTCCCGGCGGCCCTCTTTCTCCCAGATGACTGTTGCGAATACCTGATGCCTTGCTGATGTCATGTTCCGCTACAACTCCGGAGTTGCACTGGCAAAGTTTGCCGAGCTCAGGAAATGCCCGAGCACGCGCACCTGGTCCCTCCGTCAGCGTACAACAAGGAGACCCTAGCGGGGGTGTTGTCCTAGACTCATAGATACCATTTTTTCATATTTCTTTGGCCTTGTGAGCACTCGTGAAGTTTGGCTGGTTCCTTGCTTCCATCTTTCTTTAGCCCTGAACCCTAAACTACCCTGAGCATCTCGTCACTGAACCTGGTCACGAATGGAATCTGCACAGTGCAATAACTGGATTGAAAAAGGGCACCCTGAAGCTAGGTTCCTTTCGGTCCTGTCCCTATGAAAGGGATCCCTAGACGGGCCTTCAATATACAGCAACCCCTCCGCATGGGCTGGTTTTGAGTTGGGACGGTCTTTGGGTGGGCATCTCTGCTTACTCTGCCCTATCCGCGTGCAACTCGGCAACCCTGAATAACACTCTCACCGTCGTTTGGCGGGTGGGGTTTCTTGGCTGCAGGATCTCAGCGCCGAGCAGGCACGCGAGGCCGGTTGGCTCTTGAAAGAAGTGCTCCTTTTCCTCGGTGTTTTGGGTTTGGGGTTGAGGGTCCATGTTCCAAGACATGCTTTTGAGCCCACACACTTCTTTTTTGGGATGCCCACTTCGGTCTGAACTCATGCTCTGGCTAAAGTGTTGAAGTTCCATGCGGAGGGATCGGGGTGTGCAGGCTGGGAACATGCCCCAACTAAGAAGCATTTTGTGCTGTGCTTTTGGCAAGTTGTGAAGTCTATCCTGGCTGAGTTGGTCTCTCAGTTCCAGTATCCTTCCATCGGTGAGAGAACTGTACTTGGGCCTGTGGCTATAAAGTTCTCAAGGCTTCGGGGTGTTCCCTTGGCCCTCTGCGTGGGTTGCAGGGTTCTTGGCCCGACCGCAGGTCATCAAGGACCAGGCCCAGATGATATCCGTAGCCTCCCCAGCGGTCGTGTGTATGGTCGGAGGGAACCCCCCAGGACTCTTCTTGTAGCTGATGCAAAGTCGAGCTAAGGCCGCGGTGAAGCAGCTGCGCCCCGGACTCCTTTAGTGCTTGCGCCAACTTTTTTTGGGCGTCATGCAACGTGACACCCAGCATCCCTGAAGTGCCCTGGCTTAGCAGTTCCAGTTGATGTGTCGCAAGCCCTCTCAGGTCCAGTGGCAAGAACCTGGCAGACCTGGTCTTCGCCTCTTGTCTAGGAAGCCGTCCTTGAGCTGTGCAGATGCTCTATAGGTTTCGGCACCTCGCCAGATGAACAACCCCCGGTGAAACGCTTGCTTGGGAGATCTGTCTGAGGGCATCGACACAAAGATGATTCCCCGTGAGCCGCCAAGCGACGAGTTCATTGCGAAGTTGGCAGAGGAGCGCAAGTGCCCGGCTGTTTTGCCACGTAACTTCTCACGGGAGTGGGCAGGATCCGGAGATGGCGAAGAAGGCGCTCAGCAAACTTGTGGCCTGAAGGGGAATTCGAAGTCTCATGGTCAGTTCTCCAACCATGCTGTCATGCCGTTGCCATTTCTGAGCATCACGAAACAACCCAAGGTAACGGTGCTGGAGGAGGCCGTCCGGCGGTTGGAGTCCGGAGAGGCTTGACGGTCATGAGAAAGTTGCAAGAAAGAATGCGCCACATGCGGGGCAGCCCTTCCAGGCCTTCGCTGATGAGATGTTCGGCCGCCACATGTCCGACAAGTGGTCCGATGAGGCCTGACATTGCGACAAGATGTTTGTCGAGAAGGTTGAGGGAGACGCAAGCAACAAATTCGTCGATGCCTGCCTGCCAGGCCGAGACGAATTTCACTCAGGGCTCTGCTGAGGCACAGCCAGAAGCAGCAGCGGAGCCGCCGGCAGATGCGCCAGCAGCCGCACCGGCGGATGCCGCAGCTGTCACAGGGAAGAATGAGTCTCAGCCAGCGGTGGGAGTCACGGCTTCTTGGCCGAGATGGACCTGATGTGGCTCTTTCGGGAGCCTCATGTTGTGTCGTGTGCAGTCGGCCAGGGCAGAAGAGGGTTGTTGCAAGCATCAGAGGGACCTAAAGAAAAAATGTTTCTGATGAACTTGGCCTGTTGAAAGGACCAGGGACCCTAAACCCTAAACCCTAAACCCTAAACCCTAAACCCTAAACCCTAAACCCTAAACCCTAAACCCTAAACCCTAAACCCTAAACCCTAAACCCTAAACCCTAAACCCTAAACCCTAAACCCTGAACCCTGAACCCTGAACCCTGAACCCTAAACCCTAAACCCCCCCAAGACCTCAGCCCAAGCTCCGACCAGACCACTGCGCCCTCGGAGCCGCCCATTGCAAATTCTGCGGCCGCGCCCCTGCTGAAGGCCGTCGACAAGGCCGAGGGCTGGGAAATGGGATTCGAGATTCCTTTGTCAGAGTTGGGTAACATTGTATAGTTTTACGGGTACTGAAAACCTATTCCGGCATTCAAACACAGGATGTGGGTAAGAGTGGCCAAGGGGAGGGAGGTGTTTGGAGCTTTACCTTCATTTGCTCTCCGTGCGGCCTTCCCTTGTCTGGGGCACGCGCTGTTGCGAATGAGGTTCGAAGGGCTGTGTGATGGTCCATATGTTTCGGCTTGCTGGCGGTTCCTACCTTCCAGCCTTCCAGCCTGTGCCCTAGGTAGCTACCGCTGCTAACACTGCTGCTGAGAAGGCTCGGCGCTGGAAGGCTCCGTCGGGATGTGGCCGGTGATATGTAGGGTGGCACGCGAGCGCGGGAAGTGCTCCGGAATGTCGTACATGTGCGCCGTGAAATGCCGTGAGGATGCAGAAATCGCGGAAGACCGAGCCAAAAAGGAAGCAGAGCAGGCACGCGGGGAAGCACATCTGGCAATGATGCTCTTGGGTTTTAGGGTTTAGGGTAGACGCTGTAGGTGGTTTGAGTCGGTGACAAAGTGGGCGAATTTGCCCCAAAGCGGCTGTTTTCATGAGTTCTTGGTCAACATGTGCAGCTTTGCTAGCGTGCGTTTGCCTGGCCTTTGGAGCGAAGCCAGGAGTGAAAGAAAACAAAGCAGCGCAAATGCGGTTATTGCTACTGCGAATACTGTCATATTTTAGTACTTACTCTTGCTATCACTACTCTAATTCGTTTTGCCCTTGTGTTTAGTGTGTCAGTAGCAGCAGTAGTACTAGCATAAGCATTAGTCATAGCATTCGTTTTCGTCTTCCTCCTTCTTGTGATTACGAAAAGATTCTTACTATTTTCTGTTTCTTTTTGCTGTTAGCCATTGCAACGCTTGCTTTTTGGCTATACCGTCTTCGTATCATTAGTGCTAGCTGCTCTGTCTAGCACTTTACTATGACTGGATTTGCTCTTGTGACGGCTACTTTTGGGTTAGCCTTTCTTGACCGACTCTAACTTGTTGCTGTTGGGTCCATTCATTCTTCTTGACATGCTTCATAGGCTTTCTAAGCTTGTGCCACAATTCGTCTCCGCACAGGCAAAGAAGGATGTAGAAAAGATGACGGTCCAGGCTGCGAAGGAAGAGGCTGAGAAGGCGGCGCCAAGAATTCCAGTCAGCGGATACCGAAAGGAGCTTCAAAAGCACCCTGAGCGCCTCTGATCGAGACAGCTCTGTTTTTTGCGCTAGCATTCGTCGTTGGTCACATGGGTCAGGCCATAGAGCAAGCGGCTGACGAGGAAGCCCGGGAAGCAAAGGAGGAAGCGAGCAAGGAGCTGCTCTGGCCACCGATTGCTCTCTCTCGCCCTGGTGATGCAATCTGAGATTTGATGCGACACACAAGACTCGACAGGAGGCAGAGACAGCCCAAGGGGAAGCCAAAGCAAAAGCTACCAAGGACCATCGCTTATCACACCGTTTAAAGCAGATGCCACGGTGACTGCTGGTGAACATCCTGCATGTGTAACATACTGGCGGAGGTAGCAGCAGCCAAGAAGAAGCTCGAGGAGCTCAAGGGCCAGGTTCCAAAAGAAGCCAAGGATGCGGCGGACAAGGTAGCGCCCCCTTTGTCACCCTGTCGGGCGAAACTTGCAAAAGGGCAAGCAAAGTGTGCGCCCGAGTCCAGCTGTCGAAGCCTCTGCCTTCACAGGCCCTGCACAACGCCGTGGAGCATGCGCAAATGAAGGAGGAGAAGGTGCCAGCTATGCCTTAAGAAGCCTGAAGAATCGTTTGCGAAGGTCTTGTGACACCTTGACACGAGCGATGGGCTTGTGCCCTCGCTGAGCTTGATGATCGCAGGTGCATGAGGCCAGGTTCGCCCTGGAGGACTTGGGCTCGGAAGCCCCGCCCGAGGTCAAGGAAGCGGCGGAAGAGGAGCGGGAAGCCATGACAACAGCCGTGATCAGAACTTGTCAGACATAGCTCAGAGCTAGCTCAGGCATGTTTGGGATGTTGTGGAGCACAGGGCCTTGTTTGCAGGCCTTGTCCAAGGCGGAAGAGGAAGCGGATGCCGCCAAGACGGAGGACTGCGAGCTGAGAATTGACCCCCCAAGTTTCTGAAACCCTAAACCCAAAACCCTAAACCCCAAACCCTAAACCCTAAACCCGAAACCCTAAACCCTAAACCCTAAAGCCTAAACCCTAAACCCTAAGAGTGAGCCAGGTTGAAGAGGCCCGGCACACCCTGGATGCCATGAAGACCACCGTCACCCCGGAGCAGCGCGACGCCGCCGAGAAGGACGCTTGGGGGATGACGAGGGCGACGTCAGCAAAACGAACCCGAAACCGTTTAGGGTTTAGGGTTTCGGGTTTAGGGTTTAGGTTTAGGATTTACACGCTGTAGAGCTTAGATACCCGTTTCCGTTCCGTCAGTGTTCTGTCGCTGAGGAGGATGCAGGGTGGTTTTCTATAGATTCCGGGTTTCTGAGAAGGGTCCGCGCCCTGAATGGTGGATGGTTGTGGCGTGCTGCAGCTGCGCCCGGATGTGTGGTGCAGTGAAACGCACCTTTGCTTGTCTGCGTCATTGGGACTACCCATGCAGGGGAGGGAGCCATGAAAACCGGGTGCAGGAGCTGGCCCAAGCAGAGGAAGAGGCTAAACAAGCAGACGACAAGGTGCGTTCCGTGCGCCACTATTATGTACTATTATGCCATCCATCTTGTTTTTTCGCTTCCTCTTTGCCATGCTGGGTGGGTTCTTCGTACGGTTGAATCATCTTGATCCTTCGGGTTGATTCTGTTGCCAGGCCAAGGATGCAGCCAAGAAGGCTGGGGACATCAAGCTGACCAGCCACGATCCGGCAGCCGACAACGTCCTGTACACTGACAGCCGCCGACTTACCTGCCGCATGGCGAAGCGTCCACCCTATGCTGCCTCTGCATGCTTCCGAGGTAAAGTGAAGGAGGACAAAGGCATCATTCTCAGCCCCATTGATGTGGCGCCACATGAGTACATGATAACTTCGCATCCGTTCGCATCCTTGTGCCTCCCAGGCGGAGCCGTCGTGATGGGCTCTGAACCCCAAACCGACACGGAGAAAGACCTCCAGGATGCTATGAAAGGTGAAGCGAGTGCTGTGCTTATGCCAAGAAAGCGCGTCGTGCGCAGGAGCAGCTCTCTGCCCTCCAGTCCAAGCTGACCGGCCTCGAGCGCCTCCAAATCAAGGACGCAAAAAGCCATAAACATAAACGCCATACAAACCAAAAGGGCCGCAAAAGCCATACAGCCGAGTTCCCCGATGTGAGGGCCGCACAGGGGCCAAAAGGTCAGCTAGTGGTCTGGTGTGAAGACCTCAGATCTGGGCCTAGCCCGTAGCAAGTGCTGCATCTGGAGCAGCGATCGGTGATGGCGAGCGCCTTCGTCTGCGTGAGGACAAGCTTGACGACGAGCTGAAAGAGAAGGCTTCGCTGCGCCAAGCTGACGTGGAGCCTCGCTCGGCAGCCATTCCCTAGTCGATTCCCCCCGCGGGCACTTTGTGATGCTGCACGGCATCTGTGGCACTTGTGTTGTGCGCTTCAAGTGGACATGCGCAGCATGCGCAGCACGGATTCAAGGGCTCCACTCGGGACGTGGAGATCCACGCCGTCCAGGCCAGTTGCGCAATGTTAATCTTAAGTGAGCTTACGTGACTCTTTTAGGGTTTTTTAACGTTAAAAAACCCTTAATCTTAAGTGAGCTTGCGTGACTCTTGGGCCGATCTCAGCATCCTTTTCTTCGCCAGGCCTCGCGCCATCTTGCCAGCGAGAAGGCGCCCGAGGAGGCTGAAGTGCTGGTCGCCACCAAGGAGCAGTCGACGAAGCCCAAGAAGAAAGGCAAAGGATCTGTGCTGGCGGTCGCCACTCGGCCCTAAACTTCGAAAGCCCAATGTGTGGCATATACATGTGTTATATTCTTGCATTAAATTAGTCGCATTCTAGTGCAGAGTCATTATAGCCTTCCTTTATGTTCTATACTATATCTTGCTTTAAGAGCTCCCCGCTCGCACAAGGTTCTTGTCATCACGGTCATCATGGGCGCGGTCGCGGGCGCCGTCTTTCTGAAGCGCCGCAGGAAGGCCAAGGACTCTGGGGGGGAAATGTGGGGAGAATGTCACGTCCTGCGTGGCTTGGCCGTGCTGCCGTGCGTTGCCCCTTCCAGGAGACCAAAGGTCCAGAAGAGACGCCACTCCTTGAACAGAAGGAGGCTGCCTTCGAAGTTGCCCGTGCTTTGCCAGCGATGTTGCTGCCCACCTCCTGTGGCGCAGGAGAATGGGAATGCAGAGGCCGCTGCACCCAGCAAGGCGAGCGACGAGGCAGGCTGCCGAACGGGTTTGGGGTTTTGCTTGGGGCAGCTGGCTTTCAGGCACCAGCCCTCCAAGAATCATCGGGTATTTACAGTTACACTGTTTTCGAGACCATGGTCTGTTGTAGGGTCCGGCAAGGTGCTGGTTTGCCCCCCTAAACCCCCCTACGCCCCGCCCCGAACCGAAAACCACCTTATGTGCTACTCGCATAACCACCCGTGCCTTTCCTGAGAGGCAAACGGCGTTGTAGCTCGTAAATTTTTCAGGTCAGCTATGGTGGGAATCGCATCATGCGTCAAGCAATCCCTAGAGTCTATGTGTGCCATTCCAGTTGGAGACAAGTGCGACTGCAGCTGGATGCTGCAGTGTATGCTTTTCAAATCCCTTACAACATTGGCAGGATTTTGTAGGGTGTTGTCCATAGTGTCTCGAATGCGATGCTTGTTGAGAGGCCTGTGTGACCTGTTGATGGGTGATGGGCGAGATTCCTGCTAGGAGGCTTGTGAGGCTTCCCGGAATGCTTGAGGGGGTTGCATGTTGTCGATCTGGTGCAAATGCTGCTGCGCTCCAGGAGGCCCCCAAGTGGAAGTGCTGCTGAAACCCTAGATCCGAAATTCTCGAACTGTTCGAAGCCCTCACGCCAACCCGAACACCCCGAAGTTTAAGACCCGACTGTAAACCATAATCTCTACAACCACCCTTTGGATCCTTGCTGCTGTGTGCGAGCATGAGAGTCGACACCACCGAAACGCTGAACCTGGTCTGCTTGGTGATTTGGTGGGTGCAGGTTTGCAGGTTCTACACTTCCCCCGTGAACCTGCCATCTGAGTTAGTTGGGGAAGGTGACAGCCGAGCCGACGAATGAGAGCCCAGCTGCGTAGCAGCTTCCCTCTCGAAGCCTCTGAAACCAGGCAAGCGGCTTCAGAATTCTGGTTTAGGTAGGGTGTTGTTGCCAAGGTTTAGGGTTTAGGGTTTAATTAGGGTGCATTCCCCCGCACTCTGGGCTAAAGCTGCAGGAAAGCCGTTTTGAACCTTTGCCTCCTCATGTTCTGCTACAATCTAAGGACAGTTAACGGACCGGATGCCACAGCTTTCGGCTTGCTTACGATTGCGTGAGTCTCCTTTTTGGGCTGACAGCTCCTCTTCTGACGATGTGCTAGTTCGTCCAGCTATGCGGGTGGCACGAGAGACGATGTGCTGGAGGGCATTGTCTTTCACTGTCAAAAAAAGCAGCTGCACTTTTCGTTGTGACCTGTGCAGAAGAAACCTGCACGCTGTCCACTCACGCGCGTTTGCTTGAGGTCAAGCGCACCACTGCTAATAGTTGCCGGGATGTGCTTGCTGCGAGCATGTCCCGGACTGCGTTGTCAGGCGCAAAATGACACCTGCTATTTGTGGCAGTTCTGGTTTTTATGTTAGGTGAGGTTACAGGAGTGTTACAGTGCATGATGCATGTGCAGCCCCAGCAGCGCATCAGAAGGGCTGTTTGCCGTCATCTGAGTACTGTTGGATGAAGGATGGGCCGCGATGGATTTCGATGGTACACCGGTGAGCCTTTCCAGGACGGACCAATTTCCCGCGAGCCCATCAAAACAGCATTGCGTGCATCCGAACATGTCGAAGCTGTCTCTCTCTTCCCACGCTTCAGCCCTTGAGTGTGACGCGACTGCCGCAGCGGCTCGGAGGCAGCTTGCGGAAACCATTTTTTTAACGGGTGTCCGCCATTGTCCGCCTTCCGCGCACTTCCGTGTGCGGCCCGTGTGGCCCGCGGCGCGAGCGGGCACCACAGGCAGATACCTCCGTTGCAGGGACTAGGCAAATGTAGGCCGCCTATATCTTCAGAGCTCCGGGGGCTTGCATGACTTGAGCTTTTGCATCATGCATGCGCACCTATCATGCGGAAACTTAGGGCATTCGTACCGGCAGCAAAAACACTGGTGGTCAAGGAGTCGGAGTTGGCTATTGGTATCAGCGTGGTGCAGTACTGTGCGTAGTAGGTCGTGCCGTCTTGTGCTGTGTTGTTCCATTGGGCTATGCCATGCGTTGCTTTTCCTTGCTTCCGCTGTAGTACAAGAGTCGATGGATAGCTTAGATACTACCCCTTTGGCTTGCATGCGCCTGTGTTGCACGCGGTTGGTGGTTGTATGGGATGGGGCGTGTGGTATTGCAGCATGTCCCTCGTACTTGCACCCTACACCCTAAACACTAAACCCTAAACCCTAAACCCTAAGCATTCAAGCATCTTGAGCATCACTGGGCAGGGTCGTAGCCATGGCCGAGCTCTCCCGCTGGCAGTGGGCATCTCGCCAGCACTGGTCCTTCTTCTAACCCTCAACCCTCAACCCTAAACCCTAAACCCTAAACCCCAAACCCTAAACCCTAAAACCTAAACCCTACACCCTAAGCCCGAAACCCTAAAAGAGCGAGGATGATGTGGGAACATGGCGAGACTTTGCGGAGCAGTACCAGGCAGGGGCATGCAAGCCCCCGTGACCCAACATGCGAGCAGGCCCCTTCCGTGTGGTTTTTCTTCCTGTGGGTGTTACGGAGAGGCGCAGATGGAAGCAGCGACCTGGCTGCAATTCCTGTAGCCATTCTCTCGCTCGGACTCCGATGCCTCCCCGTCTGACCCACTCACCCCAACACCCAATATGGCCACCAGGGAGCCCTCGCCTGGCTTGAAGGATTTTAAATGACCGAGCCCTGAGCCCTAGCAGTTCTTGGGTCGCGGCCGACGAGAGGCCTACCAGCGCCGCGAACGAAGAGCCTGCCTCGGAGGAGAGGAGTCTTCTTTGGGCCTATTACAGATTTGCTACAGATTCGCTGGTACACGATGCATACGAGAAAGCTCAAAAACCCCGAAAAGCCTTAGGGCCTTGGAGCCAGTGGCTTGCCAAGGTGTGGAAGTTGCCATTCCACCATTCGGCACTTTTCGTATGGCCGGCTCCCCTTTCCCATGTGCATCTGCATTGCATCTGCTGATGGGGCTCTTTCCGGTCGTGTTGTGGAAGCTTTGAAGATCCCTAGGACATCCAGAGGATGATCCAGGTCACCGTGCGGGGCAGGAACCCGGGATACGAGTCAGCCCACCCAGCTCAGCTCAGCCTTCACGGCAGTCGCAGCACGTGAAGCCGCCATAAGCCGCCCTGTGGCCGCCTGTTCATGTCCTGCCGGGAGGTGGAGGGGGGGCCGGGGGGGCTCCATGAAGGAGTTATGCAAAAGATGGGGGAGCTAGTGACATGCCTTCCAGTGTTGATCAACATGGTCGAGGCGAGAGATCCGACGCCAGGTTCGGAAAATTGAGCTTGGCCAGCGCCCCAGGTGCCCCCCAGATGCCCCCAGCTTCGCTGTGCAAAGCAAAAGTTAATATGACCACTTCTCTAAATGAAGGTCCCTTTTTGGGGTTGCTATCATAACCCCAAAAGGGACCCCATGATGTTGAGAATTGCCCATGTATGTGCGGAGGGTGTCCCAATGCCTGCGTGGCGAACTTTGCAGGCTACTTTCTCCTCGGCTACGAAGGTGAGATCTGCTCGTCCGACTCATTGGTGGATCGCATGGAGGCCGCTCCGGGCATTTGCAGGCTTTCGAACCGATGGAGCAACATCTCGCAGAGATCGCTCAGGATTCCGACGTTGTGGAAAAGCTGGCGAAGGACGGCTTGCTATAGCCAGCTTTACTTTAGCCTTTTTTGTGGCTTTCTTTTCGCTTTTCGCCGTAGCTGTGCCTTCGCCTCCTGAGGTATTGCGGAGGATATGCGATGAACCAGAAGAGTTTGGCTTCCGCAGCCTGAACTTGGTGGACGATGAGTCTGAGCCTGAGCCTGATGCCAAACGGACCACCTTCCATGACCTGTTGGGTAAGCCTGTGTGTTGCGAGTTAATTTATTCAGATGCTTCCAGGCAGGCAGCTGATTCATTTGCTTGTCGTCCGTACCCTTGTATGCCAGGTTCAGGGACAATCTGGGAGCGAACAAGGACGCGCAGCAGTTTCTGGAAGAACTCGGCGCCGCTGGCAAGTTTCGAAGCTTGGTGTGGGCTGGGCAGGGGCAGGCAGTCAGAACAGATGTCCCGCACCCCCCCCCCCCCCCCGCCCGGAGTAGTGCCAGAGCATCAGGGCCACAGCCGGTCTCGCTCCGGTAGGGTTGCGTGACAGGCTTCGAGCTCATCAAGGAGGGTCCACAGCGGCAGCCTCGGCATCCCTGCCTGTGAGAGTGTCCCATCAGGGTGCAGATGGGGTTTTCCCACAATAGGGGTACCCTGCTCGGGCATCCCTTTAAAGGGTATTTCTATTCTATTTGGGGTACAAAAGGGGTACCCCGATTTTGGGACCCTTGAGGCCATGTTGCGAGGGTGTCTGCTGGAAGTGTCGCATTGTCATCATCGCTCGCTGGGCTTCCTTGCCTGAGGTCCTTTATGGTTTTCATGCAGGAACAGGACCTCCCCTCGAGTATGAGCATGATGTTGTATCCCCTAGAATAGCTGATTCTGGGGCTCCACAGAAGCCGCTGCGACAGGTGGACGGCTTGCGAGGAGCTTTGCAAGACGTAGAGGCAGTGAGCTTCAGAAGCTGCCCTGTGGTCGTGCTGTCATACAGTGGTTGTGCTGTCATACAATAGCTGTTTGTCATCATATAGTGTCTGGAAGAGTTTCAATCAGGGGGGCATGCAAGCGTCTTTGGTGAGAGGAAGCAAGCCAGTCAAGATGGCTGCAAGGGAAATATAAAGACACGGCACATGTTGTGCACAGCGCAGAAAAAAAGCATTTATTGTTGAAACCGCCCGCAAGGCCAGGTTGAAAAAGCTCGGCATCTCGCCGGTGGAAAGCAATGTCTGCAACGCTGTCGCTTGGCTAAAGAAGCAGGAACGGCGTATAGACAAACACGCAGATAAGTATGTTCTGCTATGCCATGCTGTTGTGAAACTGTCAGGCTCATCTTAATGTAATGTAATGCAATGCTATATTCTACTATACAACATATTCAGTACTATCAGTATCATCCTTGTTGGAGGGTTCAACTCCAAGAGAGTCGCTTCTGGGGCAAAGAGAGCGTGTCTCTCATCCGTAGGGTCTTTTCTCTCTCTCTCTCTCTCTCTCTCTCTCTCTCTCTCTCTCTCTGTCTTTGCGTAGCCTCTCCAGAGGGGATTTGAATGGAAATGGTTACCACTGCGACCACTCTCGGCGGTTTTGAGCTCCAGTCGCGAGGGGGCGAAGGAGTCAGAGCGGCACCCCCCCACTCGCTCACTTGCGGCTCGCACGACTTCCCCTTCAGCGTCACGAGCTCGCGAGCGTGCTGCCAGCAATGTGGTTCATTTTTCTCCTTCCAAGGCTGCTGACAACAATGTTTCAGAGTCCAACGACGTCGTTGAATCAAACAACGTCGAGTCGAATGTGGTCAATCCCAAAGTTGCCAGGCAGCAGATTCAGATAGCAGATCAGATAGCCCAATATCTTGTATGAAATCAGATAATCTTATGTCGCATGTTTGAAAACTATTTAAACGAGTGGAATAGTCCGCAGATGCTTGAAAAGCCCATGGCTCAGGTTGAGCTGGACTCCGAGAATGTCCCAACGAAGGACAAGGAGACCATCAGCCCGATGCAGGAGGCAGCAAAACTGAACTGTTTAGGGTTTAGGCTTTAGGGTTTAGGGTTTGGGGTTTAGGGTTTAGGGCTTAGGGAACCTGAACAACCTCGCTCACAGGCAAGCTACCACAGGAGCCCTGAAGCAAAAAGGGCTTACGGAACTTTATGTGGTTCAGGGCTTTGTCTGCATCCAGGCAGCGAGCCCAACCACTCCCGCGCAGTGTGGGGCGCTCCAGATTCCCTTCTTGCAGTTCTTAGGGCCTAAGCCTACCAAGTCTAGGCTCGAGGGATGCCAAGAAAACAGAAGACAAGGCCCAGTCGACGCACCAGCGAGCTGTGAAGTCACGGTGGTCCAGCGCTCAGCCAGGGTAAACATGCAGGTGCCAATGGTGCCGATGAGCAGTTGTAGTGGGCAATTGCCATCACATGTGGTGAAAGATTGTGTATGCATCTGCAGCAGGGGCTGGGTAGTTTAGAGGGAAATCGCTTGATGCAGTCTCGGTAGCGGGTGTCCTGTTCACATGCACCGGCGACCTCCACGGGCTGCATGGCACTTTCAAGGGTCAGAGCAACCGCGGGCTGTTTCGTTCATCTTGGAACAGCCGCATACACATGACCCGCAGCAGCCACAACAACCAACAGCCCACATGCAACAGTTTCGGGTCTGTCGGTTTGCCAGGTTCTCCCTTCTGGCGAGAGGCATTGCCTCACCCTGCCAGGGCCTCGCAGGAGCCTCCCAAGCAACTACTACAGGCCTTAAAGAAAGAATGTATGCATTTGTGTATATAATACATGTAGAAGCTGGTGTACCTGTTTATGTATAATGCATGTATAAGCTGGTGTACCTGTTTATATCAATACACATGTATACATATATATATATATATATATATATATATACATACACAGAAATACACTAACAACATCTATAAACAAACTAGAGCCAAGCGGTGCCACGACTTCAGACGGACAGCGGACAAGGCTGTCGAATCCGAGGCCAGGAGACGCAACACTGGAAGAGCTCCTCAAAGAGCTCAAGGCGCACCTGGGGTTTAGGGTTTAGGGTTTAGGGTTTAGGATTTAGGGTTTAGGTCCCGACATATCTCAAAACCCTCCGGACGCATGAGGTGATGCGGAGAAGACGCTTGGGGAGTATCATCGGGTAGTTTACATAGTTTTCCTTCTTCTGGAGGGTCCTTGGCGAACTGTGCAATCTCCGGTTGCGCTAGGAAACGAAAGAAGTTCAGATATGCGCCCTCGGGGCTGATCGGAGTTACAATCCTCGAGGGCGTCTAAAACCGGTGTCTCGCACGTGGTGTCGCACTTGGTCCCAGAAGCTGTGTTGAATTCGTGGTCTCTTTGGGCCCCTTTCCACCTAATCCCTGTGCAGAAGAGACTACTTCCACCCCGCCGATAGGCACCCTCTAGAGAGCAGTCGCAAAGCTGAAGCTACGGTACGCTGTGCAGGTAGTCCTCCCAACTGTGCGCCTGCCTTGCCTGAAGCGTCAGGCGGGGCAAGGGCTTTGGCGGAAGTAGGATTTAGCCAGGAAGTTCCGGGATGGGATGTTGGGCAGTTGGGAGATGTAAGAGTGTTCAGTGCTCGGTATGGACTCCGGCGGGCAGATTGTCGTGTTGATGTGTACCGCTGACTGTGGGGAATGCAGCGGGAAATCGGTCTCAGGATGTAAGAGTAGTTCGTTCGTCCTGTAGTTTCCCAGCACTTGGGCTGCAGGAGCAGCAGGAGCAATGGCCAAAGCTGGAGGCGTGCTTGCAAAAGAAACCTGCCAAACCTGCCTGCAACAGTACGTTTTCGTCCGGCCGAGCCATCTACCATCATCTGCCGAAAGTGCGTCGTGCCAGACCTTGCTCCGGAGCCTTGAACCCAGCAAAGAGTTGCAGAATCCGATGGCTGCCAGGCCAGTTTGTCCGGACAAGGAGCCACCAAGACCAAGAAGCGGAAGGGAGCAGGGAAGGCCAGGGCAAACCCCAACGCATGAGAAGGGCCCCTGTTGTTTGTCTAGGAGGTATTGCACTGAAACTGCCTTTTGCAAAGTTTTGTTTTGTGAGTAGTGCCCCTCTAACTTCTCCAATGTGCTGGCACATGTGTGCATTTCGTGTCTTGCCAGGGCCATGGGAAAGGCAAAGCAGGGAGAGGGAACCCTTCAAATGTCCGCAGCCGCTAGCCCGCACATTACGTTTTTTACGCCTCAAACAGGTTTCTTCCGCAGGCTTTGCTCGTCCTTGCTACGTTGTGCAGCTGCGAGGTCCTGCCGAGACCAAGCCGGATGCGAGTTTAACGCCAGAAAGCAGCATGCTTGGAACAGGGGGCACCATAACTCTTGCAGTGGCGGCAGTGTGCCATGAGACGCAGTCACGTTATTTCGAGGCACCGACCCGGTGATGCACCAAGCGCCGATTCTGGAAATGAGCCTTGCTTCGGAGTCGGGGCCTTTGGCCTCCTCTACGCCCAAACCATCCCTGGGTCTTTGCGACTTCCGCAGACACCAAAAGGCCCCCCCTTTTTTGCCCAATCCCAACACCTGATCCTCGGAGCTTCTCTCAGGCCTGGCGTCGCCTTGTGGAGGGTCTGCTCTGGCCCCAGTGAATTTGCGGGGGTTTTGTGTTTTGGGGTCCCGGGTGCCTCGTGGTCAGAACCAGTCTTGATGGTGCGTAGCCTCAGGGGTCTGGCAGGCGCAGGTTTGGGAGAACCACGGCAGGTTCTTAGTCGGGAATGGGGTGCCCTCGCACAACCCTCTATGGGACTATGGGGCCTACTTCCCTACAATGAACTGGCAACCCTATACCTAGGCCGTGAGCGGTTTTTTGCAGTGCGGTTGCCACCCTAAACCCCTCAACCGCTGAACCACTGACCCCTGAACCCCTGAACCCCTGAACCCCTGAACCCCTGAACCCCTGAACCCCTGAACCCCTGGACCCCTGGACCCCTGGACCCCTGAACCCCTGAACCCCTGAACCCCTGAACCCCTGAACCCCTGAACCCCTGAACCCCTGAACCCCTGCACCCCTGAACCCCTGAACCCCTAAACCCCTAAACCCCTAACCCCTGAACCCTAAACCCTAAACCCGCGGGTGAGTGTTCTGCTCCAACCCTAAACCACAGCGCGTGTGACACTTTGGGAGTCTGAAGCCTCTGAGGGAGGGGGGAGCTGGGACAAAGAAGCCGGCAAGGGAAGATGATTCCTCCATAGTTCTCGATGAAGCAGTAATGTGTGTCATGCCCTGCAGTGCGTCTCTCTGAGTCAGCTAGGCGGGTAGCAAAAAATCGCCCCCCTTCCCACTTCCCACCCTAAACCCTAAACCCTAAACCCCAAACCCTAAACCCTAAACCCTAAACCCTAAACTCTAAACCCTAAACCCTAAACCCTAAACCCCAAACCCCAAACCCCAAACCCCAAACCCCAAACCCTAAGCCCTAAACCCTAAACCCTAAACCCTAAACCCTAAGCCCTAAACCCTAAACCCTAAACCCTAAACCCTAAACCAACCCTAAACCCTAAGCCTGCTTCAGCAACCCAGGCCCTCGACATGTGCTGGCCCGCGATGCGGCGGGCAACCAGCTGCAGAGCTCCAAGCCGGTGCGTGGGTTTAGGGTTTAAGGTTTAGGGTTTAGGGTTTAGGGTTTAGGGTTTAAGGTTTAGGGTTTAGGGTTTAGGGCTGAGGGGTGGAGGGGTTGAGGGGTTTAGGGTTTAAGGTTTGGGGTGAGGGTTCAGGGGCTTCTCGTTTAGGCTTTGGGGAGGTTTTTGGGGGGCTTTCGGGTTTTAATGTTCTTGGAATCATCGGGGCGGGGGGTTTAGGCGTGAGATTTTGGTTTTTCGAGAGGCTCCGGACTTGAATGCACCCCGTTTGCGTGCAAACGAAGTCGCTTGTGTTTCGTGAGGCCCGTGACAATTGAAGCGGCCACAGACGGTGAAGTGAAGGGCTTCCCACCGCCAGCGCCTAAGTTCTGCCAAAGTTCCCAAGGGTTTAGGGTTCATTCAGGGTCTAGGGTAAGCGCATCACACCACGTCGCAGGGCGAAACTTAAACCTTGTACAGGCGTCCTTGCTCCGTGCCCTGAGACCTGTGTTCGGGATGTTGCTCTTGGTTGTTGCGCTGTTTGGCGAGCCTTGCCTGCCCTGTGGCACTGCATCGAGAGACGCTATGAGACTGCGAGAGTCGACCTTTTGAACCCT
This sequence comes from Symbiodinium natans, assembly GCA_905221605.1. NCBI lineage: Eukaryota > Dinophyceae > Suessiales > Symbiodiniaceae > Symbiodinium > Symbiodinium natans. The sequence continues at coordinate 54,050 of CAJNDS010000300.1, read as the reverse complement.
AAGTCCCGAAGCAGAAGCCCTAAACCCTCGAGCCCTTCTGAACCCCAACTCGGCCAAAGCTACCTGAGCCCTCCTGGGGCTCTCAGAAACATGTCTCCCCTCAAAACGAAGCCCGGAGGGACTCCTCAGCAAAGCCTGTGGTCGAGCCGGCCGTGTCCTCAGAAAAGGCTTCAGGGCTTGTGGGTGGAGTGGAGTTTCTTGGCAGGAGTACGGGGCAACAACAAGGGTTCTAACATGTTCTAACGATACAAGACTTCGGGCTGGGGACTTGGTAAGTTCGAGGGTCAGGTAGGGGTATAGGCGTAGGGTTCCAAAGGGTGTTTTGGTGAAGTCCAGCCCCGGTGTGGCGGCAGAAGAACCGTGCGAAGGTTCTGGTCGAAGACTTCGAAGAAGCCTTCACCAAGCGGCTGCGACGGCCTTGGAGTTGAAGCTTTACACAAACCAGTTCCCAACAGAGGCGCCGTCAACCCTAAACCCTAAACCCTAAACCCTAAACCCTAAACCCTTAACCCTAAACCCTAAACCCGAAACCGAAACCCGAAATCCTAAACCCGAAACCCGAAACCCTAAACCCTAAACCCACTTGCGACACGGGTGGGAAAAAACCCTCAACCCTAAACCCTAAACCCTAAGCCCTAAGCCCTAAACCCTAAACCCTAAACCCGGATCCTTGCCTGCGCTTGCGCCCATTGTGAGACCCCAGGCCCAAAACCCTTTGGGCTGTAGTTAGGAATGTCATGATGGTCTGGGCATTTTGACATCAGGTTGCGACGTAGGGAATTTTTCAAGCAGTTGTTCAGTGTGGACCCTCTAGAGTAGTCCTCGCGGTGTGCACGAGTACCGTGGGGGTTGCAAAAAAAGGAAACCCTCAACCCCAGAGCCCTCCTTCGAAAAGGCAGACCGGTCTCCTTCGTCTTCGAGACCTTGCTTCCGTAGCTCCTTTGCCCGGGACTTACGCGGCGCGGTGACGTGCGCGTTTTTTTGGAAGCCCTGGGCCTGGGCCGCGGCGCTTCGAACCCCGCACGAAACTCCTGAAAATCCGAGCCTCTCCGGACGCCCTAAGACCCTAATAAGCCCATTATGGGTATTGTATACCCCCTCGATCCTAAGCCCGGAACCCCCGAAGCCCCAGACCCGAAGCCCTGCGCGTCGATCCCAGTCAGCCAGTCAGGGCAGAAGAACGCACCCTAAACCCTAAACCCAAACCCGAAACCCTAAAACCTAAACCCTAAACCCTAAACCCTAAACCCTGAACCCTGAGCCCTAAACCCTAAACCCTAAACCCTAAACCCTAAACCCTAAACCCTAAACCCTAAACCCTAACCCTTGCAGGTTGGACTGGGAAAAGCCCGAGCTGCCAAAGATGCTGACGGGGCGCGTGAGGTCGCTCTTAGAAGGCGCGTGAAGTCGAAGCCCCACATCTTCAGGAACCGGGGAACTCAGGGATGTTCAGAATTCAGGGTTCGCCTGACAACCTAAACCCTAAACCCTAAACCCTAAACCCTAAACTCTAAACCCTAAACCCTAAACCCTGGCCTGAATGTTCCTTAATTTTCTCATCGGACTCCAGAAGAGCTCCTCGCAACGGGGGGCTGGGATGAGCTCTGAACCTTGAAGCCTTCTTGCGAAGGAGGGAGAGAATCATTCCGTGCTTAACGTTTCGCACTCTTCCGGAGTAGTGTTGTGATGATGCACTGCTCCGTGGGACTCTGCATGTCAGAAGAGCCAATCGAGTTGGGGATTTCGGCGTTGCGTCGTTCCATGTGCATGGGGATGGAAGTGACTGTGTGGACGTGTCCAGAAGTTGGTTTTGACTTCCTTCTCACCCCACCTTTCTGCATCTTGCTGCGCGCAGCATGTAATTGTGGTCGAGACATTGCCTGGCCGCCTGGCAATCTGCTGTTGTTATCCGAATCTCGTCTGTCCTCGGGATGGATGGCAACACTATGCCAGGGTCCAGTGAAGCTTGGTGCAAAGCTGCCGGCTGCGTTTGTTCAGATGCTTTGTTGCATCAAAGAGTTGTTGTTGGTCTAAACCCTAAACCCTAAACCCCTGCGACACGGGTGGGAAAAACCCCAAACCCGATACACAGCGTGGTCTTAGTTGTTGGAAGTTTCGGACTCGGCATGGGCTGTTGTTGTCTTGGGCTTTAGCTTGGACTGTATGCAGTTCTGGCAAGGAAAGCTGTTGCCAAGGGCTCTAAACCCCAAACCCTAAACCCTAAACCCCCCTAAACCCCCCTAAACCCTAAACCCCACCCATCACCCCAGCTGCTACATGCCCACGCTGTTTCTTTGACACAGTTGAGTCTTTGTTTAAATCTACAGCTTTCGTGGGTTGGGCACAAAACCTCAGCAGTTCAGAGGCTCTGTTGAAGCAACCTGTTTCTGCTTTGTCAACAGGCTGTTCCACCTTGTACCAGCAACCCATAATAGGGATTATAATTGGGGGTACTATCATCCCGATGAAGGACTGTGAGTATAAGGGGGAACGTCCCAAGCTGTGTATGTTTACTCTTCGTGCTCCAAGGAAGAGCTGCAATGTGCGCGTGCAATTCTTCGCCGAGTAATGGAGCCCAGATTGGTTTCCAGAGCGGGCGGGAGAGTGACGGCATGGTTCCAAGGTGACTCATGTTCTGCATGCCTCAGAGAGGCATGTTAGATGCATGTGGACAGGAGCAGTTTGTGTGCTCAAGCTCCTTAGCCGGTGACGGCAACATCTGCAGGAGCATCTGCTTTGTCCTCAGGTCTATGGCAGCTTGCCAATGGACGAGAGGTTACGGCCTGCACCTCATGCTTTTGTACGCTCTGCGTGTCACGCAAACCAAAGTCCGCACCCTACACCCCAAAATCCTACAATTCTGTGTGTGGGTGCACATGGCTCAGGATTTGCAGAGAGCTCCTGCCTCCAGAGAAACGAGACCGCAAGGTGCCGTTCCGCGAGACAATGTCTCATGACAGACTATTCACCGTCAGAGAAAGTCTTGATTACGCGCGGCACTTTGGGGCAGGCCCATCTCGAAGTGGATCGCGGGCAGGTGCGGGTGGTAGCAAATCCATCGGGTGCTCACGTCTTGGCCGCCAAGTGTGTTTTTCTTGTGGCGCATGGTACACCCATGAGCGCTTACCCGGCAGTCGGCTTTGCCTCTAACCGTCCGCATGGGTGGTGAGGACTTCCTCAAGAATACCTTCACGGGGCTCATGAAGCTGACTGTGGAGGACCGGCAAATATCGGCAAGTTGGTCAGGGTGAAGCAACTTTCGATGGCATGGGTAGTGCTCTAATTTTTGCATCCTTTCCGTACGGGGGGGGGGGGGGGCTCGGCCTCTTCGTAAGCCAGGAACTCCGAAATCCTTTGAGCATCCGCTTTGCTGGCGAGGCCCGCCACCCGTGATATACGTAGGCTTCGATGCGGACGACTCTCTCGTCACATGAATGCTGAAGTAAGGCCTCTGCAGGCGTTCATGCAAGGAGGTCTAAGCCTTTATGGCATGACGACCGGGGTTTCAGTTCTGTGAGAGTTGAGATTCACATGATTGTGTGATGGTGCTCGAACCACCAGTGAGTGGTAGGATGTCTGTTTCACCCCCCCGACTGGCTGCCTGTGGCAAGCTGCGGGTCTTGCTCGCGTGCCCTGGAGCCTTTGTAGATTCGAGAGTTGACCCTTTGACTTCGAGGTGAGAAATCATCGCGCCGGCATGGATCCGGTGCTTGCGGTTCCTTTGAGTTTTCATAACTTCTGGGTGACGGTGCTTTGTATTCCAGTGGTGGTCTGGGCCGTGCAGATCGGTTGCCGTATTCTTGTTGCCGTGTTTCTACACTATCGGCTGAATCTGAGCCGGCCGCTGGTTCTAGAGGGCATGAGCATCTTCGTGGATGACTTCCAGCAGCTCATTCGCCAACACTTCAACCAGATATTGCGAATTCGCCGGACGGTGCCTTCAAAGGAGATCTCCCAGATGCAGGTCAAGGTCCATGTCCAGCCTGAGAGCTTAGCAGTCCAGTTTCTTACGGGCGACAGTGACAGGGTCATCGTGCAGTTTTCTGCCGACGCGTCGCAGCCCTGCACCGTGAGTCTGTTCTGGGGAGTTACCGGCCTGGCGTGCCAGGACATGATTCGCCGCGCGACTGAAAGGCGTGGGCAGGAGGGCCAGCTTGTCTTCGCGGACCTGGAGCGGGCAGCATCCGCTGTGTTTCCGAGTGGCCAATATGCCCATCGATCCTCGGCAACCATCCCGGCTGGACTTGGGCAGAAGGTGAGACTAGGCAAGGCACATACTCATGCACATGCTATCTTAACCCTGAAGCCGAATGGCTGTCGGTTCCGTTTCTTGCTTGAAGCTTATCCATGTGTGTCTAGTGGCTTTGTACCGGATCTCCCATACAGTCGCCCTGCCCAGTTGAAGACCTGGCAACGATCAACAGATCGGGCTTTGACCTGCTAGAGTATGCCATGAGGGGCAATCGGCCAGAAAACATTGTGGACACCAGGACTGCGCAAAGAGACTTAAAGAGACTTGAGATGTGCTTGCAGAGGTCACCGGGCGTTAGACTGATAGAAGTAGGCAAGAGCAACTGTTCTTCCAAAGGTTACGTAGTCGAATCATTGAGCCTCACAAAAAACGATGCTACCCTGCATCCTCTCGCCTTGCTCGGAGGATTCCGCTCGTGATTTGTGCGGGAGTGCCAGGGCGCGTTCTGGACGATACGACCGCGAACGTGCAGTTGACATTCGTGCCTTGACTCAAGATCCGTGCCGCAAGCGCCGGTCCAGGTGTGGAAGTGTTATGTTCCAGTGCATGGTTCGACTTGCGCGAGGTGCGTTTTCGAAGCGAGGGCAGATCTGGACCTCTTCACCCTGAAGTTGGCCGCCAGCTGGTGGCATCCAAAGACTTGTTCCACCAAGTCTTGGGTATTTATGGCTTCGAAGAAGGAGACAGGGAAACCGAATGCATGGTTTGCTACGATCGCCCGCGAAGTGTCGTCGTCCTGCCTTGCCGACACTGCTTCGTGTGCCCCTCCTGCCTTCGGTCCCTTCGTGACGAGAAGTGCCCCATGTGCCGAATCCGGGTTGCATTGAATCACAGATCAGGGCCCTGTTCGTGCTTGTGCTTGCAGTTGTGTGCCGTGACTTGCTCAGGATCGACATTCTCTGCATACCTCCTCTTACCTCTTCTACAACACACGCAGGCTGCCCCGCCCCCTATACACAGAAACTTGGTGCTGAACTGAGGGACAACAATTACCGAACATGTGGCAACGAAAAGAATGCGCTGCCGATTGTGATTCAAGAAGTCTTTGCGAAAGGGGAAGATGCTTTCATGCGGTGATGTTGAATTTCGATTCTTGCTGAGCAAAAGGTTGCCGAGGACTATGGGGGCCCGCGTCAGGCACACAGCTGCCTCAGCAGCCACAGTATCATGTTGACGGTTCCTCGCTGGTGCAGTACTGGCTTGGATCATGGCGTTCTGAGTTGCAGTTTTCTGGCAAGTACAGAACACTGAGTGCAACACGGGTCTCCGGTCTTCCGCCTGCGGATAGCGCGCGCATGTGCGCACACACAATGTGTGTGTGTGTGTGTGTGTGTGTGTGTGTGTGTGTGTGTGTGTGTGTGCGTGTGTGTGTGTGTGTGTGTGTGTGTGTGTGTGTGTGTGTGTGTGTGTGTGTGTGTGTGTGTGTGTGTGTGTGTGTGTGTGTGTGTGTGTGTGTGTGTGTGTGTGTGTGTGTGTGTGTGTGTGTGTGTGTGTGTGTGTGTGTGCAAGACCCAAAGCCTGGACACCTGAACGCCCAAGATCCGATTGTAGCTGTTGAGCAGTTTTCGTGGTGCCTTGCATCCTGAGGTCGGGACTTCTTCTGCATGATCGGAACTCGCCTGTGCAGTGACTTGCCAGGGCCTTGACAAGCTTCGTTGTGAGGTGCCCATAAGGTTGCCTACAAGCATAGTAAAGAGATGAACCTAGTCGATGAGGTCGAGATTTCATGGTTTTTTCTGCTAGTAGAGGTTCTTTTCTAGCACGGCCATGCTGCTGCACGGGAGGAAAGCCTTGTGGCGTCGACTCCCTACAGGAGCACTAGTCCGGGGCTCACACTCAGCACTTGCGCGCCGGCGGCTGGGGGGGGGCGAGCATCAGGTTGAACCTCCGCATTCCTCCATCACAAGGACTCCCATGGCTACTACGGCTCAAGCCTTGAGGAATGGGCACCGTAGCTGCAATGGCAGAAGCCTGGGCGCTACCCACCGCCAGCGCGCCTTCTCGGGCTCCAGCTGCGGCGCCAGCAAGGCAGAGATGTTGGCAGAACCCAGAACCACGCAGGACGGAGGATGCGGGCGCCCAACGCCGCTGCATGCTGCTGGTCGCGGTGCTTGGCATCCGTAGCCTGCGAAGGGGCCGCGACCGGTTCTCCCACAGGCAAAGTCGAGTGCCGCGCTTTGCGCTCGTCGAGCAGGAAGTTGAGGCCCAGAAGGCTGAGGAGGACGGGGAAGAGCCGCCCAAGCGCATCGTGAATACCCGCGAGGTGGAGCTCTGGCCGGGGATACCAGATCCCATGGTCGACTATGGCGGCTTGCCCATCCCACAACGCCTTGCGGATGCCTTCACCGAGCGTGGCATCGTACAGCCTTCGAGGATCCAGGAGCTTGTCATGCCAAAGCTAGCTAAGGGCGAGCACATCATCCTGCACGCCCCCACTGGCAGTGGGAAGACCCTGGCATACCTCCTCCCAATCCTCGCGAGGCTGCAGCCCACGATGCATGTGGGCGTCCAGGCCATCATCTTTGTCCCTACACCGGAGCTTGCCCTCCAGGTCACGCGTGAGCTCAAGTGGCTGATGTACATCCTGTCTGGTGGTTCCGATGGAGTTTGCTGGTTCAACCCGCAAGTTCCGCAGGAGCTCGCATGCAACGTCTTGCTATCCAGATCGAACCTTTGGGATACCATCCGCCAGGACTCCGCAATCATGGTCACGACGCCAGGAATGGTTCTCAATGAGATCACCCAGCTAAAGTTTGAGGGCAGGCGGTTCAAAGAGACCCTCGCCTATTTCATGGCAAGCAATGTGCAGGCCATCGTCGTGGATGAGGTGGATGCCCTGACCCCAAGGCCGACACCAGGGAAGAACTCCCGGCGGTTTGGTACAACGGAGCAGGTCATAGCCTACATCATCAATGTGGTGAAGAGGCGATACCGGAATCGGCCGATCCAGATGATCGCCGCCTCTGCCACCGCCAACGCGCAGAGAGTGACAAAATTCCTAGACCGGCTGGTTGCTTGGAAGTACCCCAAGAGACGCGACATAGGCCGAAGGCAGACGCCGGAACTGATTCAGGCGGATGCAACCGTGGGCCGCGTGGGCTCCAGCCCCGGAAAGATCCGGGAGAAGTCTGTGGTTCCAATGCCCTCGAGCATCCTGCATGCAGTGGCTGTGGTGAAGGGCCCGGAGCAAGGACAATTCTTTAGCCAGAACCGCTTCAAGCTGATGGTCGACATCATCAAGAACCTGAAAGAGAGAGGTACTGTGCTCCTGTTCGTCCCAGAGCACGTGAAAATGGACGCGATGGTGCTGATCTTGCGGCAATCCGGTGTTGCGGATGTTTGCAAGTATCGCTCTGAAATCGGTCTGGGCATCTCAACAGAGTTGGCCATGGACCCTAACTTCAGGCGAAACCCCCGGAAGAATCCGAACAAGCGAGCTCCTCCTGCCGAGCAGGATGTCAACCCCCTGCTCGCTTTGCAGCAGGGGCAAGAGTTTGTGGACGAGCTGGAGAAGATCGAGCGTCAGGTGCTGGTGGCAAAGGTCCAGGAGGGCAGAGGAATCGATTTGCCCAACGTGCGTTATGTGGTGCAGCTGCAGCTCCCGAAGGCTTCGGGCGAGTACCTTCACCTCTCTGGCCGGACGGGCCGCATGGGCGCGTCGGGAACTTCCATCACGCTTGTCACGGAGGCTGAACTTGCCAATGCGCTGCCTCTCATAGGTTTCAAGATCGGAGCCTCCTTCGAGATGTGGGATGTCGAGCAAGGTCAGATTGCGGAGGGTGCCCCAGTGCAAGCCGCCCTCCCTGAAGGTGCTCCAGAGCAGCTGGAAACCAGCAGCGCTGGGCCCTAGGCAAGAGAGAAGTTTTGTATATCTTGTGCTTTTGAGTGGAAGGAACGACATGGCAGAAGTGCGGCAAGGAGGCAACAAAAGGAGGACACCACAAACCGGAGGACGCCGCAGAAAAAATTGTAGAAGGCTCCAGCAGCGTCTCCAAGCTAAGGCACCGGTCCCTGATGCCGTTTCCGAAGTCTCTCCAAAGGACCATCGGGCGAGGAACTCAATGGGATGTGGGTGGAAAAGGAGCATCCTTGGGTTTTTGGGATGTTGAGAGCACTTAGGGGCACCTGGCCGAAACAGCTCTGGCTTCCCCTCTTTGGGTTCCTAAAATCCAGGCGCAAGGGGCTCCCAACTAAGAGGGGGGCCCAGAAAAGCACCCTAGACGTTTCTGAAAGCAACCCGAGGCGGGCTTGGACGAGGTCGAGGCCGCCCGGTTTTTGCTTCAGTGCCGGGTTTGCCAAAAGGGTTTTCTTCTGGGTTTTGTGGGGGGGGGGGGGGGGGGTGTGTAGGCGGCTAGGAGGTTCATGTTTCTGCTGGCCCCGTGTTGACACCATAGGGATGATGAGGGGGCTAGGCTGCATGACTGGCTTGCAGCCTGAAACTGTGTATGTTTACTGACTGACTTGTTAAGAACAACTGTGCTAACTTTGCAGTTGAGGCACTTCTACTTCTTTGGTCAGCTGCTCTCTTCATTGTTGTTGCATCCGTTTTTTGGTTTCTTGTTTGCATGCTTGGCGGCCTTAAATCCCAACATCCATGGCGGTGCTGAACTCTGGACCTTCAAATTTGTGAGCCTCCTGGAAACCCTTGGCACCCCCGAGGTACAGCAACGGACATCAAAACCCTTGACTTGAATTGTGGGCCCTTTTCGGTACCCCCCCCCCCCCCCCAAGCCTGAACCCTAGACCCTACACCCTCAACCTTAAACCCTAAACCCAAAACTCTTCAGCACCCTAAACTTTATCCCTTGCCACAGGAGGCCTTCCGCGCCTGTGGGCGTGCGGCCGGCCTGGCTGTGAAGTTCCACGGCCGCAGCTCTGCCAGGGGGGTTTAGGGTTTAGAGTTTAGGATTTAGGGTTAGGATTTAGGGTTTATGCAAGCAGTCACTCGGACGGCCTCGAAGCATCCACTTGGAGACTAAACTGCAAAGATAATAAATTACTAATTGGCAAAATTAGCGAGTCTGTCTGTGGAATCGCCTTGACATGGCAAAAAGCCTGCAGTGGATCAGGGTACTCGAGCTGACTAACTAGGGAGCAGGTCTTTAGAAACATTCTTCACTGACGGCGAATGAGATCCGTATGGATAGGGTTTAGGGTTTAGGCTTTAGGGTTTGGGTCGAGAGAGTCGTTCCTGACAGAAGGGCGCTTCTCTAACTTCTTGGCTCCTTCGTTGCGTACCCTCGATGTCAGACAGCCTGGGCCCATAGCCTATTTCCCCCCCCCCGCCCCCCCCCCTTCCGCCCCCCCCCGCCCCCCCCCCCCCCCCCCCCCCCAAATCCTGAAGCGAAAACCCTAAACTTGCCCCAAACCCTAACCCCTAAACCCTAAACCTAAAACCTCTAGGGCTCGGAGGCTCCTGAGACCTCGCATCCGAACGGGTTTCTCTTTCCTCTTCCCACGAAAAGGGGGTTTACGGTTCAGGGTTTAGGTTTAGGGTTTGGTTTAGGGTGCAAAGTCCTGCTTCAAAAGGGTTTTGGGTGCAAAAGACCTTGGGCAGGAGAAGGGATGATTATCACTATTGAACCATTGCAACTCTTCTTGTCGTGTATTGTTTACCGGTTTGTTCGGGCAGCAGCCTGCTCACTTGGGCATCAAGATTTGTGGGACTGGTGTTGAGGCCGGCCAGTAGAATGAGCCGAGGTTTGGGTCCCTTTATAATGTTCATGTAATCCCTAAACCCTCAAGCCTAAACCCTCAACCCTAAACCCCAAATCCCAAACTCCAAACCCTAAACCCTAAACCCTAAACCCTAAACCCTAAACCCTATATTGCAAAATGACCTTGCTCTTGCGAGCTGGTCTGAGGTACGGCGACGTGCTAGCAGAAGAGCTGGCAGGCCAGCTCTGTCAGGGATTGCAGCGCCTGCAGCTCCCGGCCCCTTTAGCAAAAATATGGCGGCGCCTACTCTGCAGCCCCAAATCGTAGGATCTCCTTATAAGAAGGACCCCCAAAAAGGTACCCCTCCTGTATCGTAAACCCCCCATAGAGTGGAGTGCAGCGCCGGGAGCTCGTGGAGGGTTTTGGGGGAGGGGGAGTCGCCGAAGGTGGGAGTGAATGGGTTTTGCAACAAAAAGCACGTGGAAAGGAGAAGGAGGAGGTTAAGGGGCAGAGGGGGGGGGGGAGGAGAAGTTAGTGGGGTTTAGGGGGTAGGGGATGAGAGGCTTCACACATACGGCCCGAGGCCTCGATCAATATACTAAAAAAGAGCAGAGGGAAAATCAAGGAAGTTGCCGCTGCAGAGAGGGCTTCTACGAAGCTAGGAGTGTGGCCTCCGAAGTCTTCAGCCTGCGCATATCTTGGAGGCTTCTTCGTGTACCAAGTGGCCCGCGATGACACCGCGCTGGCCTCACAAGCGGGATTGGGAGGGCACGTTGGCCCGCTGCATGTTTACTGAAAGGTTGCGGGGGCCCAAACCTCTGCGGGATAAAAGGTCGTGCTGGCGGCCTGCGTCGAATCCCTTGTGCCCCAGCACACGGTGGCCAACAGCTGCAAAGCAGAACCGCGGATGGGCAACGTGAGAATTGGGTGCTTGAAGCAGACTGCTATCATACTGGTTGGCGGACATGCCAACTCCTGCCCACGCATGCCTCGGTGTCGGAGACCACAAACCTCAACAACCCTTTCCCTAGATAAGCCGGCGTGAGATGAGAGTCGAAGCCCTTGTTGTGCAGGAACGTAGCGGCGAGGTGTTCTCCGACACCATGCCAGAATAAGCAAGTCATGCTCCATCGCAACACACGGGACAGCGAGGGACTAGGCAAGCTCAGAGTGAAGACATGTCCCGAACTCCCAGGGTCAGAAACCAAGAGACAAACGTAAGACTCCCGAAGCAACCCTAGGCCCTAAGCCCTGAGCCCGAAACCCTAAACCCTAAACCCTAAACCCTAAACCCTAAACCCTAAACCCTAAACCCTAAACCCTAAACCCTAAACCCTAAGCCCATCCCCGGCCCGAAGCCCCAAGGTCGGCTTGGAAGAGCTCCAGCGTCAGGTTGCGGAGTCTGAGGGCAGTCCCGGGCTCAGCTTTTTCTGAGGCTTTGAATCCCCTCCCCGATCTGAAAGCACCCGCCTTAACCCCCCTGCTATGAAGTACTCCCCAGATTAGCTATCAGAGCACTATAATGAGAGTATTTAATATTATGGGCTATGGGATAGGGGGGGGTTTTAAGAATCGGGGGAGGGGAGTCGTGTCCCTGGGCGCAGCAGACTTGCCGAAGCTTCGTGCATACAGCGCGAGAGCACGTGGCGTCGACATCGTTCATCGCTTGATCTTATTTCAGTAGCCTCCCCAGAACTAGCCCTGCTGAGTGGATCGTGCCAGCTGCACCCTGAACTGTAGAGTCCCGACATTGTCGTGCAGGCGACGACATCCGTGCCTCGAAGAAGCTCCTGCCCACTGCTTAGAGGAAACGCTTGCTGAGGCACCGCTTTCTGAGAATCGTGCTCTTGTTGCTCATGCTGTCGTCCTCCACATCCGCTATGAAGTCTACGTTGATATGCAGCACGGCAACAACGCATGCCATCTGAGCCCAATTCGTCAAGCCAGGGAACTCTCCCAGTACACTTCCAAAAAAGAATCCCGATCCTCTGCATTTACTTACCGGCCCTGCCCGTATGTGGCCGCCATGGTGCAGCTGGCCGCTACTGCCTGGGATGCTCGGTTTGGCGACCGGTGACGGCAGCTGGCGGTATGCCTGGAAGCAGGAAGGCAGCACAGCAGCAGCAAGTGCTCAGCAAGGAACATTCTGAACCCTAAACCCTAGACCCTTGTCGTAGTGAGTGGACCTTCCAACCGAATCCTTGCCTGCCTTGTGCGAGTGTGAGAGCTGAAGCCCTAAACCCTAAACCCTAAACCCTAAACCCTAAACCCTAAACCCTAAACCCTAAACCCTAAACCCTTCCCTAAACCCTAAACCCTAAACCCTAAACCCTAAACCCTAAACCCTAAACCCTAAACCCTAAACCCTAAACCCTAAACCCTAAACCCTAAACCCTAAACCCTAAACCCTAAACCCTAAACCCTAAACCCTAAACCCTAAACCCTAAACCCTAAACCCTAAACCCTAAACCCTAAACCCTAAACGCACAGGCCGGTACCTACCGGTGGACCCGGCGCCGCTCGGCGCACACCGCGTCACCATATGGGTGGTTGTCAAAACGATGACCCAAAGACTTAAAGAGCCCAATATCCCTTAATTAGGGAATATTGCTTACTTTATATAGAGATCCTTAATATGATTTAAGGAATATTCCTGAATTAAGGGATACTGGGCTCTTTGGGGATCCCTTTTGGGGTACTCTAAGTATTTGGTGCTGTATTATCAGAGGGATCCAAAAAGGGACCATAATGTTGACAACCACCCAATGTGGGGGTTTACGAAAATCGGGGACGCCCAATTTAGACCCCCAAATGGTAGGATCCCCTTGCAATAAGGACCCAATAAGGTACCCCTTGAATATCGCAACCCCCCATATTTCACAACATGAGCTTGTCGCATTGAATGCTGTTCGGCTAGCCCCCATGAGGAACGTACACCCGTCGAAGAGAATGAAGCACAGGAGCAGTCGCACTGCCGGAGGACTGGGTTGCACCCAAATCCCAGTCCCAGTGTCAAGGATGTCATGGTGTAGAACTGAGATTTGCCTGTGCCTTTGAGTACGAGGCGGCACCATTGGCCTGCCACTAGAGATGGGTTGGGCTGCATCCTGGCTATTTGCCGATGAAGCGAACATTGTGGCGGCCTTGGTGTCTAACCAAAGTGTCTGGCGCTACGTGCACCTACACACGGGAAAGTTGTGCCGCAGTGCTCAGGAGTACAGGCCGTTCTCCTCCGGAAAGTTTTGCAACAACGGAGGCAAAGTGCCATTCCTCGTAGAGGGGCTCTTCGAGCCAGAGGAGTGCATTGAGAGATGCACCGCCGCCCACAACTGCGCCTTCGTCACGTTCTACAGTAACGGCTGGTGCCAGTTGGGTTCCAAATGCGTGGTGGAGGGCGAAGCAGGAGATGCTTCAGCCGCGACCTTTGCCAAGGCCGCTGTGACAGTGTGACAGACTCCGGCACGGGGGAACAGTTCCAAGCCACGGCGCGACATACATCTGCAGGTTCACGTCAAGTCGGCCTGTGCGGAAGGCGCCTGCCGGGCACTCAGAGCAGCGCGCAGAAACCTAGCGCATGAGCTGCCGGTCGTTGCGAGGGTCTGAGTGGGACGTGCTCCAGGTGCGGCAGACCTGCAGCCCTAGGCTGACCTGAGTGCCATAGGAGCCTCTTCACTCAGATGCACGTGGCTTTGCGAAGCATGGCCGCTGCAGACTCGCATGCCCGGGCACAAAAAAAGACAGCTGTTGCCATGGCCTTGCAGCATATCCTCCCTCTTTGGCACAGCCGACATCCACACGTGCCAGCCCGGTCTCCGTTCGTTGCTTCGTTGGACGATGGCTTGTGAGCACCTGAGGGAGAGCCACGTCTCAGAGTCCGGCATCAAGGGTATGAAGCTCACCCGGACGATCACCGGCACCTGCACCGAGGCCCAGATCTGCCTTGGGAGGTGGAGTTCAGCAGGTTAACTTGAATCCCAAAGCCCCACAAGAGTTCAGCAGAAGTCGAAGTTACCAAGCTTTAAACATCCAAGTTTAAAGGCTGTCAGACATCCGGCCGCTAGCTGCGCGGTTCAAGCGCCCCCATGCGCCGTGTGGCGGCGCAGTGTGAGCAGCTCCTGCGAACGAGCCTGGCTGGCCTGGCGGTGCTGGGCACCTCTGGCCATCGCTTCGCTGGAAGCAAGTGTGAGATGCGGGGCTCCTGGTGATTCTCCTCACAAGTGTGTGAAAGGGGCGCAGCAAGAATCCCTAGGTTTGACGATGATCCCCTTGGCCTTGGTGGCCTGGATGGGGGTGGGGGCCTCTTCGGACGACGAGGCAGGGCAGACCACCCTGAGACGAAAGGCCTTGCATGTTGAACTGAAAGGAGCTGCAGTTCCACAAGAAGGGCCCGTGATCAACACTGCACATGCCGCACTGCGAACTTGGCAGGAGCTGGGCCAAAACGTGCGCCAGCCAAGGCGCACGAAATTTGTTTTTGGATGTCTAGAAGCCCTGCCTTGTACACACGCACCTGCTGACATGGATACAGAGCCCGCGCACGTCTCACCCGAGAAGGGTTGCAGCACCCGTGTGCATTGTAATTATAAAGTCAGTCGTCTCTTTCGAGCACCTCCCATGAGTTTTTGCTGCGTGCTGTTCCTGCAGATGTGGTGCTGTGAGGTTCCCGTGTCTATCCTCTGCGGATTTCTCGGTGGCTCGACGCAACCGTAGGATGTGTTTACTACCTGCAGCGCCGACAGTATTTGAGATGCCGAAGAGGGAGCGCACGAGAGTTTGAAGGCAGATGAGGGTTGTGAGGCAGGTCCCAAGCTTCCTCTCTTGAGGCGCGGGCAAGACGACTATGGTGCAGCACGTGCTGAAGAATCGGGAAGGCCTCAAGGCCGGCAACGCAAGTTCCTTAAACCATGGCTCCGTATTCGTAGCGTCGTAGCGGAACTTCAATCGGTGCCCGATTTCTAGCGAACCTGCGGAAGGAGAGCTTTGCTTCTCTGTGCACACAAAGTTCAGTGCAGGTTGAGGGTATGAATCTGGTGGGATTTCGACACTGATGGTCCCGTAAGTTTCATGCGCCAGAAGCTGCACGGAGTTGTCTGTGGGCAGGTTGGCGTTGTGGTCAATGATGTGGCCGAGGTGAACATCGACTCAGAGGTGCGTAGGAGCTCTGAATGGCATTCCCTCTCTCCAACTCTGCCCCTCCCGCTCCCGCTCTCGCTCTCGCTCTGACTCTCTCGCTCAGGTCTCTCTCTCTCTCTTTCTCTCTGTCTGTCTGTCTGTCAGTCTGTCTTTGAAGCATGAACACATATTCAAGAAATTACATACAAGTATATACATTTTCCAAGTCTAAACTTGACTGTGCTACACGCAAAATATGTACAAACGCCCTGCGCTACGTCTATAGATATCTAGTATCATTCATCTTCGCACATGAGCCCACGCGCACGAAGGTCCTGAAGTTCGAGGATGCTGACGGCATCGTGGGGCTGCAGAATGGATGTGCATGTTGTTCTGGCAGGCACAGACCGCCTTCTCTCCATGCAATTAGTTCAGATTGTGTGAGTGGCGGCAGGGCGATCAGGGAGGGTGATGCAGATTCGTCATCTGCAAGCCCCGAAGACCGCAGCACTTTTTTTTGCTCAAGGGTTGCTCAGCCTTAGCCCGGTATCCCGTTGTCGCGTAGTGGCGCAAGAGCTACTCGCCATGGGCGGGGTGTACCGTCGGGATTTTGCACACTCCCGTTTGCAAGGCGGCTTCTTCTATATGCCACAGGACCGCGAATGCCCGGAGCTCCGTCGCCAGAAGGCGCGGATGATTGCCGCCCTCGGACTGGAGCCCCCTGCTTTCCGTCACTTCAAGCGCCTGGCGCGTCAAAGTGAGAGAGAGCTCCACCAACGCCGCAGTGGACCCGGTCATCCAGAGGTCTTGACTCCAATGGTGGGGTCTTCTGGAAGCGCAGTGACTGGCAGCAGTGCCTCAGAGTCTTCCGATGGTGCCACATCAAATGCAAAATGACAAAAGGCGCCACCACCACCACCCTTTGCGGCGAGCGGACCAGGTGACAGCGAAGCAAGTTGCAACCGAAGTGCAACGAAGTGCCAAGGCTTTGTAAAAGCCCAGTTCCTCAGCTCCTGGTACTCCTGACCTACCCTTCCCACCGCTCCTCCTGAACCCGTGCACACAGTACTGAGTAATGTAAGTCCATGTAAATCTGAGAGCGGGCAGAGATCTTCTGCGCAGGTCTGGTTTCCAGGGCACAACCTTGGGGACTAGATGAACCCTTAAAATTAAGGTCATGTACCCTAGACTACTATAGTCCTGATTAAGGTGCTTGTCCCCAAGGAGACTCCAACCGTAAATCCAGTGGTGTCCCATGGGCTTCCTGGTTTGCTTGTATAGTGCATTTGCTACGATGCTTAAGAACCCCAACAAAAAATCTAAAATAATAATCCCTGTATTGCCCTTATTCCTTTGGGGGGTTCTTAAGCAAATAGTATCTTGGGTCCGTCCAGACCCCCGGTTCCAGGCGCCAACACCGAGCACGTACGTGGGATCCACCTTTCTGTTCTGAAGGTAATAGATTACCAATATGACTCGCTTATGGTCCCTATATCACTAAACAAAAGTACCCCCGAAACAACCACTTCTAATTTGCCAAGCCCCTAGAGTATGTTGTTTTTTGATGCTTTGCGTTGGGCCAGGTTTCCCATCCGTATAAGCCAGATGGAACCGGCAAGGCTTGCTTGCCTTGTGTATTCTCTTCGCCGTTCCCTTTACTTGTCTCCACTGATGGAGGCTTTGTAAAGCTGATGTTGTGTTTTTTACCTTTGCCTTTGAGCCATGATGGGCCACGAACACGTTGAATGCACATTGAGTACGGTGACCAGTGCCATGGTTTTAAGTCCGTTTGCCTCAGCCGGCTGTATTATACACAGCCTGTTGCTACGGACAGGATAGGCGCACTCGCAATTCGTTGCGCGGATTGCTCAAGGGCACATCCCCAAAGAGCGCAATATCCTTTAACCAAGGAATATGCCTTAAATCATACTAGGGATCCCTATATAAAGTAAGCAATATGCCCTAATTAAGGGATATTGGGCTCTTTGGGTCTTCCACACCGATCTGGTCTACTGAGTCTACTGCCCAGCTTGGAGAGCTTCAGCCGTCAACCAGTGTCCAAGTGTTGCACAGAAGAGAAAAACAAGAGCGCCGAAGAAGATCCAGAGCTCTTGAGGCTCTGCCAACAGCCCCAAACCCTCAACCCAAACCCCTAAACCCTAATTACCCTGAACCTTAACTAAACCCGAATTACCCCAAATCCTAATGACCCCAAAAAAGACAATCCTCCTAAACACCGGTGCGCCAGGGCCGACCTCTTCGCGCGACTTCAGGAGTTGGTGGAAAGCAGCGGCGTGACCAAGCTGGAGAAGCCCTGGGATCGGCGGCTCGTCTGTTTAGGGTTCAGGTTTGGGGTTTAGGGGTTTAGGGTTTAGGTGTTTAGGGTTTAGATAGAGTTCAGGGTTTAGGGGTTTAGGCGGGGTTTAGGGTTTAGGGTTTCGATTCAATGCATCTTGGAGTCAAGCATGCTGTGCTCATGTTGCCATGTCTAAAGGCACGGAGTCCCGAGCGTTGAGGCCCTCTAGGCCATAAACCCTAGACCCTAAACTCAGGGCCTAGGCCGCCCCCCTACGTTGGGGGGCGGCGCTTAAGCCCTTCGACCTCGATGGCGCAAACCGACCCAGGTCGCTACAGCATGGGGGTCGGTAGCGCCCACGGCCCGGTACCCGAACACGTGCTCCTCGGGACCAGGCATTTTCAGGGGGGTACCCCCGGGCCCCAGCAGGGGGGACCAGGCTCAGGCCGGCTCAGGCAGGGGCCCCGTGCCTGGGCCTGTCCCAGGCCCGATTTTCCCGACCCCTTTACCTTGACTCTCCGACCCAACCCCGAACGTCATGAAACTGAATGAGGTTTTAGAAGTGTGTTGCCTTGAGTTTAGGCCTAAACCCTCAATGGAATAGGTTTGGGTTTGCCGCCTCGGACGGCGTGGGGTGGGAGAAAAATGTTAGATGGCCCTCCACAATCGGGCCAAAGCAGCTCCTCGCACCTCACGAAGCATTCGAGCGTGTTCCGAAACCGAGCCTTCACAGCATCTACGCCTTATCACAGCAAACCCTAAGCCCTAAGCCTTAAACCCTAAACCCTAAACCCTAAACCCTAAACCCTAAACCCTAAACCCTAAACCCTAAACCCTAAACCCTAAACCCTAAACCCCTGAGTGCTGAGAATCCCCCACCACCGGAAGCCCGCAGGCTCGTGGTGGAATGCTCCGGTGTGGCGGAGCCCGAAAGCATTGCTGCCGAGCTCGAGGTGCCCGGGCTTAAAAAAAGGGTTCCTTAATAGGGTTTAGGGTTTAGGTTTTAGGGTTTAGGGTTTAGGGTTTAGGGATGCTTTCCCTTCTACTGCAGTAAGAGTTCTTAACCGGGATTGTATTACCCCAGTTAGAATCCCTAGTAAGGACTATTCGTATAATGGGGAACATCCCAGGTTCCTTGCTTAAGCGTTTAGGGCCAGTTTTTTTTTTGTTTTGGGGGGGAGGGGGGCCTTCGGTGTTTTTTTTTGTTCTCCGGAAGGGGGGGTCAGGATTCAGGGCCTGCGTTCGAAGAGGCCTGGATGCAAGAAGGGGCAGCGATGGGCAGCTGTGCTGGTCTCTGGGCTACCATGACTAGCGCAGATGCAATGTCAACGTATTCTGGGGCTTGGGGCCTCATGCAAAGGACGAGCGGACGGCCTCATCCGCTAGCTTGTTCACACTTGTCTTATGCCCCACACTTACAACATAAAAGTCATGAGCTTGCTCATTAGAATTCGAGAGAAACGAGCACGCATTAACTCCACGAACGCTGGCGAACCAACGGGTATTCACTGCTGAAGTCCGCGGGCTTTCGCAACGTCGGAAGGAATTGCGTTTATAAATCACGAAGGCTAGCCTCCGAGGCGAGCAAAGTTATCCTAGAAGAATGCGGTATCATCCTGGCAGGTTTGGGGGGAGAGCTCCGCCACGAAATATCAAGTCCCCGAGGCTGTTCTACGGGGCCCGAGTGTTAGGTTTTTTGTCCGTGCGAATGACCGCCCTTTGTGATAGTGCACGCCCTGAACTCTGGGCCCTCGGTTTGGGGCTCAGGGTTCGTATGGAAGGCACCGGTAGTTCAGTCCCTCACATAGAGAAGCCAAC
Source organism: Symbiodinium natans (assembly GCA_905221605.1). Classification (NCBI taxonomy): domain Eukaryota; class Dinophyceae; order Suessiales; family Symbiodiniaceae; genus Symbiodinium; species Symbiodinium natans. The sequence continues at coordinate 34,914 of CAJNDS010000300.1, read as the reverse complement.
ATAGGGCACTCTAAAGCCAAGCAGGTTTAGAATTAAAGTTGCAGCTCCTGGAGACCTGCAGACATGAGAGCAGCCTCTTAGGCTTTTGGTGCGCCCGGAGCTCCCACTGCTGGCTTTCGCTCCAGCCCTTTACCCTGAAAGAGAGTTTGGAAGATGAGGGAAGTATAGCTTCGCATAGCAGACAGATCATGCATGATGGACTTGCATGAGCTGTCTTAAGAAAACGTGCTAAGCAAGCGAAACCCAGGACAAACTGCATGACAACTTCACTGGAACGGCTTGATTCTGCTCTCGCTTCGCTTTGTCGAACAATTTCTCGATGCAAAAACCTCTCATGCGCGAAGTCAACACGAACCGTCATCCCTAAAGCCCACAGTTTGCAGCAATGAAGCACATTGATGCCGGAGGCTATGGGAAGAAGAGGCGAGCCCGTCATGAAACGAATTTTCCTCGCGGCTTTTCTGCAGCAGGTTGGCCTGCGGATTCTTCTGCGACAATTGGGTGTTCTAAGCTCGAGGGCCTGGGGATTTTGATGGCATCTTGTGTGAAGAATCGAAGAAGGAGAGAAGCCCTAAACCCTAAACCCTAAACCCTAAACCCTAAACCCTCAACCCTCAACCCTCAACCCTAAACCCTAAACCCTAAAGAGACAGTCCGAGGCCGGGATCATCTGCGTTGTTGATGCGTCGGCCTTTTGGGAGATGTACAATTCAGGCTCGGCATTGGGGACGAGGGTCTAGTCGAACCGTGCCAACTTTTGGGGCTTTTTCATTAAAAGACCCCATGTAGGGTTTTTTAGAGTTAAAAACCCTTAAATCCCAACTTGGGGCACTTTGGGGCAACAGCCACCAGGAAAGCTCAGGAGTTGATGGAGCTGTGATGATAGGTCTCGTGCGCATCTGAGGTGACAGCGGCGACGCAGCTCGCAAACCCTTGTCGGCCCTGCTTGTAAGTCAGCTGGAGTCCGCAGATACAGCCGCTCAGCTCGCACTACCTCGCGTTCAGAGCCAGTGACGCTTGCAGCTCCGGGTGGCAGTTCCGACCAAAAAGTGCAAGGTCATCATCAACAAGACGGACTTGGCCGATGGCCCAGCCAGCAGCTTCCGCATGCCGGGTCACACGAAAAGCGCTCAGGTGAGCTCGGAAGAGCTGGAAAAAGTGCGGCAGCTGGTCTCTGCCTTGAGCCCCAACGCTCGGCAGTTTCCGGCAACGCGCGGAGCTCTCCCCCTGAGGCAGGGCCACGATATATACTAATATATATATATATATATATGTATATATACATATGTATATCTATATATATATATATAATATCTATATATATATATATATGTATATATGTAGCAGTTGCACCAAGAAGTGCTTTGGCCGGCCAGGACGCTCTTGCCAGCCGAGCCTGTGGAATTGGACATGCCAGCGAAGCTGTGCTGGCAAAGCATACTGAACAAGCATGACAAATGTCCTTATAAAGCCCCAACAAATCTAGAGCCCCGGGGGGGCCTCCCAGGCATACTGAACCAGCAGCTTGGTAGCTTCAACAGAGAACACATCACCACACGTATCACGTTGCCTGTACTGCTGAGGTATGTGCCTACACTGGTCAACCGGCATGGTGCCGCCGTCCGTGCGTCTGAGGCAGCAGGCCTCGGTGATGTTGAAGATTGTTGAAGAAACGCACAGCCCCCTGGCTCCAACGTTTCGCGCCAGGCTACCGGCAGTCGCCCGAAGTCCGGCGCTCAGTTGGCTTGCTGGCTAGAGGCGGCCGCACATGAACAGTCGCTACAGCCCTGATACCCTAAACCCTAAACCCTATAAACCCAAGAAACCCTTTAAGCCCTAAAGGAATAATGTTGCACAAGGACCACGAACACGGCCATGGCCATCACGATGCCCATGGCCACGCGCATGGTCACGACGCTGAAGATTGCCAGCTCTGTTCACGGCACGAGCGCTTTGGCATCTCCAGCCGCTCACTTAACCTTTGGGGTAATCAGGGGGTTCTATTACCCCAAAAAGAATCAAGGTTTCCTACGTTGAACATGGTGGCGGTTGGTGGCACTTGAGGTTCACCCGAATGAAACCTGCACCCCATCTGTCTCGGGAGAACGTGCGGTTAGAGCCCTGGACAGAGTATTCCCAAGCCTGAGATGCTTCCTAAGGCTTCGTCTACCGCTGCAAGGCGTGCCCCCTTGGCTATTGGACTAACTCGGGTGGACTAGAAAATGCAGCCACTGGGGGCACACAGAAAAAGGGGAAGACGAGACGGATGCAAGAGTTCGACCAATTGCCCACTGTGGTGTCCAGGACAAGGTGTTTCTACCAGATCGACTTGCTGAGTTCATCAGAGTCTCGGCCGGATTCACGTTGGCGTTCCATAGCGCAGACTTGAGGCGTCATGTTGCTTCAGCCCGCTTCGCGTGCCTTCGCACTTCCCGTTTTAAGCTTATCACTGCAGTGCTTATCCCAGTAAGACAAGGGGGGGGGGCAAGAAAACAAGTTTAGCATGAGGCTAATGTGAGGCTCCAGACAGATGAGGTCTCCTGATCTTCAGACGGGCTATGCTCGCACACGTGGCATGGTGGTCATGAACCAAGTTTTGACAACGTGTATATGGTCGGTACACAAGAGGATAAAACGAGTTTGGGTCGACCTTTCGTTCGACGTGCAACGAGAACATTTTTTGGCCCATGGCTCACGAGTAGATCTGCTGGCGGGCGGAGCTCATAGATCAGCAGGGGCTGAATTGCCCAAAGAGCCCAATATCCCTTAATTAGGGCATATAGCTTAATTTGTATAGGGATCCTCAATATGGCTTAGGGTATATTCCTTAATTAAGGGGTATTGGGCTCTTTGGGTGCTGGACAGCTCAGCTCAGTATGTGCAAGATGCCACCCCGCGCTAGCTGCCTTGTGATTCCCGTGCTGGGTTGGACTTCTGGACAAGAGCCTCGTTCCGTTTGAGGGGGAGGGTCGAAAACCCCAAAAAACCATAAGACAGCTTCCTGATAATGCAAACCCTAAACTTTCCCTAAACCCTAAACCCTAAACCCTAAACCCTAAACCCTAAACCCTAAACCCTAAACCCTAAACCCTAAACTCCAATGGACTCTTGAAGCTGACACCCTCGCAAAAAGCGCGTGTCTGGTTGCGAGGCAAGCTGCCAGTGGTGGCGGCAACTGTGGGCTTCCTTCCCGAGGCTAGATGGTTTAAGGTATATTCCTTAATTAAGGGGGTCTTGGGCTCTTTGGGTAGGTTCAGGGTTCAGGGTTCAGGGATGGGAGGTGCTGAGGGCAGAACAGGAAAATGAGGGACCACTCAGTTTCGGGATCCACTTGCAATCTTACCTGGCCAAGAACAACCCATGCCCAGACACCAGGAAGACGGAACGGTCGCATCATCCCAAGAGCCTCCGGTGTGCAGGAGCTGAAGCCCGTGAAGGACCCGTTGTTGGCGGGCGTTCTGCGCTCGAAAGGCTTCGCGCTGTCCTCAACGAGCGATGAAGCTTGCGTCCGTGCTACGGGTAGAGTAGAGTCGGGTAGAGGTCTATCGCAACAATTTAGGGAGTCTTTGTGCGCGGTCCCCTCGACACCAAGAAGACCAAGGTCCAGGTGCTGGGCTCCAGCCAAGTGTTTTATTGGTCGCCACTTGGCGTGTGCTTTTAGCCATTCTCTTCAGAGTTGGCGTTCTCTGCCCAAAGAGCCCAATACCCCTTAATTAAAGAAGAAAGAATATACCCTAAACCATATTGAGGATCCCTATATAAATTCAGCAACATTCCCTAATTAAGAGATGTTGGGCTCTTGGTGCGTTGGTGCAGTCCTTGCAGGCATGCTGGTCGACGAATCGAAGCTTTTCCAGCAAGCGAGGCCCCGACAAGCAAGCAGTCAGAGGTGGCCACTCAGCTGCAAAACTCGTACTTATTTAATTTGAGTATTTTTCTTGAACATTGTTGTTGTTATCATTATTAGTATTATTATGAATATTCATTTTGTTTTTCATGTTTTATTATTGTTTTGATGCATGGTTGACATGCTGGTTTTCGTTGCCGTCACCTGAACGCTGGGAGCACCCAGGTGTTTATTGGAACCGGGCTGGATCGGAGTGCCATAAGTGCAGCGCTGGATGCGTGTCTGACGAGTAGAGACGATTCGGGCAGCGCCGACACGACTGCGCCCAAACTGTGAGAAAAAAGGGGGGCACCCTGCGCTGCTGCTGCACATTGCTGCACTCATTGAGGGCCTCTTCTGTTGTTAAGAGGAAGGTTTAGGGTTTGGGGTTTCTGGTCCAGGGGGGTTTAGGGTTTATTGGACCTGGCGGGGTTTCCCCCGTCTGCGCCGATATGTGCTGCATGTGTGGCAGCATCGCCGAGGCACAACGACGCCACTATAGTTATTGTTATTCTTATTATTATTTGCTACTATGAATATTCTTCTTCTTGTGCTATTCTTATTCCTATTCTTATTCTTATTCTGATTCTTACTCTTAATGTTATTATGATTATACATATTTTTTATGGTTATCATGCATGGGCTCTGGTGTGAATGTGACGCAGCTTTGGAGGTGGAGCTCGTTCCTGGTGGCCAGGATGTCGAAGTCACAGAGGAGAACAAGGCACGCGGAGCACGTGGAGGTTCAGGGTTCAGGGTTCAGGGTTTAGGGTTCAGGGTTTAGGGTTTAGGGTATGGTTTCAACGTTGCAAAAGGGTATGGTTTCAGATGAGCAAGCAGGTCGTTCTACAGTACCAATTGCAACATCCCATCGTGCATGCGAGCCCTCCGACGCAGTGGCGGGATGTCTTTCGAGTGCAGACGGATTGGCACTTGGGGGTCATGCTGCACGTGGCCCCTGGGGCGTAGATGGAGACCTCACTTACAGTTACCCTAGGTTGGCTGCATGAAGAGGAGGGAATGCAACGCTTTGTCAGGGAAGGCGATGTCTTGTCAGTCCTCATTCTGTGGCTACAGTACCTGCAATTTGAGTTCAGCGGTTTGAGCTTGGAGGTTCACATGGAAGACTGGGTGTATCTTCAGTGTATTTCTGAGTTGTGGAGTTTCCATTTACGAGCTTTTGCTGAGTACGACAGGATTGTTACGTTTCAGTTAGTCCCCCACGAGGCTCGCTGCAAAAGGGTTTAGGGTTTAGGGTCAGGCAGGCAGTGCAGCAGTCCTAGCCGTAAAAAGGGTAATCGTATGAAGCCTGTGCCTATTCACAACTAGCAGCTGGAGGTATGGAAAGTGTCCCTCCAAGAACCTGTTAAACTTGTCAGACTCCCAGCCCAAGCGCGCACCCCTGACATTGTGTGGCTGACCAGAGCCCTTGATGGCGCAGGCAGACTGGCTGCGGCCACAGCCTTAAAGATACGGGTCGTGTGCGCTGGAAGTCGTATTCGGGCGGCCGCTCTCACATGCGCTTGTGTCTTCTACGAGTGCTTTGTCGTGCGAGTTGCAGCTGCCTTCAGGCTGCACTTGCATGACAAGCTGTACCGGTCGATGCAGAAAGCCGCCGACTCGTTCCGTGCAGGGGCTGCGGACTTAGACATGGTTTTGATTGGTTTTGCTCATCTGCGCAAGAGATCGGGAAGCCTTGCGCTTTTCGAGATCCTGGACATCTGGGGCGGCTCGCGACGAACGTGTCCGCTGTTGGCGCGATCGGCCTGTTTGCGCTGAGCCACCATGACGTAGCAGAAGGAGGCCAACAACAAATTACCAGCATGGAACTTCTGGGCGGCTCGTGCAGGTGTTACTCACGCCGGCCGAGTCCTGGCCTCAGGATGTATGCTTCCATGAGAAAAGGTGCTGGATAGGAGCACATTGCTGGGCACTCTCTTTTGGAGTGGCAGAGAGCTAGCCTTGACTATCTGCGCTGTTTTGTGTGGGCTTGGCTTCGTACCTCGTTTGCGTTATGCAAGCCGCATCAGGCTCGTGCGTATCTGGGCCGGCAGTGGCGTGACAGATGCGGACGTGCGCCGCTGGAGGGAGGCGCAGAGGGGAAGAGATGGTTAGGCCATGATTCTCCCAATTCTGCAAGAAGAGGTATTCTAAACTTTCAATGTACTTGCTGATTTCGGCTTCCGCCCATGTACCCTAAACCCGAAACCCTAAACCCTTGGTGTGGAACCTGGTTATTTCGTCAAGTTGGGCTCTGAAGTTTGTACACAGCAATCCCTCTTCAGTTGCCCCGTGGAGCTTTGCTAGACGGGTGGCAAAAAAAAACCTAAACCCTAAACCCTAAACCCTAAACCCTAAGCCCTAAACCCTAAACCCTAAACCCTAAACCCTAAACCCTAAACCCTAAACCCTAAACCCTAAACCCTAAACCCTAAACCCTAAACCCTAAACCCTAAACCCTAAACCCTAAACCCTAAACCCTAAACCCTAAACCCTAAACCCTAAACCCTAAACCCTAAACCCTAAACCCTAAACCCTAAACCCTAAACCCTAAACCCTAAACCCTAAACCCTAAACCCTAAACCCTAAACCCTAAACCCTAAACCTGAAGCTTCGGGAGTGAGACTTTTGGGGCCTCGCTGCTCGAGGTGGCCACCGTCAGCGACGAGGTGAAGACTCAAGCAGGACGCAGCAATGCACCCAAAGAGCCCAATATCCCTTAATTAGGGAATATGGCTTAATTTATATATGGATCCTCAATATGGTTTCGGGTATATTCCTTAAGTAAGGGGTATTGGGCTCTTTGGGCAGATCCAACAGTCTGCCTTTCTCTGATGCGGAGCCCCACGACAAGTACGCGCACAACTCCAGATCCTGACAAGAACTACCTCTTGAGAAGCCCCCGATGCTAGGATGGCTGTGGGAGATCCTGGAAGAAGCAGATGAGGTGAGCTGTAGCTGGGGATTCTCGCGGATGCGAGTTATGAGGGGCTGACATCTTTGACACTGTAAGGCTTTGGTTGCTTAGGGTAGCGCGGCGTCTGAGTGTCTGTCCAAGCATGTGCTCGGAACCAACTGAGGCCTGCTTTTTCTTTTGGCATGTTTCGTCATGATCGGCGCTGCTTCGTCTTCTTCTTCTTCTTCTTCTTCTTCTTCTTCTTCTTCTTCTTCTTCTTCTGCTTCTCATTGTCGGTCCAAGTGTAGCCGTCGCGTCTGTGTGAAGCCCAGCGCAGCTGTCCAAAGACGCAACTAACACCTTTCCGTGCCGGCCAAGAACACACAAGATCTCGCCGCTTCCCTGCCACGCCCCAATTCTTAGCCCCTCGCACCGCTGCGAAACTTCGGAGGCGTACCGCTCGAAGGTCCTGAAGTTCACGACAGGTGGAAGCCTCATGTCGGAGGATTTGTAGCTGCACCCCCTTGTGGCCCGAAACCCTAAACCCTAAACCCTATTTTCCTGAGGTGTCCACCGAATTGGATATGTCGGGATTCAGTCCTTCGAGGTGAGGAGCGGGGCTTTCTGAGGAATCTTATGGACCGACAGCTTCGGAAGCCTCAGCCTTTTCTTGAGGATTTAGGGTTTAGGGTTTAGGGCTTAGGGCTTAGGGTTTGGGGTTTAGGACTTAGAGGTTCTAAGTCCTGAAGACCTGGAGCGCCAAGCCCCAAGGCCCCTGTGGTCGCTCTGCACAGCAGCTCATATGCCAGAACCCGGAAGCCCCAAACCCGGAAGCCATTCCATTCCCAAGACCTGCCCCAAACCAGAAGACGCACACCCCCAAACGCTCCTTCACACACACACACACATCTATCCATCTATCTATCTATCTATCTATCTATATATATATATATGTACAAAGCCTAAACTCAGTCGTGGGCATTGTTCAAGATCGTTGGCACTGTTCAAAATCCGTGGGCATTGTTCAAGATTGTTCGTGTGCATTGCGTGCTTTGTCGTGGGCGTCGTGCGTTTGTCGTGGTGCTGTGTGCCAAAATGGTTCGTGGGTGCAAAATTTCGTGGGCACCCCCCCCCCCCCCAGCCCCCTCCCCCCTCCCCATGGCCTGCTTCCCCGGAGGGTCTAGTGAGGCGCGGCTTGACTTAAGGTGCGGTTGGCGAGTCTTCGCCGCGGAGTGATTGTGCTGCTTATTGGTGCGTTTGAAGATAGTCATAATCCTTTTTAACATTCTGAATGTTATGGGATTCTTTGGGCGGGTGGGTCTTTTTCCAAGGCTTGACAAGCTGCTTGACTAGCGAATGCTTGGACATAAGATGCTGAGCCCTAAACCCTAAACCCTAAACCCTAAACCCTAAACCCTAAACCCTAAACCCTAAACCCTAAACCCTAAACCCTAAACCCTAAACCCTAAACCCTAAACCCCAAACCCTAGTAAGGCCTACACGTTCTTTCGGGAGGTTCAGCCGGCGGATGGACAGGATGAGTCCCTCCCACGTGCCATGACGTGCCCGGAGCTCAGAGATGGTCTTTGCGGGGTTTCAGTTTAGGGTTTAGGGTTTAGAGTTTAGGGTTTAGGGTTTAGGGTTTAGGGTTTAGGGTTTAGGGTTTAGGGTTAGGGGGTGCAGGGTTTAGGGTTTATGTTTGAGGGTGCACGGTTTGGGGTTTGGGGTGAAAAGCGGGTGAGAATTGGGGTCGGGGGGGTTTCTAAGATGCGGGTTATAAAGGGGTTAAAAGCTCTGCAGGCTTAAGGGATTTAGCATGGTTCAGGACGGTTTAGGATGGTCTAGTGTTTCAGAGGCGTTGCAGGCTGGATGCAAGTCGCTATGTCGGTTTAGCTTCGGGTGTAGGGTTTAGGGTTTAGGGTTTAGGGTTTAGGGTTTAGGGGCTTCCAGCCCCAGTTTTAGTCTTGCACCCTTCAAGACTTCGTGTAGGATAGCAGGTCAGGCATCTGAACAGTCGGGTGGTTGGTGAAGTTTTGAGAGCCTTCTGATTGATGGGCCTGGTTTCAGGGGTGCCATCATTGAGACATACCTGGCTCGAGCATTAGAAGCCCTTGCTACATGACTTGAACACTGCCAGTGACGCTGGCATGACTACCGCTCATAGATTGGATGGTCCGATATAAACCTGGCAGATGGCATCTGGCGCAGCAGACCCGCACATGCCTACTGAGGCAGGATGCCCTGCAACTCCTGCTGGGGATGTGGGCGCGCCAGATGACGAGATGGCAAGCATCACGGTCGACTGCCTCTCACGGAAGCTGCGTGCCTCCGTGAAGGTCCGGCAGTTTGTCTGCGGCCCAACTTTCTCGGAGCACCGTGTCCAGGTCGAATGTGCCAAGGATCTTCTGCCACTCATCGAGGAGACACGGATCCGTTACTTGAGAAGTGCGGGGCTCACAGAAGCTGGGGCTGATAAGATGGAAGCTGCAGAAGCTGGGGCTGATGTTGCTGGCCTTGCTGGGGGTGAGTCCGCGGAGCGAGCACATGTGGCGCGCTGGCTGAGCCAGAAGCTGCAGCCCCAGTTTCCCTTTCCGATCGAGGTCACGACCGAGAGCGCTTCACATCATGGGAAAATCTTGGCGCGTTATGCAGGGACAGACGAGCCTGCACGAGACTGGCAGCGCAACTACACCACATTTCACATCGATCACAAGCAAAACACGGCCAGCCTAGAAGAGGGCGTGCAGGTCAACGTCTGGCTGAATCTCAGTGACGAGCCCGTCTCGGACTTTGCACTGGGATTCTTGGAGCTTGGTGGCTGCATGATTGAGGGCAAGGACCTCCCCTCCCTGACGCAGCAGGAGGTGGATCAAGTGATGGTGCGGTACAGAGCCAAACTCACAAAAGACCAGGCATTGATTTTTCAATCTACGGGTGCCAAGTCTGTGGTGCATGGGAGTTTCCGTTTCCAAGATGCGGAGAAGCTGACACAGGCTCCACGGTATTCGCTGGAGTTCCGGCTACTGCTGCGAAGGCTGGGGTCTTGTGAGGACAATCTCGGATCCACCACATAGATGGTCGCAGACATGGAGATCGCGAAGCGTCCGCAGCTTGGACAAGGCTTCAAGGCGCAGAGGGCCGGCCCGCTTTGCACCGAGCGCAAGATCCCTTCCTGGGGCCCTGAGCCCCAACCTTTCAGACCTCAGCTAGTTCCGGAAGGGACGACGTCGTGCGCTTTCGCATTGGCTTAATCTTGAAAGATTCCCGAGCCAGGCATGAGTGGATGAAACATGCGGGGGTCGCGTCGATTTGGAACCCCAAGGCTCTGAACCCAAACCCTGCAGCCAAAACCCTAAACCCTACACCCTGAACCCTAAACCCTAAACACCTCTCGTGTCGCTTTAAGTCCTTTGCGCTCAGGTGCCAACATGTTGCAGATGCCCCGCTACTCCTCCAAGGACTGTCTGTGCAAGCAGCTCCGCAAGGCGCAGCCAGAGGGTCAAAAGGATATATGATGTTTAAATATTTCTTCATTCTTCTTCTTATGATACATATATTTTAAGATATTTTAAGGCTGTATGTTACTCGTTATTCTTGTCATTATGATTATATTCAACATATGTATATGTACGTATATTTATACGCATGTATGGTGACTTGTCACGCAATGGCGGGCGTCATGGCACTGGGACCAGAGAGCGGAGCCTCGCCTCCCCCCTTTTGCAGGCCACCGAGCTGTGTGACGGCTTCCAGATTCTCTAGACCCAACCGGCTTCATTGTCGCTCTTCTGTGCATACTTTCTCAGCTTTCAGCGGGCATGTGGGCACTTCAGCATTTGGTTGTGATTAATTAGGTATGATGAGTTTGCAACACGTGGTGCAAGTTCAATCTTCGCAAGCTTGCGCACGCACCCCCGCATGTGGGCATGTCGGCAGAAGTCTGAGGCTTGTGGTCAGGGTGTCGGAACGGACCTGGCTCTATTTTAATCAGGTCTTATGGGCCTCCATGGGCTGTGCCAACCTGCGGTCAACATGTTGGTAAACTTGCTTGTTGCCTGAGCTTTTATGCTGCGCATCCCAATCTCCCAAGCAGTTTGCAACAGCTGAACTTGGAGGCCAGGCAAAACAGCCGTTGTTGAGCTAGGCAGCTAGTTGGTCTGAGGGGTATGCAGTGGCTGCAATCTATCTGAGATGGATCTGTGGTTCTGTGCAGGCTCCCACGGACCCTCGCTTTAGCTAGGAGCTCCGAAAAAAGTTCGCCGCTCTCCATACACCAGAGATGTGTATAGCCACATTGTCTACACTCAACGTCCATCGATGCTGAGCTGTAAGCATCTTCTCCTTCGTTGCAATGCCTTGGCTTGGGAGCACTCATAGGGCTCAAGCAGTGCGTCACGAAACATCCGCTTCAGGACCGTGTAGTGGTTTGCCTAGCAAGTTGGCGAGTATCTTATTCCGGAGTTTGCTCAAGTGTTTCCAGGACGTGCGACGATGCTGTCCTCTTTTACGCGCCGGCTCTCCGTGCAGGCAATGGTCGGGTGGGTTGTGGCGAGCTTGGGGTCGGAAAATGAAAGCCTCACTCGACGTCTTATTTGTGAGACACATTGGCCCAACAGCTCTCATGTCAAGCTGCTTCGCTAGGCGACAACCTAAGCACTGCGCATACTACTCAAAGCTTTACACAGTGTAACTCCGAAGAACTGCGACGCCTGAGAAACCAGCAGCCGTGCACGATGATCTAAGCCGCTAGGACAGAACCGAACACAGCAAAGCCTCTGTGCCGGGGATGGTGCCGCCGGATGCCTGTGCCACCATACCACCGTCCGCGGTCAGCTTCGAGTTCTGGTTTAAGACAAGCTACCAACCCTCCCAGTGCCTTGGCGCCCATTGAGTATATTCGTTTCGTTCCCCGTCCGCTCACGTAGAAGAGCAGGTGCCGACAGAAGCAATGCCGGCGGCGGTGCCAAGGGGGGATCGAGCAATCGAGCCCAGTTGCCGCCCGATGCGCCCAGCGGCGGGGCCAAGGGGCGACCCAGAAACCGAGCCGATTTACCACCAGATCTGCCCGCCAGCGGGGCCAAGGGGCGATCCAGCAACCGAGCCGATTTACCGCCGGATCTGCCCGGCGGTGGGCGATCAGGCAACCGAGCCGATCTGCCGCCGGATCTGCCCAGCAGTGGGGCCAAGGGGCGATCGAGCAGCAGAGCCGATTTACCGCCGGACCCGCTCAGCGGCGGGGCTAAGGGGCGATCGAGCAGCAGAGCTGATGTACGCCCCCGTGCGCCCAAAGGCGGCGCCAAGGGGCAATCATGCAGCACAGCTGATTTACGGCTGGATGTGCCCAGCGATGGAGGTGCCAAAGGGCAATCAAGCAGAGCTGATGTGCGGCCTGATGTGCCTGCAGCCCTGCCCTCTGGTCGCCCGAGTCACAGTGATGCTGCAGAGATTGACGGCGAAATTGCACGCTTGCATGCAGAGAATGATCGCCTTCGGCAGCTGTTGGAACAGGATGGTGGGGCTCCCTGGACCTTTGCACTTCTTGCAGAGCTTGAGAGGGAAAGTCACGAGCAGCGGCGCATCCGCTGCTTGCAACGCGAGCTGTGCATGGCACTTCAACGTCGATGCCGATTGGAGCAAACTGTCCGAGCCGGGCACGCCAGTTTGGAGCGTGCCCTCTATGGGGCATTGAGTCAAAACAACGCATCCCTTCAGTCCTTGGAGCAAGCTTTTGCCGATGGCGCAGCCGCAGCGGAAGCCGAGCTTGCAGAAGAGGCGATTCTGGTCGACTCAGATGCGGCTCCCAAGCAACCTGGGCGACGTTCAAGCCCAAGCCCAAGCCCAGCAGGCACGCCGAGCACAGGATCCGGCACAGCTGCAGCTGCGAAGGCCACGTCCTCGCGCAGGCGCTGGGAAGCAGCGCAGATCTACGAGCTTGAGCAAGACGTGTTCAAGGCGGCATCGTCTTTGTCAGGACTTGCAGATGCTTCAGGGGAGGTCTGGCCAGGCCAGCTGGCTAGTCGCTTTGAAGCCGCGAGCTGGCAGCTTTTGCGAGCTCGTGAGCTTTCCACCACTGATGCAGACGCTGATGCCTCAGCCGCTGCCGTCCGCCGACGGCTTTGGAGGGCCATGGCAGGACGCGCAGCAACTGTCCCAAGAGATCTGCAATCAGAAAGTTCTGCTTCGAGCGCAGCCGAGCCTTTGCTGGACTACACATACATTGATCCCTCGGCTCGCGTTTTGAAGCCTCATTTGCTGCGCACGTGTGCCTGAGTGCCTTCATGAGCCGAGGCCCCGGTGCAGCTACCATTGTGTCTGCTTCGTGCTCTCCAAGACGTGCTGGAGGACGGTCACGTGTCATGACGTACACATTTGACCATACAGCGCAAGGGCCTGCCAAAACCTTGCATCGGTTGCTTGTTCCCTGCTCTCTTTCTCGTTCGCTTTCTCTTTCTTATCATCTTTCTCTTTCCCCTCTCCCTCTCCCTCTCCCGCTCTCGCGCTCTCCCTCTTGCGCTCTCCCTCTCGCTCTCTCTCTCTCTCTCTCTCTCTCTCTCTCTCTCTCTCTCTCTCGCGCTCTCGCTCTCGCACTCTCCCTCTCGCGCTCTGCCTCTCGCGCTCTCGCTCTCAAGCTCTCGCTCTCTCCCTCTCGCTCTCTCGCTCGCTCGCTGGTTGGAGAGTGGAGGGAACAAATGCCTGCCTGAAATTTCAGCAGAACATGGAATTGGCTCCCCTCGCACAAACTTTTGACAACAAACAAGGTGGACTGTCACGACTGCGTGCCTGTGGATGTTTCTAGGTCCCGGGAATGTGCTGCGGCGATTAGACGAAGTCAGCCCTACACCCTATAAGAATTCAGCCGGAGAGCGGCTTGGGGGTGGGGGGAAGGCGCACAAGGCGACGAAGTTTCGACTAACAGTGACCCCCAAGGGGCAAACAATGCCAAATGCGGTCAGCGCTTACGTTAGACTTCATGCCTGGTACATGGCCTGTAGAACTTGCTGCCGGGCCCTCAACGACGTAATAAATTAGGGACCTTAACTTTATCACATCGTATGCCCACCCCTTGATGTTGGCACAGCAGGTGACAAGTGGAGAGAAGGAGCTGCGGGCGGAGGTGGAGCAGGCTGTTGCAAGCATGCTGGAGCTGGCCGTGCCTTGGCTTGTCCAGCACTTTTTGTTGTGCACCGGAGCTGTGCGGCTAAGCAGGTCCCAGTTTCATGCTTTCAGCATATTACCGCACTCGTTTCTCGTCTTGTGCCTCTGTCCCATGCGAAGGCACAGTGGGCAGCGGCGGTTCTTTCCACACGTGCTGGTGGTGGCGGCGGTGCTGGGACATGTGCAGTCTGAGTTGGCGCATCATCCGAAAGCATGTGGCGGGTTCTCTGCAGACAGGTACAGCATGCAGGAGCCCACCGCTCATAGCCAACAACCGAATGCTCTGCAAGAGATCGCAGATGCGCGCCGCTAAAGTTGCTGGCGTCCCAACACCTGCTTCTGAGTGACCGGTCGGTGCAGCGCGAGCGGCTTTCAGAAAAGGATCAGTTCTACTCACGTTTTGGTTAGTCCGCAGCTTTCTCGTCGGCATTGCAGCCCTTCTAACAGATGCAATTGGCGGTGCCGCAAGCTTTGCACCAGTTTCACCTCAGTCAGATCGCAGAGGGGGGGGGGTTCCCAAAATGAGGGCCTGCGGACCCTCATCTTCTCCGTCAGGTGGCTCGCCCCGCTGCTCTCGCTCCCGCCGGACTCCGCTTCCACTGCCAGGCACACAAGAGTCCTTGAGATCAGGACTCTTTCGGGGGTAAGAAGGAGAACCTGTAAGGGACATTAGCCTTCTTCAGCCTAAGCCCGCAAGTTGAATCTTCACCCGGAGCACCCCGGAGCCATCTCTTCCTCGAATGAAAGCAAGCCAAGCTCCACCCCCACCACAATCAGGGCTTCTGTCATGTAGGTGCCCTGCGGAATCTTCACAGATGAGCTCCGCGTGCAGGCAATGATGGAGGTGGGCACTGTGGAGCTTGTGGTTTCTGGTTGAGCATCAGCTCCCTGGGGGGAAGAAAACCAGAAAGTAGCCCTAAACCCTAAACCCTATAAACCCTATAAACCCTATAAACCCTATAAACCCTATAAACCCTATAAACCCTATAAACCCTATAAACCCTATAAACCCTATAAACCCTATAAACCCTATAAACCCTATAAACCCTATAAACCCTATAAAACCTATAAACCCTATAAACCCTATAAACCCTATAAACCCTATAAACCCTATAAACCCTATAAACCCTATAAACCCTATAAACCCTATAAACCCTATAAACCCTATAAACCCTATAAACCTATAAACCCTATAAACCCTATAAACCCTATAAACCCTATAAACCCTATAAACCCTATAAACCCTATAAACCCTATAAACCCTATAAACCCTAAACCCGGCATGGCGCAGCTTTAAACAGCCGTCCAGCCAGTGCCTCGCAAGGATGCGTCCACGGTCCGCAAGGCTGTGGTGCAATCTCAGGAACTCCACAAGGCCCCCTCCCCCCCCCCAATTTCCCTTCCCTCATTCGTTTTGTAATTTCCCTTCCATCATTCTTTTTGTAATTTCCCTTCCCTCATTCCTTTGCGCAGAAGCTGAGGAGGGCTTGGGGACTTGGGGGTTCGAGTTTGCTCATGCCTGTTGCAAGAGATTCCCAACTTTTTAATCTTCCAAGGTTGCACGTGAAAACGACCCCTCAGCCCGAAGCCCCAGCTTAGAGCTTGCCACGGAGAGCCAGCACCCCTTTCGCCGACAGACTCAGACATGGGTTGCACAGGAGATTGAGGCTTCGCCTAGCAAAGCAGGTTAGCCATGTGGGCATATCTCGCCACACAGTCGACATGCAACAAAGGTTAGCAGGGACAGTTGCCATTCGTTCTCAAAGCATGTTGGGGCGGGTTTCGGGAGGCAAAAATGGGGCAGAGTTTCAGGTCGAGGGCTGATTGGTTCAGGGTGGAAAGCTTCGTGGTGACGGCAGGCAGGGGCGCTGCAGGACATCCACCAGTGCGGTCCTTACTTTGGGGACTTGCAAAGGAGGCTTGGCAAAGAGCCCAGTCAACACCCCTGCTACGGAGGATGGTGCGCTGGATTGCCACGAAGGAGGACCACTGCCAGAAGATCATGACCACGACTGTATCTGGGCTGCAACACTCCCCAGCCTCTACTTCCGTTACCTGCTTGGGGCAGCCGATCGGCTAGCGCAGGCCGACTACTTCCTTGCGCAGAAGGCCGGGGTCTTCAGATTCGGGGTGCTTTTTTCAGCTGTTTTTTTCGGCTTTGGACAGGTGAAGAAAGCAGACCTGAGTGAAGATGACTACCTTAAGCGGCTTGCTCTTCACCATGATGTCATGGCGGGGGGCCCTGAAGTGCTTCCAAGGCGACTCCTGCAAGGCATCTTGCTCCCCACTGTTGCAGCAGATGCATCAGTTCAGTGCTCCAACCGCTTCGGAAGCCAATTGTTGCACAAATTAAAAGGAGCCCCAAAAGCGCGTGGCAGACTGCAGCGAGCTGTGGCTGGCTCTTAACTGCCCAACCTCAGAATCAAGAGGCCTCTGTCTGCAACCATAGCCAAAAGCCGGGGTGTTTTCAAAGTCAACCCGAGAAACCCTGTGACCTGGACGCTTCCCGGGGCTTGAAGGGCTGGCTTTTCTGGGATTGCTTCTTTGTGTTTTCCGGCCCTTCTCACTGGTTTGGGACATGGTTTGTTCCCTGAACTCCAAAACTTTCAAACCCTGAGCCCTAAATCCTAAACCCTAAACCCTAAACCCTAAACCCTAAACCCTAAACCCTAAACCCTAAACCCTAAACCCTAAACCCTAAACCCTAAACCCTAAACCCTAAACCCTAAACCCTAACCTCTAAACCCTAAACCCTAAACCCTAAACCCTAAACCCTAAACCCTAAACCCTAAACCCTAAACCCTAAACCCTAAACCCTAAACCCTAAACCCTAAACCCTAAACCCTAAACCCTAAACCCTAAACCCTAAACTCTATGCCTTGCCGGCCTTGTGCGAGTGTGAGAGTCGAAACCCTAAACTTTCAAACCCTGAACCATTCGAAGAGTTTGCTTTAAGGTGGCGGCCATGAAGGCCAAGCAATCTTCGGAGCTTGGACCTGTGGACACGTTGGATAAGGCCATTGAGGCCTGGGGGCGGTGGTTACGGGTTCACATGGCAGCAGAGCGCCACTTTCAGGGGCCAGGTGCCAACCTTAAAGTCTCTGTCTTGCTGAGTTGCGTAGTCTGAACTCTTCCTCTTGGCTGGACAGTTTTGGCTCTTTGGTAGACGCCAGCTGCCGGTTTTCTGTTGGAGGCCTTGGCTCCGATCTACAAGAAGTGAGATCGCCCGGGTTCTGTGAGCACAGCCACAGTGCGCTGACACGTACCTGCTTGTTTCCGAACCGATGTAAGTGCCGCCAGACCTTGATTCGAAAGCTTTGTTTTGCCACGGCTTGCCCAGCAGAAAGGCACGTGCGTGAGTCGAGGAATGTTTGGTGCGCTCTGTAGCCTGGGACGCGTCCATGCACTACGCCTTCTGAAGTCTGAAGCCCATCGCCGCTGCCGCAGTGTGTTGTAGACTGCAGACTAATTACTGTAGTACACTGTAGGTCGGCCTTCAGAACCAGACCGAAAGCATATTCCTTCTAGCTAGGGCCGTTAGGAGTTAGAGCCGCTGACTCGATCGCTCCAGTTCTTTAGTTTATTCCGCAAGTTCTTAGCGCCGTCGCAGACGAAATGGATGACATGGATGGCTGCAGGAGGTCAGAGGGCTGAGGCCGCAGCTTCACGGAGATCTTTTGGGGTTCAAGTGGTTCTGGTCCGTAAAGGTTCTTTGGGGTTTGCACAGTTGCCCAGTGAATGGTTCTTAGGGTCTTAGTGTTTTCAAGAAGGATGCGGTATGATGTGGTCGTGGGCGGCAGGGGATATGGGAAATTGTTGGGTGACTTGGCTGGATTTCTAGCTTTGAACAGGTGATTCAGGGACTGAGGCTTGAGCAATTATTCCTTCACCATGTTGTTGCCATGGCTCTTTTGTTTTGTTTTCTTCCCTGAAGTACGATGCAGCTTTGGTGGCAACTCCCTCCGTTTGCAGGCACTGCCGAAAGGTCGCCATCGTGGCGTGGGCACGGGGCTTGGTTACATGGAAGGGCAGCAGCAGGGTGGCAAGAAAAGCTTGGACATCTCGCTCCACACCTTGCTTGCAGGAGATGAGGCATCTTGAAGCGCCAGCGCCGCAGCAGACGGGCAGGAGGCGGTGCGGAGCGGCCGACCGAAAGTTGCCCCGGCCCATAGACCAGGCAGTTTGAGGGCTTTGCCCGAAGCTCTGGAGGACATCTTGTATCGGTCGCAGGCTCCCTCGAACACGGAACAGGCAGTTGCCTCCGGCCCGCAGGCAAATGCTCGGCTCTTGAGGGCCGCTTCCGCGGAGTGCCAGGAAAAACTCAGCCGACCTCACGCCCAGTGCCTTGCCAGCCTTGCGTGAGCCTTGAGCAAGCTGGCTGCCGAGGATGGGCCACTCATGCAAGGCACTGCAGCTGAAGCACTTGCAAAACTGCATGAGCAGACGTCTCAGGGCCTCTCCAACCTGGCTTGAGCCTGGGCTACCCTCGGAACTCAAAGCCACGCCATGTTGAGGGCAATTGCGGAGCATGCTCTGCCGAAGCTTCCGCACATGGAGGCGCAGAGCTCGGCCAACTTGGTGCAGGCGCTTTGCACGGTTCACTCCTTTGACGCCATCCTCTTCAGGACCACCGCCGAAACAGTGCAGACAAGCCCATAAGGCTTGGCCCAGCCTTCGCCACAGAACTTGGCCAACAGTGGCCGAGCCTTCAGCAACACAGGCTGCGTCGACATCCCGCCGATGGACTCGGCAGCCCTTGTGGCGCTGTCCAGGATCCAGGGCTTCCCCGCGCGCGGCTTGGCAAACCTCTCCTGGGCACTTGCCAGCAGTATGGCCCTGAGCCTCGCTTTGACGGAGGGTGCAGCGTTCACGTCGGAGTGCATCGTGCACACACCCACCCCGCAAAACATCTCCAACACTGTGCAGGGGTTCGGGACATTGGCAGCTGCTGACCAGCCATTATTGAAGGCACCAGGCTTGCAGGCCGTTTCGCGCAGCTCCGAGCTTCAGTCGCAGGACTCGTCCAACAGCGCGTGAGCCACGACCAATCCCATGTATCGACATGCACCGCTATTGGGGGTTGCTGCGGCTGCGGCCACTGGCTGCATGTCCCTTTCCAAACCTCAAGACGCCGGCAACACTGCCTGAGCTTTTGCAAAGCTTGTGCTCTTGCATGAGCCTTCCTTTGCCGCATCGAGTGCCCAGGGCGCCGTGCATTTCCCGAGCTTTCCTCCGCAGAATTTGGCCAACACCGCTCGGAGCTTCACCATGCCACTGATCCCAGGGATGCGCGCAATGCATGCGATCGCAGCTGCAGCCATGCCGAAGCTGGCGGATTTCAACTCGCAGCACCTGGCACACATGTTCCAGGCATCTGGCTCTGTGAGTGTCATCACACGGCTCTTGCTTGAGGCCCCAGCACAGCACACTATCAGGAGCGTGTCCTGTCCCAACTGCCAAGAGCCAGCAAACACTGCGCGGGGGTGTGCAAAACTCGCCTTCGTGCATGAGCTGGCATTACACGCGCTCAGGCAAGCCGGCGGTGCGAAGCTGGCCCAGCCTGTACCACAGGATTCCGCCAACATGTCCCGGAACTTGTGCAAGACCAGCCACATTGATTTGCCCGCCATGGGTGGCACCGTGTCTTTGTCACTGCAGCGGATCCGCGAGCCCAACTCCCAAGATCTGGCGAATGCAGCCTGGAGGGTGGCGAATGTGCATTTGAGAAGCCTCCCGCTGATGGACTCCACTGCCGTGCGCGTGGGTGCACAGTGCCTGCGGCTCGCTTCCCCATTGCTGCGGCCTATCTCTTGTTTCGCCAAAGATTGATTGTCTTCTGCGCTGTTTTCTTTTTGCTTTGTCGTCGTTGTGTTTCCGATTGTGGCCTGTCGTTGTGCCCATGGGGTCACAAATATCCTCCACAGCCGCTTCAGATCGCAGGAAGGATGCTCATGTTGTGCTGCTACTGCTATGTTTACCTTAGTGTGGCATGGCTACGCGGTGACATGAGGTTGAAGGCGGGCACGATGATAGCTCAGCAGCCAGCCAGGATCGGCCAGTTCGAAGGCTCCGACTTTTCAAGCACGGCTTGGTCTTTCTCGACGATGGAGTTGATGTGCGAGGTGCGACTTCGGGGGGGGGGGGGGGGGGCAACGTACACAGGCTACTGTGCTGGCAGAGTGTAGCTGAGCTTTGGATGCACTTCGCAACCTGCTCCCTAGCCCGACATGAAGGAACATGCCTACAAATTGGGATGTTTTCCCCCTATACTGACAGTCCTTAATGGGGATTGTAATAGGGGTACTATGATCCTTATTAGGGATTGCTAGAAGAAGGGGAAACATCCCAACCTACAAACTTCCTGACCATGGCCCCCCGCTTGGCCCAGGCGCTGTTCGAAGCAATCGCTACAGAGGCCTGTCTTCGGTAAGGCTCAAGGCAAAGTTGAACGGAATCCTCTATCATCAACTTCTAAATCTTCAGCACGCTTCGTGGGGGATGTTGTCAAGTCATGGCAATCGTGACTCACAGGTCACACATCGTGAACTCATTTTGCATGACGTCCCTAAGAGCACGGGGGCCCTCCGATGAGTTCCAGGTCTCCCAACTTGAGTGCCCCTGAACTGTACCTGAGGTGTTACTCAGAGAGTTACTCAGGTGCAACAACCCTTCGTGACCAGACACCTCGAGCCTGCCAGGTGGCAGAGAAGCTGGACTCACTAGGGCCGCAGCAGCCGCCTTCCAGCAATTTGTAGGGTGTGCGTGCGCGTGTGCGTGTGCGTGTGCGTGTGCGTGCGCGTGCGCGTGCGCGTGTGCGTGTGCGTGTGCGTGTGCGTGTGCGTGTGCGTGTGCGTGTGCGTGTGCGTGTGCGTGTGCGTGCTTCTGCTTGGCTTGACGTGGACGGTTTGGCCATGCTTGGCTACGCTTGGCTGTGCTTGGCTTTGCTTGGCTATGCTTGCCTGAGCGTGGGCGGAACTATGCCTGCAGGTTGGGCACGCTCGCGGACTTGAACCTGCCCTGCAGATGCCCAAGCAACTATGGGGCTCAGAGGCTACAGTTCGCGGCAGGGTTCGGATGTTAATGCACGTTGGAGCTCAGATGATAGAAGTCCAAAGGAGAGCGTTTCACCAGCCCTCAGTGTGAGTGCACATCACCCATGCCACAGGTCAGAGAGCTGTGGAGGACCGGCTTCGGGCATCGCTCTCAGAAGAAGACGGGGGATGCTTTGTCCAACTGCCTAACGACATTTGGGAGTTTACGCAATAGGGGACCCCAATCTAGATGCCCTAATTCGTAGGATCTCCTTTATAAGGGCCCCAATAACGTACCCCCTAATTTCGGAAACCCCCATCGTGTCGGGATGCTACCTCCCAGTACTTCGGGCTGGGCTGGAGGGGGGCGAGGGGGGGTGGGGGGCATCTCCGACTCCGATGCGGAGGCCATCATCCAGCAGTTTGCCCATGGCATCCCCAACTCAATCGACGGCTTCCGCGCTGGTTTGTACCAGGAGATGGTGGAGGACTGGTAGGGGTACCTTCTGGGGTCCTTAGTACGTAAACTCCCATATCAGTTTGAGTCAGTGTTTGGTATTCCATCCTGAGCATGCGGTGGCAGAACACGTGGGGAGGACTGGGCGGTGGACAACTTTGGCAGTTGGGGCGATCGGCTGCTCCTGGATTTCTTAGGAATCCAAGAGTGCACGCAGGAGGCTTATGACATAATGAGTTCTTTAGCCAAGTGCCTCACGTTGACGCTGGGCCGCCCCGCTGTTGAGGCCAGACTTCCGGGACAAGGCGGCAAGATCATGTGCGGATGCATTCTCATGACGCATGGTCGCAGAACGGAATGTGGACTTGTGAGTGCCTGAATTCGTCAACAAGGCTGCCAAGCTTGCGACAGAGCATCAAGAGCAACAGCAGAGCTGGTGGCGCAGTGTTGCTTGTCAGCTTGAGTTGTGAAGCTCAAGTGCGATGCATCAGTCATGTTAATATACTTGCCATGGGCGCGCCCTTCCAGCCAAGGAAAGCCTGTTGCGTCCGCAGGTCCAAAGCTCAAAGGGTCAGAGCAGCGGCAGCCCGTGCACGCAGTTGCCGGAGCCATGTTAGCAGTGCGCTCACATGCATGCGACCAAATCAAGATCCTCGCGCCAGCCATCACTGAACTGCTGCATGCCCACAACATGAGCAGGCATTTGTCAAGGCACACAGCAGCATGTGCTGAAGCATGCAGAGCCTCGTACGTCGCACTCCCGAACACGCATCTCAACTCAGCGACCAGACGCCTCGGAAAGTCATGGAATCACTGCGGTCCTGGTACATGGAGGACATTCTTTGCAGAGTCGGATGCTCCCTTAGGTTCCTCCCATTCCCACGTGTCTGAAGCAGCAGCAAGGATGGCTGTGCATCGGCTCCCCTCGTGCACAAAGACAACGTAGACGTCGAAGTGCTGAAGCTAATCCAGGAGGCGCAGGGCTGCTCTCAGCATTACATCCACATAAGTCCCTAAAGAAATTGCAGCCAAGGCTGCTGCCCACAGCATGCACCCAGCAGAAGCGCCCGTGCCTTCGAACGCGCTGCGGGCACAGCACATGCATGGTAAATCGGCGGAACGGAAGCAACACCTCTGTTCCGACAGAGCTTCTCGGTGCACGTGCAACCCCAGGGTAGGCCAAACAAAGTCCCCCCCCCCCTCCCCCACTGAAAGTCATTGATGACTGAGTCCGTGATTTTTGCTGGGCTCGCGGAGCTGGATGATGCAAACCCGCAGACGATACTCCAATAGTTCCTTGCTACATGGTCGATGAGCATCACATCGCAGCCAAGAAAGGCTGAGCCATCCAAAGGTTCCCATATATCCGATTTTTTCCCATACGGAGCCCATGTGTGAGTGACCTAACCTTTCCGCCGAAACGGAGATCTGCATTATGGTCCTTGAGAGCAAGCTTTCCTTGATGGAAGAGCAGCATCGAAAGCCGTCAGCACATGCGCCAGGAGCTAGCACAAATGCATCGGCGTGATGAAGATGCGGAGCGACTTTCCATGGGACCAGCCATGGAAGCCATCCGCACGTGCTACATGGAGGACACGCATTGGATCATGTGCGGCAGACCCTTGCCATCAGCATGCTTGATGAGGATTGATGAGGGAGTCTTTGCAAGTTGCAACTATGTGGCGCAGCTCCGGTCCAGGACACTACCCCGTCGGTGCCTTTCGTGGCTGGGCATGTGGTGGAAGCTTCGCAGGCGATGCAAGAGGTGCATCACTTAGAACTGTGCACTTGCCCCTTGCTTGAGAATGCGTCCTTGATTCCGGTGCCATTGCTTCCCTGATCTTCGGCTTGGCAGCGGCCAGGCGCTTTCACGTGCAGCCAAGCATCGACGTGTCGACATCACTGACCTCAAGGTACAGGAGATGCAGGCAGACCGACCATTGTTGAGATGAATCAGGTTTGGGCGCAAGTTGAATATTTCACGATGCGCTCGAAGAAAGCATCTGTTGCACTGTGCCAAGCAGACATGCCATGCAGCAGTCTTCTCCTGCATTAATTGAGTTGTTCAGCCGACGGACAATGCGGGACAGGATTGTGAGGACACGCCCTACAGGCCCTGCTGACATGCCATGAAATTGGGCATGTGTGTCACATGTCAAATGCTTCTGTTGAGGGACAGGAAGCGGACGACGCTGCTCTGCCACCGTAGGGAAGCACATGGAAACTGAGCCGCAGGCACTGCTCCAGGGGTGAGCGAAAGCGCAGCATGGAGCAGCAGGCACCCTCGTTGCGTGGGGCGGGGAAGGCTTTGGATTTGTGGGATGTAGCATCCTCAGCGCCAGCATGGGGTTGCGAGCAGAACCTGTGCTGTAGGGCCCCAGCGAGCTGTGGGATGCATTGATCAATGGACAGGCTTTCTCCTGCCAAGCTCCACATGTCGAAAGCTATGGGCTTCTTGCTGTGTCTTGGCGCAGAAGGAACCTGCTGGGCAGGGGGCCAGCTTCATCCAAGAACAATGAATGGCATTGAAGCTCATGACACAAGGGATGCCATCCTTGTGGCATTTACGGTTGCGGCTGCTGAGGCATCCCCCGACCATGCCATGGACAGTCCTCAGCTCAGATGTTCAGGCCCTAAACCCTAAAGCCTAAAACCCTGAACCCTAAAGCCAGGGCCGATTCTGCCAGCCTCCGTCTTCGCCATGCCTCTCAGGCGACCGGAAGAGGTTTGAGAATGGCTTGCTGCTACCGAGCTCGGGAAGGCTGGTGCTTCCACCAATGGCAAAGTTGTATGCCAAAGGAGTTGCGTGGCCATTCCCCGCAGGTGACTTGGTGACTTGAGGGCCGAGTGCTGCAAAGTGGGGGGGCGCGGCGTGCAAAAGAGGCTTGTGCACAGGCGATGGCGGCATGAGGTGGCGTCGGATCATTTTTTCAGAATATGGGAATATATATGCAGCAAAATGATATATATATATATGGATATATATGGTCACCCCCCCCCCCCCTCGACAGACCCCGGAAGTATATTTCCGATATGTTCAGGAAGGGGGCGGGGGGAAGAGCACCACTCCAAAATTCGTCGAGTTTCCAAAAATCCAAAAATCCAAAAAAACCCAACCCAAGTTTCGGATTTTTGGAAACTCGAGGAATTTGCTCAAAATCCAAAAAAACCCAAAATTCCTCGAGTTTCCAAAATCCAAAAATCCAAAAATCCCAACCCAAGTTTCGGATTTTTGGAAACTCCAGGAATTTGTTCAAAATCCTAAAAAAAACCCAAAATTCCTCGAGTTTCCAAAATTCCAAAAATCCAAAAATCGCAACCCCAGTTTCGGATTTTTGGAAACCCGAGGAATTTGCTCAAAATCCAAATAAACCCAAAATTCCTCGAGTTTCCAAAATTCCAAAAATCCAAAAATCCCAACCCCAGTTTCGGATTTTTGGAAACTCGA
Source organism: Symbiodinium natans (assembly GCA_905221605.1). NCBI lineage: Eukaryota > Dinophyceae > Suessiales > Symbiodiniaceae > Symbiodinium > Symbiodinium natans. The sequence goes on along the minus strand of CAJNDS010000300.1, from coordinate 10,041 downwards.
GGAATTTGCTCAAAATCCAAAAAAACCCAAAAATTCCTCGAGTTTCCAAAATTCCAAAAATCCAAAAATCCCAACCCCAGTTTCGGATTTTTGGAAACCCGAGGAATTTGCTCAAAATCCAAAAAAACCCAAAACTCCTCGAGTTTCCAAAATTCCAAAAATCCAAAAATCGCAACCCCAGTTTCGGATTTTTGGAAACTCGAGGAATTTGCTCAAAATCCAAAAAAACCCACAATTCCTCGAGTTTCCAAAATTCCAAAAACCCAAAAATCCCAACCCCAGTTTCGGATTTTTGGAAACTCGAGGAATTTGCTCAAAACCCAAAAAAATCCAAAATTCCCCGAGTTTCCAAAAATCCGAAACTGGGGTTGGGATTTTTGGATTTTTGGATTTTGGAAACTCGAGGAATTTTGGGTTTTTTTGGATTTTGAGCAAATTCCTCGAGTTTCCAAAAATCCGAAACTGGGGTTGGGATTTTTGGATTTTTGGAATTTTGGAAACTCGAGGAATTTTGGGTTTTTTTTGATTTCGAGGCTCCCGCCCGAGTGGGGTTGGGATTTTTGGATTTTTGGAATTTTGGAAACTCGAGGATTAGAATTTTGAGCAAATTCCTCGAGTTTCCAAAAAATCCGAAACTGGGGTTGGGATTTTTGGATTTTTGGAATTTTGGAAACTCGAGGAATTTTGGTTTTTTTGGATTTTGAGCAAATTCCTCGAGTTTCCAAAAATCCGAAACTTGGGTTGGGGTTTTTGGATTTTTGGATTTTTGGAAACTCAGGTTTTGGTGAGATTCTTTTCGGGGTTCTACACTCATGAGAAATATGAAATATATTAAAAACACAGAGAGCTATGCTAGCGACAGCTACTGGAGTTGCTTACGGAAGAGTTTTTCAGGGGTTCTTATATGATTCCTTATTATGTTTTAGGCTGCCTATTAAATTTAATAATACTCCTGTTCACTTTAACGGGAGTCCTTATTTAATTAATAAGGCTCCTAATCATTTTACTAGCATTCTAAGTGATCTTCAATGGCAATGGGATTCCTGTATTTGTTTAATGGGGTTCGTATTCGATTTTAAAGGATGCCTGTTAAAGGACTTTATTGGGTTTAATATTGATTCCTATTCATTTTAATCAAATGCCAAATAATTGGAATACGATTCTGAGTAATTGTAATAGCATTCTTCTTCCTAGTTAGCTTTAATAAAAGTCTTAGAATGTTAATAAGCTTCATAACAAATTTTATACATATTCCTATTAATTTCAATAGGCTTCTTATTCATTTTCATAAGATGTCTTACAATTTCTAATTGGGTTCCTTTTGCTTTGACAAGCTTCATATTCATTTAAAAAGGCTTCTGGTTAATTGGAATAGGCTTCGTATTCATTTTAACAGGGTTTCTCATTCATGTTGACAGGATTCCTAATAATGTTCATAGGATTCCTACTAGATTCCACAGTGCTCCGATTATGTTTTTAAATCCTGTTCCCTATTCATTTCAATTGGACTCGAAGTAATGTTGTTGTAAGTCTCATTTGTTTTATTAGCAATCCTGTTAATTAAATGTTTTAATAGGGTTTATTATAATTCTAACAGTACGACTCTTATTGTTTTAAGTTTTGAAGGGTCCACATTACTTTTTTTTATAGAATTTTATTGGCTCCTCTTAATCCTTTATAGGATTCATCTTCATGTTACACGGATTCCTGTTACTCTTGAAAAGAATTCATAGATTCTTTTGTAGGGTTCCTATTAATTTTATTAGCATTCCTATGAATTCAAAAGGGTTCCTATTCATTTGAATGGCCTTCCTATGGTTCCTCTGAATTTAGGACGCCAAGAAAGTTTAATAGGAGCTTCTACGTATTTCAACCAGGTTCTTATTAATTGTACTAGGATTCTTACTAAGTTTTCAAAAAAGACTCGTCTTAATTTCAATAGGGTTCTCATTCATTTTAATGGGGTTCCTATTGATTTAAATAGGATTCCTATTGAACTCATACGAAGCCTATGAATCCTAATAAACTTAATTGGAACCCAAGTAAAACTAAGAGCAATCTTATTAAAACTAATAGCAATCCACGATGTCGAGCAAATTGTTCAGGTCCTTACAGCATGCGTCCTTCTCACATCTGTCTGCATCTTTCATTGCGAACACAAAGCCGTACTAATCGAAAAAAATATGCTCTATTGTGTGTTAACGGGTCTGGCTACTGTGTGCAGCTATGCTGTCCGTCGCGCCCTCAGCCTTTTTTTGCTTCCGGGGTCTGTCGAGGGGGGGGGGGGGTGAGCATATATATATATATATGTACATGTATATATTTTGCAAAAGTCTACACTCTTGCGATATCGAGCCTTAGGCAGAGACTGGCTTAGGTGGTGAGCGTTGCCGAGATTGACATCAGGGCTGGCGATGTGCAGGTTGCCAAGAGCTCAAGACCTTCCCCCTAACCCTGGGACTTACTGCTGGGAAGCAAGGGGATGGGGGAACAAGGTATACCATATCTTAAAGGGTATATAGGGGATATGTGGTACCTTATTCCCTCATTCCCTACTAACCAAAAGTAAGGGATTAGCTTAAGGATGCTCAGCTCTGCTGCGGCCATACGCATGCCTGAAAGCCATGTCGGAAATGGTTCGGCTCAATGTGAGGAAAGTCGTTCGGTGAACACCTGCATACACCTGTGGCATTCGCAGAACTTCAGCATTTGCAGAACTTGTTTTTCCCCAAACATGTTGGAGCAGGAATGCCCTTGAAAGTCCTGAAGTCAAAGTTCCGTCCCTGAACTAAAATAGGACCTTAGGAACAGCCCCGGGACGGTGCAATGCCGTTGACGATCCGGCGGTGCGGCAAACAGGTTCACACATCCGCCGATAATTCGGAAGCGTACCAGCTTGTCGATGATGACCTGGGCCGCTTAGTGCAGTGGACGCTCGGGAGCCAGCAGGAGCTGTGGGAAGTACGGTACGTGTTTACGCATGTCTGCGGCCCGAATGGGGGTACGGTCCTTGGTCTGGGATTTGGAACAGCGGACGTCAGAATGGAAGAGGTGGACATCCTGGAATGTGAGAACTTGGCGGTTTGCGATGCCTACGACGGGGAGATCAACATCCTCGGGCAACAGGCAGGGAGGGGGGAGGGGGGTGGGCTTGCTCTGAATTAAGGTCTTTGGTGCCTTTTTGGGGGGGCTCCTTTCCAAGGGTGTTCCTCTCCAAGCAAAAGCAGCCCTAAACCCTAAAGGTACCTATATGGGGACCCCAAACGCAGACTAGGCCCCGAAGCCCTAAACCCTAAAGGAGATGGTGCTGCAGAAGCCCTAAACCCCAAACCCTGAACCCTAAACCCAGCAAAACCCTAAACCCTAAACCCATCTAAAGGCCAAACCCTAAACCCTAAGCCCTGAACCCTAAATCCATCTAAACCCTGAACCCGAAACCCCAACCCTGAACCCTAGACCCATCTAAACCCTAAGCCCTAAGCTCTAAACCCGAAACCCCAGACCCTAGACCCTAAACCCTAATCCCTAAACCCTGACACTAAACGCTAAACCCTAAACCTGGCCCCGTTTCCGTGGCCCTGGCCTCCCTGACCCAACCCAAGCTGTCCACGCACCTGTGGAGGTCCCCAAAAGGGCGTGAGTGCTGACCCATGTGATGCTTTGTAAAAAAAAAGAGAAGGTCTGAACTCATGAGAGTTGTAAGTGGGCGGTCTTGGGGTGGGTAGGTTTGCAGACTACTGCGCGCTCCCAATGCGCGCTTCCGTTTGGCACGTCCTAAACCCTAAACCCTAGACCCTCAACCCTAAACCCTAAAAACCCCAAACCCTAAAACCCTGAAAACCCTAAAAACCCCAAAAACCCTAAAAACCCTAAAAAAACCCTAAAAAAACCCTAAAAAAACCCTAAAAAAACCCAAACACACTAAAAACCCCAAAAAACCCTAAAAACCCTAAAAACCCTAAAGACCCTAAAAACCCTAAAAACCCTAAAAAAACCCTAAAAACCCTAAACACACCCTAAAACCCTAAAAACACCCTAAAAAAACCCTAAAAACACCCCCAAAAAACCCCCCAAAACCCTAAAAACCCTAAAAACCCTAAAAACCCTGCCTACAAGCCCTAAAAGACCCTAAAAACCCTAAAAACCCTTAAAAAAACCCTAAAGACTTAATTAAACCCTAAACCGCCAGGTCAACAAGGACGGCCTGGATCTCTGCGAGCCGAGCTCCGGTTCCTGCGAGGAGGAGTCCATCACTGCCATGTATGATCCTCGGACCAGCATGGTTCTTTTTGCTTGGGGTTTTTTTAGGGTTCATTTAGGGTTTAGGGTTTAGGGTTTAGGGTTTAGGGTTTAGGGCTTTAGGGTTTATTTAGGGCTTTGTAGGGTGAATTTAGGGTTAGTTGAGGGTGAATGGAGGGTTTTTAGGGTTCATTTAGGGTTTTGTAGGGTCATTTGGGGTTAAGTTAGGGGTTATTTCGGGTTTATTTGGAGTTGTTTTTAAGGGTTTTCAAAGGTTCATTTAAAGGGTTTATTTCGGGTTTATTTGGGGTTTCGGCTGTTAGGGTTTTAGGGTTTCGGGTTTCATATTGTAGGGTTTTAGAGATTCTGTGCTTGTAGTTGTTAGTGTTTTTAGGCTTGAGGGTTTGGGGTTTAGGGGTTTAGGGCCATGTTTCAAAAACGGGCAGGGTTTCAAGATCATTTGGAACTTCCCATCTTTGGTGAATCTTATAGCGCCTTCAGGATACCACATCTCTACATAAAGTAGGCCGAATAGTTGCGGAGTGAACGCTATGCATAGCTGCATAGCTCTACCAAGGACTCCTCGCAAGGCTTGCTTAGGTTCACGGTGGACTCCCGGAGATGTCGCGGACAGTTTCGGGTCGACATTGTGAAAGAGGCGTTAAGGCACAGAGACCTGTACCCCACAGTGGCCTTTGCCAACAAGAGAAGCAAGGTGCGCATCGAGCTCATCAGGTGCCTCATGGCTATGCCGGTTCCTCGGGATGAGCGCCTGCTCCGGAGAGACTTCTCTACCTCCTTCACAGTAGCGGCAGATGAAGGTGCTGCCGACTTCCCGAGCGGATGCGTGACCTTCGAGGTGGACGGCCGCCAGCTGCGAGCGGACAAGTTTTTGCTGGCCACTCGCTCTGTCTACTTCGAGCGCATGCTCAATACTCGCATGAGCGAAGGAGCCGCCTCGCATGTCCCCATTCCCAGAGCATCGGCACCTGCGTTTGAGGCGGTTCTCCGCTTCATCTACTCTGCTGGGCAAGCTGGACAGGTGCTCTTCGAGCATGCAGACCCTCTCGAAGTGTTGCACCTTTCTGTTGAGTTCCTCAGTTGTAGAGTAGGTAACGTTTATCCTTTTTGATGGAATAGAATCCCAAAGGTTAACCTTGAGTTCCCCCAGGTTACTGGACTCCTAAGGTTCTTGCTGGAAGACCTCACCCGGCTCTGTGAATGGAAGCTTATGCAGGGGCTGACCCTCGAGAATGCCCTCGTAACCTTCGGTTCCGTTGTCACCGTCCGCAACCAGGTACCCGCCCTTGTGGAATCCTGCATAGAGAGGATGCAAGGCCGCATGAAGGACGTGGTCGGAAGCGAGTCCTTCAAAGAGCTTTGCCGCAGTGAAGTGGGCGTTCGGGAGTTGATTCTTTCACTGGATGAACCTCTGGCAAAGCGTCGCCGACTACAAACTCCCAGCAGAGCAGGCTGAGCTCTTGAAGGCAAAAACCTCCGATGTTGCAGGTTCCAATGTGGCCAGTGGTATCCCATGGGGGCCAGCCCCATGTGGAGTGTAGATATGTGTAGATTCCTGCTGGCTTGGGAGACCTGGTTTGAAGTCAGATTGCGAAGATCTCAGAAGCAGGTCTTCATTCGTAGCTCACTGTGAGATTCCCACCTCTGTGTTGAATGTTGTGCATCGTGGTTGTGGCTGGGAAGGGTGAGAATCCTCATTTTTGTAGCTGTTCAAGCGACGGTTTCATTTGCCAAGTGGGGAGCCGCTTGGATGTAAATAGTATCGACCGTGAACCCAATCAGCATCCTCCACAGGCATGTGCAAGAGTCGTTCTAAGGGGCGTTTTTGAAGGTTCATGGTACTTATTAACCATGAACCCCCAAGTATAGAGTAGGGGGGGGGGGGGGAGGGATATACCTTTGGCCCTCATAGGGGCCCGGCTAGGAGAGCTGAAGCTCATGAGGTCCTCTCCTGGTCATTCCAGCAAAATGGCTTCGACGGCTGGCGTCCCTCCAAGGACCCTTGGATCACCTTTAGGGTTTAGGGTTTAGGGTTTAGTGTTTAGGGTGTCTTCGGGTGTGGTCTTTCGGGAGGCAGGTTGGCTTTGGAAAGGCTCATGGCGTTGGGCAGATTCCAGAGGTTCAGGGGGCTTTGTACTGGTGTCTCAGTGTCCCTCTCTGCGTGAGGAATGGCTTTCCCCCACTGCCTTGCCGTCCATCGCTCAGAGGCAATTTCGTAGATGCTTCGGGACGAGACTTGATTTGAAGCGAACTGACAGCTTCAGGAATGCTAGGCACGTGCCAGAGCATAGCGAGTCTAAGGTTCAATGCCCTCGTGGATCGAAGTCTATGCAGCGAGAACCAGCTCCTGTCAAAGCTGTACGAGAAGTTGCACCGCGTGCCCCGCCTGGCTGGGATAGGTTGCTAGGCTGCTGCGCGCGTGGCGAAGCATGGCGCGCTGTATCAAACTGGAAGGTGCAAAGATGGTTGATTGCCCCCCGTGCAGGAAGCGTTGTCCAAGACAACTTGCCAGCCATTCGGCCAAGTGCAACTTTACGTCACGGGAGCTCCGTGTTTGTCTTGCGCCGGCAGCTGAGAGTGCAGCCTCTTAGTGGACCAGGGTCATGCAGAAGGATGAGCTGGCTGGTTCTTAGTAGTGAATGAGGGGATTAGGGCCCTACATATTCCCTTGAAGGGAATATATAGGGCCCTCATTCCCTCATTCCCTACTAAGAACCAGGGGATAAGAGGGGCATGCCCACATCCCTCGAGATCGGTGCCATGTGGCAATTTCGCATGCTGCTGCCGCGCGTGTGAGCCTTAAGCCGGCGTTGAGCCATGTTTACCCGCCTTCCGGCCGACTCTACCCAAAGAGCCCAAAACCCCTTAATTAAGGAATATACCTTAAATCATATTAACGATCCCTCTATACATGAAGCAATATTCCCTAGTACAGGGATATTGGGCTCTTGGGGTAGTAGGCATGAACATCAAGGCTTACGATGGTGCCCATAGGACACCCTTGTTCCCTGAGGTTCAGCTGCAAGTTGCCATTGGGCCTGAGATCCGGCCCGACGTTTTACGCCTCATGGAACGCAAGGGGAAAAGAAGCGGAGTGTTTGTCTTCAAGAGGAGAATCTGGGGGCTTGGATGACGGTAACCGAGTCGAGTAGTCCTTGTTACCCTTGAGTTCCATTTTTCGCTGAGCTGTGGAGTTGGAGTGCAACTGTCGGCTTGAGAGTGCAAAGGGTGATCCCCTGCCCATATAGCAGTGGGCATTAAAAATTCGTTGACGCCTTGGCAGGCCAAGGCGCCCGTGCTGCAATACCAGTTGCTGTGGCTAATTGGCTTCGCCCACGCGCCATGCATGCTACTGCCATGGACCTGGTAGTGGCACCGGAGCTCATGCTTCCAGAGGCCGGCCTATCCCGACTGCAGATAGTGTTGCTCTTGGGTTCGAGCACGTTGGCGCTTCTGTCCGTTCTGTTCCAGCTCGTGCTGGAGCGGCACGGTCATAAGGCCGGAGGGTGGACTGCCCCGAACGAAGCAGTCTCTCCTGGCCAGGGCTTTGTTTCAGATCCGGACTTTCAGATCGGCAGACTGCTCTCAGAGCATTCAGTCACACCCAAGCCCGTGAGCCTTGCAAGCAAAAGACGTGTATTGGCTTGGTGGGCTTGGTGGATTGAGCAGGACGCCTCCAGAATTCAGGAGACACAGCTCCAGGACCCTCCGCAGAAGCTGCCAGGCTCTTCGCACCCGCAACGGAAGCTGAAGCATGCCAAGGAAGCCACGGAGGTTGCATGGAAAGCAGGCATGGAAGGCATGGATGTACAGGGAGCCAGGGAGCCCATGGAGGAGGCACTGCCATTTCAAAAGAAGTGGCATCCAGAGTGCGAAATGCAGGCTTTTGAGAGGGTGCCCTTGCGCAAGACGGATCTGATGGATCTTGGGGATCTTGGAGAGACCGCAGAGGCACCGGACGTTCCGCCCATGCCATTCCAGAAAAAGCGTGATGCGAAGCTTGGCCCAGGGATGCCAGGGATGCCAGGGATGCCAGAGCCACCGTCCCTGCAGCCTCTGCCCTTTCAGTGGCGGGACCAGGAGCTAAGGCAGCCAGGGCAGCTCGGGCGCACAGCGCCGGAGCCAAGTGCATGGCCGCTGCCGTTCAGTCGTGACAAGCACCCACAGGCTCAGAGCCTGGGAATCCAAGACGAAGTCCAAGACGAAGTTCAATCAGCGACCTTGTGGGATACTCGGCAGCTGGCAACCGACCCGGATGAGCAGGACCTTGCTCCCTGGGCTTGGCACCCCATGAGACTGCAGGAGAGCGCAACGAATGCTCCGCAACCGGCGTCGTGGGACTCCCTGCACCTCGCAGCCCCCTTGCCGGTGCCAATGCCTCCGACTCTGGGCCCTCCTCCTGGCCTTCCGCCGCCTCCAGTGCCTCCGCCACCTCCAGCGCATTTCGCAACTTTGGAGGACGACAACATCCAGCCGCGCCTGATGCGGCCACTCAGAGAGAGCCTGCGCGAAAGTAGCATCCCATCAGAGTTGAGCCAAAGCAACCCGCTGGCGATCCCCAGCATCGGGAGTTTTGGGCATCCTGACATGTGCTACCGGCCGTGCGTTTACCTAGAGAAGGGAAGCTGCAAGCGTGATGCTTTCTGCACGCACTGTCACTTCGATCATGAGAAGACTTACAAGCTCGCCAAGAATCAAAAGAGGTTCATCGAGACTCAATTGGACGAGGTGTCTGTGCTGGCAGCGCTTTTGCCTTTCATCCACGCAAAGGCCATCGAACGTGGTCTGCAGCGGGAGGTGAGCAACTTGTGCGCTTTGATCCAGCGCCGAGTGGAATTTCTCAGGAGCCGCGTCAGCGTGCGGGCGGTTCCTGTGGAGCTCGCGCGCTCCCTGCCGCGGCTCCCCTTGCACACACTTCTTGGCATTCTCATTCGAAGATCAGACTTCGAGCCTGAGTTCATGGACGACCTGACCGTCGCCGTGGCGCAGGTCCGGGCGGCAATTCCTACTTCGCTGCGCTCGATCTGCGAGGGCATCCCAGAAAGGGTGCCTGTGTATACGCCGCAGGCACGGTAGTGTCTTGATGCTTCGACTGCGGTGTGCAATGGTGTGCAGCTACATCCGCTGTCGAGGGCACCTTCAATGAGGGCTTGGAATATGTGGTTCCTTTGTGGGGAATCGCAAACAGGCCTGTTACGTACTAGAATATTTCCCCACAAGGGATCCTAGTTTGACCCCCTCTCATCTGTTTCACTGCAAAGTAAGTTTTTTTCGCTTGGCACAGCAGTGGCTAGGACCAAGATGCAGGCAAGCACGGACGCGCCAACAGACAAAAATCCGTATCCACTTGTGTTTGGGGTTTAGGGCGTTTAGGGAACCCTAAACCCTCAACCCTCAACCCTAAACCCCTAAACCTTAAATCCTAAACCCAAAAAACCCTTTACCCTAAACCCTAAACCCTGAACCCTGAACCCTGAACCCTGAACCCTGAACCCTGAACCCTGAACCCTGAACCCTGAACCCTGAACCCTGAACCCTGAACCCTGAACCCTGTCTTCGTGTCGTCTCCTAGTGTCTTCGTCTTCGTGTCATGTCTTTGTGTCGTGTCCTCGTGTCTTCGTCTTCGTGGCGTGTCCTGGTGTCGTGTGTCTTCGTTTTCGTGTCATGTCCCGGTGTCGTGTCTTCGTGTCGTGTCCTCGTGTCGTGTCCTCGTGTCGTGTCCTCGTGTCGTGTCTTCGTGTTATGTGTTCGTGTCATGTCCTCGTGGCTTCGTCTTCGTGT